>CM068367.1:533578484-534008484 GCA_034769895.1 Magicicada septendecula | reverse complement strand
GTCTGGGGGTAAGTAAACTCCTCGGATCCATACGTTGTAGTAGTACATTGAATTGAAATGACATGACATTAGACATGAGATTACAACATTGCCTATTTGTAATAGCGTCAATTTAGTTATATCTGATAGATGTTTTAAGAAGCTATAACTAATGTTACCTAGTCCTGCTGCAGTATTGGCAGTTGCGTTTACATTGCCTGCACCCGCTTTCACGCCCCCTTCGTAAACAAGTGTTTCGGCCTGTTTTAGTGCTTCCGAAGTCTAGAGCGTTTTGCTCTGCTCCGTCTTTTCTTTTTCTCTGAAGACATCTTCTCTAGAGCTATTCGAAGTACTCACTTTGGAGTAATTTGCACTATAATGTGCACAATTTCAACCTCGTTGCACACCACTCGACCGTCCTGCTCAATGGGGGTCAAAGGCTTATACGCCGCTGAACCACTGAACCTGTGATTGCCAGCACCCATCTCTAGTCCTGCGCTGCTGGGATCGAACGGGTAACGCCGGACACAAATAGGCCTACCTCTCAGTTTGACTTTTCCGTAGTACGTATCTTTCGGCAAGGTGCGGATCTAAGGAGCTCGGACCTTGCTTTAGTAAAGTCCCCTTTTGTCTACTTCACAATCAGGTACTTAGGTACACGGTTAGTTCTAGCTGACGCCAAAAGCATTTGCTTATCAATAATAAAGTAACTTCTACGTGTTTTTACCTTCTGATCTGAATTTTCATGATGAAGGTTTTCAGAGAATTTCTCAATACCAGAATTTGTATTAAAGAAAACTGACATTTCGGTCCCCCGAGTAGCGGTAAACAACCAAACCATTAAAACAGACTCCCAAATTATTGTAAGTACGAGAAAATACTACAGGGTGCGTGCTTGTGGCCTGAGGCCATTAGTCGCGACTCACTAATGTACAGTCAACCAGCCATTGGCACATCGTTCCCATCGCGGAGAATGGTGTGTTTTTCAGCGTATGACTCATTGTTATCATTACTCTGTAACTATTGTCCCGTTAGTCAGCTAAAGAGTAATAGCGGTTCCTGCCCCTTATGAGGCCAATTTGTTGTAGGGTTTGTTTTCTCTAAGCAACGAGAACGTAGGGTTGGATAAGAGGGAATAACAAAATTATTTTACTCATAGATTCTGATGATTTTGTTTTTTACACACAATCAGTAAAAATATGTAACAGATATCAGTTATCTACTTCAGTGAAATACATAAAACCCAAGTCTGATGTTAATTTATTTTATTAAAGTAATATCTTTTATGAAAAATGAAATGTAATAAATTAGAGTTATTCTTCTACTGTACATAAAAGTAATGATTGTCTGGAAAGCTTTAATTATATTTATGTATTTAAGACATAAATAATATTAATTTTATCCGATATTAAATAATTAATATTATTGAATTGATTTAAAATTAATGAAATACTAACTCTTACTTGTACTGAAAATATGTTTGATAATGATTTATACAATTACATTTAAATGTGTATCAGTACATCTTATTTGTTTGGAATAGCAAAAACAATAATAACAAGTTACAGTGTGCTAACGGCACATATGATTTGTATTCCCCCGTTGGAAACACTGCCGACAACGAACCCAGCCAAGTGTTAATCAGCTACCGTCGTACACAGCGGGTTGTTCGTGATATGGTTCCGTACGGTTCTGGTATTGGCCGGACGATTCGCTATTGACTTTCCATTGATCAGAGCCTCATAAACCATTGCCGTTCTGTCCAGTAGTCGGGGACACAGTCACGAACGTACCTAGCAAACGCCGAGACGTTCAATGAAACCAACACAAGTTTTACAACAGCCCGGAGAGACCTTAATATGTAGGCCTATCACATCGCTACTCCAGAAAAGATATAATGAACCGCATATTTGTGTGTTAGTATGTAGAAGGATTTTGGTCGCTATTACACATGAGGCGTGTTAGTGTGAAGACCATATTGTATAATTCACAGAATTTAATTTTTGGACAAACCTCTTTAAGTATGCACGCTGAGCGTAGAACAGTAGACTTTATTGTATTTTTCTTTTTTTAAGAAATGTATGAACAATAACAAAATTAGTATGGTATCAGGATGAAAGTGTATCAATTCCGCTTAATTTGGGCTTTAAAATAGAAAACATATCATTTAAACTTATATTGTGGCATCTACTTGTCTAAATGCTCACGAGACAATTTTTTTTCTTATCTGTGTGGTTATGTTTGTGGCTGTTTTTTGAGGATCAGAAAAATTGACAGTACGTATTACTAATATAGCTGTACAACATCAGAAACTTGTATTTGTAGTATGGTGTTTTAATAATGGTAATAATAATACTAATAATAAAAATTAATTTTCGTTAATTTTAATTTAATCATACTATATTACACAGAAACTGTATAAACTCTATTATAATAGTATTGCAAACTCATATATAAAATACACGCAACATGAAAGATACATATCGTCATTGCTTATATCGAATGTATATATGTACGTACGTTACCTGGTGTGATAAGTTCCCATGATTGCACAATAAAATGTTGTGCTCCTATCTGACACGTTATAAATATACATAAATGTACAACACTTACAGCCATAGCTAAAAGTACGTGTACTAATTGTCTACCACACAGTGTAAGCAATTGCTTCTTCACAGTGTAAGCTTCTCCCTTAAAGTACAACCTCACAATTTTAAGTCCATCTTAACAATCCTGCAAAAACGTATGTTCCCTATAAAGGCAGATTAAAAATTATTGTTATTACTGAAAACGGAAGATGTGACTAAAAATTGCATTAAAGTAATATTTGTTAATGTTTTGCAGCCTTTACCAGTGTTAGACACAAGACACGATCATTAAAGTAACCTAACGCTTTCATTAACCCCCAGAGTCAAACGCTCACATCCATACACGAAATATATAAACAAAAGTAATTACCTAATGGTAAAGTATATTTGGGCGCCAGAATTACGTAACGCACTGGGCGATAGCCCAGATACCCTTTTTAAACGTTGCTCGACTATTCTACCGGCATCCAGGCCCGCTTTATCACTACAACGCAAGGCAACGAAATATAAATACTGGCTTTCAAAGCGGCCTAGTTCTGTTTAGACCTGGCCTTGTTATGGTGCTTTCAGAATTATTGTTGCAGAAAGTAATTATTGTGACAATTAGTGCAAAACTGTAATAAGGTGACATTTATTAATATGTGTGGACAAACGTAACTAGAATTATTGTATAAGAGTGCCTTTGTTGATTTCTAAATTTTGTTTGTGTCCAACCAAGCTTTGCAATTAGTGATTTTATTTGTATCAGTTATCCTGTTTCGCCTGTACAACTATACGATCCGTGTAACCGTCGTAACAATATCAATGTGCTTGTTGTGATGCAAGAGGCTTTTATTTTTAAAGGCTTGTTTAGTCGGTTCTTTTAGTTATTATTGTAACGTCTGGAATGCATGTATCGTCCTTAGACTGCTCGTTTGCTTTTATACAATAATGATTTTGTTTTCTGTGAGCTGACATTCAGTTCACAATTTACAGAGTTTTGATAAGAACTCGTGCAATCTTCTTTAATTTCCAGTCCGCATTGTTCAGTATTGCTATATCGTTTGCAAAGAGATACTATCAATCTGCTTTTGTGTGATATAACATAGACAACCAAGCATCTAAACGCGTGATCGAACAATATTTTTTGTTAATATTCGCTCTTTGCCATATAATGTGTAAAACTGGATAACGCCGCCACATACAAATTTAGTTGAGGCAAATCGTTTTTTGTTTGATCCAGTATACAAATAACTAAGCACAGCAAGTTACACTGAACCTGAAAAGAGTTGCCTTGCCAAGAAATCATCAGTCATAGCACAATTCAAAGGACAAGACTTTTTCGATCCGAATTTTAAATTTGATTGTGTTTTTTACCGTTTCAGTTTTACGTATATTGACGGGACTCAAAAGCTACAGCAGTTTTTTTTTATATTTACCATCTTCAGATCAGTCAAAGTGATTTAGTAACATCACATAATATATACTCAACTGTATCGTCATGTGTTAGCTATGACCAGTTGCTCATCCATTTATCCATAAAAATGGACTAGATCTTTAGTAGGACACCCTTCTTTACAAAGAGTCTAACGTGGTGTACTATAAACTAGAAAAAAGTCGATTTGACGTGTTATTAAGGGAATTCCCTACTGACAACTTTTTTGTTATTTGTTATTCAATTCTCTTTTTAATATTATTTCTTTTTTCCATTTGAAACACAGGAATACAATAATTTTTATACTAATTTATATTTATATATTTTTTGTTTTCCTTTATAATTTTTACAACAAATTACGAAAATGTAAAATTCATATCTAAAATATATAAAACAAAATTTGATAAATTTAAAGCTTTTGTAATGTACAAAAGTTTCGTTATGCTGAACATTAATTCTTTTCATCTTATCAAGTTATACAACTTTAAATGAAATAAGTAATTCACCTACAAAATTGTAATTTGAGTAAACTATGACACATTATATTCTAGAAGTAGAAGAAACCGCATCATAGAAGACAACATATATTTAGCGTGGTAAGGAAGTTTTCAAAATTGCAAAGCTATATCGTAAACGCTTTTTAGATATATCAAATTTTAACTTAAAAAAACTGAAAAATCCTATCTTCAGGAAATGGCTATCCTCCTTCATTTATTTGGTCACTGACAACTATAGATATGAATTTGAATTTGTGGACTACAAGTACCATGATAAAGAATTTTTTTCTAAAATTACTGGCTCATATGTTGTATGAATATGGCTTATTCAGAAATCACTATCTCTACAAAATATAGACACTTTATTTATACTAAGGTTTTAAGTTCATATTTTTAAATTCTCATGCTTCATGTGGCAGCCTCAGTTCATTTTTATTTCTTTTTCTTGTAGCTAAGTAACTTTTAGCTCTTCTCTGTAAGTTTCATCTTTTCGACACTTGCGACCTATGGCAAGCCGTAATCTTCATTTGTCAAATCTTGCGGTATAAGATAACCTAGCACAGGTATAATCGTCTGAATATAAAATCTGTAGATCCGTTGAATTAATTATTGTATTTATTAAAAATTACATTATTTTTTAAAATACATAGCTTTAATATAGGTTTTGAAAAGACAGAAACAGAATAGGCTAATATAACGAACAAATGCTTTTATAGCAGTTATAAGGATCCTATCGAAAAACGCAAGGCAATAACATTTTATCGATATTAGGCTTTAAAATTGTTCTACTTTTATCTTTTTGGTTTCTGTCGTATTTTTCTAAATAATAAAATAGCAATAAATAATTATACACAGAAAAACGTAAAACAGTAAATTTTGATATTTTTCCTGAATTTTCATTAAAGAATTTGCATAATATGCATACTTCAAAAAGTCACAAAATAATGTTTTGTAAAAATTGTTATAATACATCACAATAAAATTGATTATGGTGATTATAGCAATCTACTTCTGCAGGACGCTGCAATATCTAACATCGTTAAGAGGCGGAATATTAGCTTTCTCTTTGTAGTCAAATATAATTGACAAGAGACAAGAGGCATAAGTCAAAGACAGCGTACTGCTGTAGCAAACAGAAGGCAAACGTCAAACATCTATGGCATGGAATCCGTGGTGAATAGTGTGTTAATTAAATGATATTCCGCATGTGTGCAACAGAACTGATAATGCCATCAAACGTTTAACAAGTTATCTAATCTCTGCGTGAATGTAGTTGGTCTATTGAAACTGAATACGCTTATCAAAGACTAAAGCAAATTACACGAACGTGATTGTCCTACGTAATAACAATGAAAATAACATCATTTTCGTGTTAACAGTGAGGTAAAACATGTCAATAATCGATCTAGAACAATGAATTTTAACGATGAAGGGTTTGCGACGATCGGTCAAAACAGTGAAACACAGATTTTAAATTATTTGTATTGACGTTTCGACAATATTTATTGTCATCATGAGGGCAATTGTTGCATAGTTGTTACGACGCCAAACACACAACTGTTGTCACACGCCAAACATACAACTAAGCAACAATGGTATTTGGCGATGACAATAAGTATTGGCGAAACGTCGACACAAACAGTTGTGTGTTTGGGGTCGTAACAACTCAGCAACATTTGTCCTGATGATGACAGTAAATGTTGTCAAAAGGTCGACACAAATAATTTAAAATTTGTTTTATACTTTTTTGACCGATCTTCGCAAACCCTGCGTCGTTAAAATTCTTTGATTGACGGTCACTACGAAATTACGAATTTATCTAAAACAATACTTTCAAAGTGATATGAACCAGATTATTTATTTCGTAATTTCCTAAGTATTCATTGTAATTGTCCAAGTTAGTGACAAATATGTACATATTATATACATTACACTTTGTAATTACAGGACTTATAGGCTACATACACTTACAGAATCGAGTATGCTTGTAGGCCTGTACATAACTCTATGTAAAGTTATTCATGTATATTCATTATGTGTCACAAACTGGAAACAGTAACAGATTTTTAAACACAAGCAGTAAACCTTTATAATATCATATTATTTTTACAGAAATATGTACATTTTAATTAACTTACTAATTGTTAAGATTTTATAGTATTTGTATTAATAAAAATTTACTGTCTCTTTCGTTCTAATTTGTCAAATATCACAAAAATACGGTGATCTCACCGAAAATTACGTTATTCTCATTAGGTTGTTAGGAAAAACAATTGCGTTTATATAATGTGCATCAGTCTTCTATTAATAAGCGTTTTCTCTCAGTTTCAATAGTCCAACTATGTTTAAGTAAACATTAGACAAAATGAGACAAGTTTTCTGCCAATATTAGTTCTGTTGCACATATAGAACCACATACATTTTGCTTCCAAAGTAGCTGAATGTATTTAGAACCATATGATGTAGATGTGTAAATTGATACAAACGGTGTTCTGCAGATTATGTACTTACTTTACTGTTCCCTTAGTTCATTTTTCTCTGCACATTAGGTACACGCTATATTGCACATCAGATCTGTATTGACCTGAGTTGTATATTAATGTCTAAGTCATTTTTAATATTGTCACTTGCTTTTCTTTATTGGTAGGATAATTTGTTTCATAAAAGTAGTAAAATGAAGGACGCTTAACTTTAATATACAAGAAGTAACCTCTATACGAGTATAGTTGTAACCGGGTTTGAGTGTGTGTATGCTATATATATTTACGGGGCTCTGCAGTATTATACTTATATCACTCATAATATTTCAGTAGGAGTCAGATGAGGTACAAAGAATAAAATTTTCACGTACGTAATATAACAATGCATAATAACGTATAAAAACGACGACACAATTATTAATTAAGAATAAATTTAAAGAGAATTAAATTACGGAGAATTAAGAATTGACAGAATTTAGAGACTACGCTGAAGGTATGAATTCTTTCATTCGTTACTAGATCAGACGTTGTCTTTCAGAATTGTAAGTAGTTTTTTCTGATTTTATAATGTCAGTCATGACAATGAGTGGTGGTACAAACTTTCCGCTTATTCTTTAAAAGTATATGTTCCTCCTGGTCTTTATACTCCCTCTTTCACTTTTGTTGTGCCTCCCCCTGTTTCTTGACCCCGCGACTATTACGGTTTTCATATTCCAGTGTTCCTATATCCCCACTTCTTATTTTGTTGTCCCGCGAGTCTAGCCTTTAATTCATAATTATTTTATTGTGTTGTAGTAAATTCGTCATATGTAATTTTTGAATATACATAGATATTTTTAATAGGCTTGAATAAGTTTAAACCTTCTCAGATGACGGTTTTTACACTAGTAGTCGTAAATTATTATTCATTTACAATTTATCTCGACAATTACCTTATTAGCGATGTGTGTATGTTTGTGTGTGTGCGTGCGCTCCCGCATTATGTCGCGCGTATATGTGTGGTTTGATGTCATATTAATGAGCTTATTTGTCAGTGATAACATCAATCATCATCATGGCTGAATCCTGCAATTCTAATCTGCCATGCGACAATTTTACCTCATGCACTTTGCGGTTATGAGCGTACAAAATTGACCGCATACATTTTAGCGTGGGGACGAATCGGTGTTAACGTTTAGTGAAATATGCTTAGTTTTATGAAGTATGGACATTGCAATGAATCCACCTTGATCACGACACTACAGTATATTCATATATTCAGCAATATATTATTTTCGTAACAATTTAATGTAAACAATTTGTCAACGTAACACACTGGTCAAAGTAATCTACTAGATTTTAAGATAATTCACGCAACACTCATTTGCTCATTTCACGTTGATAGAAAAATCTTTGATACGTAATTGATATTATGTATATTTCCTCCTTGTATCACTGACAATTCAATCCAGTTAACATCAAAATGTTATTGAACCAGTTTACTCAATTCACGATTCACACAGTTCCATGTGTCAGGTACTAGTAATTAACTCAAGTTAAATGTTTACAACTTTGTAATTAAATTAAGCTGGGAAATAACATAATGGGATGAGAGTGCTTGGCAATGTTACTATCGTTCTACAAAGTAAATTAAGTTTAGTAAAGATTATTTTTATTCTTTTGGGAAACATTTTTAAAGCACAAGGAACGTGAAATATAACATTTAGTCCATTTACTTTATAAACGTGAATGTGTGTGTCTATGGAAAGTGGGTTGTCATGCATAGTGTGATTTGTTGTTTAGTTATAACACTCTTCCTTCGGGAAGCCTCAATAAGGCCTACTTCTTAGCCTTTTAGCTGGATAATTGCCCTTTAAAATTTTCTTGTGTGAACTGATTGTAGTAAGAGTTTTGAAAGGTTTGCTAATATTTTGTAAGTAAGTAGTAATTTCGTTGATCTTTTTCATCATATTTTTCAGATGTGTTATTGTTGGTTTTACGGTGGTTGTAATCTACATTGTTCTTTATTTATGTGGCTGCCGTAAAACTCGCTTTATTTTGGTGCTAGTGGCAGTGATTCTGATTACACTATATTTGTCTGTACTGTGAGATTGTGTTTATTGTATACTACGAGAGAGTCAAGGCAAGGTTGAAGGCAACGTTGTATGACTTTTATTGTGAATTGTTTCATTTATGGATTTTGCTTATTTCCTTTCGAAATGCAAGTTGAAGTTTTGCTTTATTACTCTGGCAGGTAACAGAGTGGCATAGACTTTACTAATCCAAATGGCACGTTTATCGTTTTCCACTTTCTGTAGTTCTGTTTCCTATAAGACTTGAAGGGTGTGTGCAAGATTAAGAGGTGAGTGAAAGAAAACAACTTTCTTCTCTGTATATCATTAACCTTCGTAAAGTAGCCTATATATACTAATGAGATGTGCAATTTGTTTTGGCGACCAGTCTTCTTCTCTATTGTAATTAATTAGAATTCAATGGATCGACTTTATATATCACGTGTAGGGGAGAGTGGGGTCGCCCCGATCACCTAAGGGAAACATTCGATAAAAAATTGACGAATTACCTAAAAGTTAAAAAGAAATGTAAACAATTGTTGATATAACAGAGCAGATTATTAGTTATGCACTGTAAGCGTTAAACTTGAAAGGGGCTTTTCTTATTGTATAAAAAGTAAAAAATGGGCTTTGATCGGTATTCCCCCACCCGCGGTGTAATGACGATCACTTGATTCCCTATGCAAATTAAATGGGAAAAATAAAAACCTAAAAAAAAAATTGCCAATATAAAAAGCAAATGATATGATGGTAAAAGATACATTAGAATGTTACTTATATCTACAAATGGTCCTTACTACATTCTAAGTCTAAACATAAATTTTAAAATTAGGTTTTTTTTTCAGCTCATAAGCCAATGTACTATATCCTGTTTATTTTATATGGAAAATAATGCAAATTAATTTTTGTGTGTATATTTTCTCCATATACGCCTACTAAAAATCTTTCCTATAATACACATTATAATAGTTTCTCATTCAAAAGACACTAATATTGACAATCTTTGACTCTTAGGGTAACTTATTAATTAAGATACGCCATAATAAAAAAAAGTTTTTATTAATCAGTACAAAACTCATTAAAAACCTAGCTACGCCACGGAAAGTATCACGAACATATAAGGGCAACGCATTAGTATTTAATAGTACTTAACTCAGTATGGTGTTGTACAGTTGTAACTAAGTACAGTTGATCGTAATTCCCCCACTCACCTGATCGGTGCTACCCTACCGCGTATACTATTGAGTTTTATAACCTAAGACTACAGTGAGTTAGTTTAAAACCGTAAATAACGAATTTAAATAATGCTGAAAACGTTAACAATACATCTGTACAATTAAATAATTCAAAATTTAGGTGGAAATATCATTATGTTGCTTTAAAGATGTGAAGAAATAAGAAGATATTTCTCTAAAACACACTTCTGTAATTCACTGTGAGTACAATGGCGGAAATGGTTAGCGGTAGTTTTTAATTAGTTCACTGTGCAACTGGCTAGAGTTCAGCATTCAACAGATATCGCTACAGCGTACTATACTCTCGTTACCGACCTGATCGGGGCTACCCGCTGATCGGTGCTACCCTACTCTCCCCTAATATTTAAAAAAGATAATTTTGGCTACCTAAACAATTGACATCCGTCTTCAGGGTAAATAAAAACTACAACTGATACAGAATATTCCATCTTATATCTAATAATTAATACGCTATCTCGTAAGTGATACAGTTAATTATAAATAAATTTGAAGAATTTCGGCTTAAGTTTTGTTTGTGTACAACATTCAGTCATGGCAACGTATAATGCGTTATGGGAGGAGATACGTTTTTGAAGAGCTTAAATATAACATCATGCACATTCCCACTTTCAAACTGTCAACTGGAACAGAAAATGTCAATTGCTATGTCGCTTTTTAGCAAATTGAATAACATAAACTTAAGCACCGGCTGAAGCAAGAAGAAAGGAAATTTACCTAATGTGGAGAGGAAAATATGAAATAAGGAAACAGTAAATTAAATACATAATGTAACAAAATATAAAATAAAGGTTAGAGAAAACACGAGTTTTGTAAATTATATGTAGAGATTGGTGAAAGTCAGAATATTAATGAAAAACACTGTGCAATAGCTTTACATAAAACGGAACCTGAAACATATGTTGCAGGTGATATTATAAGGTACAAACTAGACAGTAATTATGTGCATAAACTAAATATAACACGTGATATATCAAACCATTTAATCTCTGTGTCAAATAAAATTTTGCAGTGCTCCACGCTTTCAATAAACACTGCAGTCAATTTTATGTAGGCCATAAAACTCACGCATTTATGAAAACAGGTTATTTACTTTCTACTCGTACATAAATGCGAAGTCGAGCAATCAGATTTTTATGCTGGTTCCACATTGTCCAGGAGAATTGCATTGGAAACCCATCAATTTAAACTGTTACTGACAACAAATTCACTCTGTTTATTGGTAGAGCACTTAACACAAATGCAATAATTCAAATATTTCACATAATTCTGCAACCTTTTAAATGACGTTGATTAGCATATTAAAGAAACTTGTGTATAAATTAATAACATAGTGGCATACGATTGGGACGTGTATCTGTGTATTTCGTTTCCATTGCAATTTATATACGTTAGTACTTATGGATAACACTACATCTTTCCGGCCGCTCTGGAAAACTAAATATGTTTACTTCACTTACTGTTTTTATACGAACGTTTACGTAAATAAATAGATGCCGAACATAGTAAACTGAAGTGACAAGCAACCAATGTTAGCCACTGACTCCAAGATATGAACCACGTTTCCGGAAGTCTAGTACCTCTCTGTGCACATTATCATTCTATTATACACTTAGTATGTACAGTTATGCATTGGCATTTACCCTATGTATAATGTCATAGTGATCATGATACACCATAAACTATTACAGACTATTAGATGTTGCATTTTTAATTAAGTGCAACTGACAGATATAATCTTACAGAATAATCCCAGCCGATATTGAAAATGTTCTACCAAGTCCTGGTGAATACTTTCTGCTTCAGAAACTATAAGCACTTCGTATATGAATTTCAAAACATCCCTTTTCACTTTAACACATTCTCTGCCGAATCGGTCATAATGACCTAAAATGGTTTCAACCGATCACGATAGTCGGTCATTATGACCGACGAATCCACATGATATAATATCCAACAGGAACTGTTTAGTGCATGAGCGCTGAATCGCCAAAAAAATGCCGGAGGAGAGCATGTTAAATACAATTATCGCTTAATTACACAAGAGTTTCCATATATTGTATTCCCTTTGTATTAAACAAATCATGACTTCTGAAGGTATTAGAACAGTAAACTAATAGATCCTACCAAGTAGGACACAACAACAAAGAGATATCACACTCTTATTATTTCATTAAGTGTCATAAATGGTACGGACAACAGGAATGTTTTAAAGTTTGCAGACAGTGGGGCACTCCAGTAGCTGAGGGAGGTAGACTGTTTTATCACAAACAGCTGGCATGCGAAATGTGGGGACACTACCTAGGATTGATCGGGGGAGGTTGAAGAAAGAGCCGACTATCTAAAATTTGTAAACAGCTCGCGATAACATTTCACGCACTGTCTGTATAATGTCGACTTCACATAACGAAGATCCCACAACTGGCAGGTGGTGAAAAAACTATGAAGAAGTCACCAGTCTTCAGAAAACATATCTGAAACACACACCCAGCTTTACGAACACAGCAGATTTACGGTGTTACCTACAGACGATCCATATGATATCAAAACTACACAAGTCTTGGCTCAGCCGAAAGTACCCATATCTCCTCCGGTGTACCTTCATGCTGTCGTCAGTTACAACGAAATGAACAATAAGCTCATAAAAATTTTACAATCTGAAAAGTACAGTACTAAATCGTTCGATGACAGTACGGTGAAAATCAACACTTTTGCACCTAATCCTTACAGAAATTTAATCCGTCACCTCGAAGACGAAAAAATTATTTGCCGTACATATCACATTACACACTAGCAACATACCGGATTGTGATAAGAAACATTCACCCTAACATCGGTGTACACTTATTAGAGATTACTAAAGCCAGCAATCTTCGATGAAGAAGTACGAAGATATTTACACTCTTTGTGCTAACTGGTTCTACCAGATAAGCATTTTAAGATTAATGAAGTCAAGGAAATAATCCAGTATAATTTTAAATGTAAAAATGGTCCCCGGCATTGATTTGCTATTGGGGAAAATTCTAAAGGAGCTGCCTCACAAAGGCTACTAATTAATAACTGACATTTTCAACGCCACACTCTGATATGGATACTTTCCTTTTCTCTAGAATTGGCTCAAGTAATCATGGTCTTAAAACCTGGTATAAACCATCAAGACCTTCTTCTTACCATCCTACAAGACTTCTGCCGATACTTGGTAAGATCTTCGTGAAGGTATTTCTAAAACGACTTATACCAACAATTCTAAAAAAAAAACAACCTTATTCCGGATCATCAGGTTGGCTTTTGAGAAAAGCACTCTACATTTGATCAAATACACACAGTAATAAATGTAATCAATAAATCGCTGGAATCTAAGATGTTCTCCTCAGGTGTGTTTCTCGACGATTCCCAGACATCTGATAAAGTATGGCATTTTGGACTGTTATACAAAATATTGAAAAATCTGTCACATAATTCTATCCGTATTCTACGTTTCTAAATAGTGGGCAGAGTGTTTCAAGTCAAGTTCTCGGATGCTACTTCTCCTTTATTACCAGTGGAGTCAAGTGTACCGCAGGGCAGTATCTTGGGTCCTCTACTGTTCCTCCTGCTTATCTCGGACTTACCGTCAGGAAGTGATACCACTGTTTCTACCTACTCCGATGACACAATCCTAGTTACACATTCCGATCCCTCAGTAGCGTCACTTATGCTACAAAAATTACTAATCAGCGATCGCTTATGGCTTGACAAGTGTCGCATTACAATAAGTTTGACCAAATCAGTACAAGATACCTTCACCACACTCAAGGCTAACTACCTCCTGTAACAATTAATGGTGAACCAAAACACCACGCTGAAGTGCTATTTACCTTGGGATGCACCTGGACAGAAGATTAATGTGGAAGAAACACGCAACTTCCAAGAAGCCAGATCCGTTATATTCGTTAGGTAGAATTGGAAATTTCCAGTATACCATTAGAAAATCAGAAATTATAAAGTGAAATATAGTAATGTCTGCGCTTCGTATGTACTGTGATGTTATTCCCTTAGAAGTGCTTTAAAATATTCATTTTTCACTCATTTATGTAGCAAGAATAACGAATGTTAAACGTTTAATTTTTCTTCATTAGTTCCACTTCCTTTATATAAAAATGTAGGCAATTTAGTATACGTCGATTAACTTAAAACTTTGACATCAGGAAGTCACTCAGTTAGTACTGTACATTTTTTATCTCTGATTCTGTGGCATTTTGACGGTATTGTAGAGGTAGTTGCAGAACAGTGTCGTTTTATATTTATTTATTTTTGAAGATAGTTTTATATGACCGCTAATTTTGGCGTATTTAAGGAAAGATATAACCACTATATACTAGTACAAGTATGTAGTGTAATATTGCTTCCTTCCCAGTGCCTACACTGTCTGTTCACACGGCTGGGATTATTAACCATTTTAATTAAAAATTTGTCTTCACTGATAACCCTGTTTCCATTCCGTTATTATTTTAAGATAAGATTAAAATTAAAATTGTTATCTAAAATTTTTTAGAAAATTTTTTAGAAAATTTCATAAATAATGAAATGTAGACTTACCACTAACCTACAAACAGGCAAATGATTCGGATTTTTATAAACCTGTTGTCACTCGTACAGTTTAATCCACACGTAGTTCCTTTACAAAATATTTTTAAAAATTAAATTTAATATACTCTGAATGCAATATTTATTTACAGACATTTTTTAATGTAATATTTATTTAAATCTTTTACAGACATTTTTATTATATTTAGGCGTATTCACTTCATTACTGAAACGCAATGCTACAAGCATGTTCCCTGTGTGAAAAAGGCATCCAAAATAAACCCGGTGTTGAATATACAGCCAATGCAACGTAACTGGACATGGTTTTTGGTCTCTGGTTTCAACATCGTAGTATTCATCTATAGTTGATTAATTTATATACAGTATTCAATGTATGAGTTCATATTGGAACAAAATTAGTAGTTTCTATTTAAATTTATTATTTACTATACCACTATACATTGTTCTATAAATATTAGGAATTCAGATTTTATATGTTAGATGCAAGTACTGTAATATATTATAGATAAGTCCTAGTGTTGTGTATTTATAATGAAGGCAATATGCTAATATTATTAAAATAAGAACAAGTTGTTTCACTTCTGCTTTCATAAAAAATCATGTTACTGTACAAAAAATTAAGATTACTAATCAGATACAGTTACTTTCTTTAAAATATTTTATTATTATTATTAGAAATATTTTATTACATTTAAAGATAAAAAAATATACCTCTAGGAGAAAAAAAATTCATAATCATACGTGTTATAAGTCAGTATTGTCTGAAACGTTCCTAAAATATATGTTCTTAGAAAACTTTTTTTTTTTTTTTTTTTTTTTTAGAGTCATATTATTGTTATTATGACGCATCTCTTACAATAGGTTTGAACTGCTGTAGGCCTATATCAAGTTTATATTAGTTTAAAACAAAATTTATTTTTTTTATATTGATTTGTTACATTTACTTGAGTTTGTAATTGTTATGATTCAAAATTGAACAGTAATTATTCACGAGCTGATTTATAGCTAACAATAAGGAAAAATGTTCACAATGAACATACATCCGAAAACGGTTAGTTAGTGACTTACGTCTCACAAAACATTTTGCCCTGATTTCTGCTTCCCCGGTAAAATGAAGCCATATTGAAATTCTTCGGGTATAAAGTGAAGGGTAAATTTGGTGGTTCCTTATGGAATATAAGCTCAAGCCGTCGGCAGTTAGTCAGAATTAGCGATTTATTCAGTGCGTAACAAATGACTATTGCCGATTAGTGGAAAGTGATTATTGTGTCAAATAGTGTGGAACTGTAATTGAACTGTAATAAGGTGACTTTTATTATTACGGGTAGGATAATTTAACTTGAATTATTGTACGATAGTGCCTTTGTTGAACTTAAATTGTTGTTGTGACTAATTAAAGTTGGTAATTATTGACTTCATTTATGTCTGTTATTTTGTATGCAATGGATGATACGACAAGCCGTGAGACAGTCGTAACAGTTATAATGTACCTCTTCTTGCGTACGTTATTAAAAGCCACACGTCGATTGCGTCAATTTCTAACCTACCGAGTGCATACCTCTCAATTGATTATCTTTTATTTTTTAACAAATTATCTGGTTATAAAATAATTTTAAATGTTATTTAATTTATTGAATTTGTATTATTTGTGTTTAATTAATTTTTATTATTTAATTATTTAATTATTGCAATCTCAGTTAATTGAATGTTGTGAAACCCCCCTTTTATTTTATAAGTTTTTTTTGTAAATTTTTTTAAATTTTTATTTTATTTTATTTTTATTAAGTTTTTTTGGTAAGGGGAGAGACATAATATTTAGAACTAGGTGGTGAACCTAGAGGAAGCGTAAGTGTGCAAAGGCCCAAGCTTCAATTACAGACATGTCCCCCCAGGTGAATGACAGGACTTGCAAATGAAAAGTCTATTAACAAACAAGTGTGAACTTTATTAAGCATGCAAATCTTACATGACATGACAAGTTATAAATTCAACAATGAGTAAAATTGAACTGCAGGATTATATATATATATATATATATATATATATATATATATATATATGTATATATATATATCAATATTCTTTACAGCATAAGATTGTGAGTGAAGTTAAGTTTAACCATAAATTGTATAGATCCTGCCACGTTATGTCCAAATTAATTGTTGCAAGAATATTATTCACAAGTTAAATTGAAAATTACTAATCCTTGAGTGTTGTATAGAAAAAGAAATTAACTAGGCTAGCCTTTTAGTAACTTGGTAAGCACATTTATGATATCTTAATTTAACACATTCCCCTACAAAAAAAATGAAAATTACACACAAGCACATACACAACATATATAACACACACCCCTCATTTCTGTACAAAACCCTTCATAATAACCCTTTTCAACAAGAATAAATAAATACACAAATATATAATAATTAACAAGGCAATTAGGTAATTCTCAGTTACGGATCATTAATATGTCAAAGTAATTAGCACGGGAAATGCAAGTGCCCCCAACCAAACCAGAGACTCAAAATATTACTCAACAACCACGTTAATAATAATAAGCAATTCCGCATATGTGATCAAGTAAATAGTAGAAACACTTAAAGAACTCAAAACGCCCCCTTTAGTACGGAATGCTGCCCTGACCGCATGACATGACCAAGCCGAAAATAACTAACTCTCGGATAGATTTAATTCGATAAAAGGTAGAACTTAGAGCAGAGCCTGCGGATACGTGTGTGTATGTGTGTGTGTGTGTGTGCAATTTTCTTACATATTATAAGAAGATATAATAGATTGCATTAGACTTAATTATGTAAGGTCCACACATGTAGGCACAGATCTAAACATGAGAGTTTTGCAGAAATTTAGTAATTAAACGCGGCCTCATGAGTCTTCTTCTGGGGGCTTCCGTGGATTCACAGTGTAGAGGTAGTTGAGATAGTATTAAATAAATAGAATGGTCCCACCTGGATCGTCCTGTGTACTTTAGTAAGCCTGGGTTAATGTGTAGAGTCTCGGTCGCACCATTAAGTCCTGGGGCAGAGTAGCTTCACGAGTGTGTCCGTGTGCGTGAATCTCGACTGACGGCATGTCATGGCTTAACGGTCGTCTCTGCCAGAAGGGTGGACAGTTGGTTGTCTACACCCGACACCCATCTCGCCCTTGTTCGAGCACCTGTGACATGCAATGAGTTGTATAGGGTGTCATAAGGAACCTGATCTCACCACAGATCGCACACATACGCCATCATTATTAAATGGCTAACACACACTCTAATGCTTCAACAGCCACTACAAACACTTCACCACTTATTCGTATTAATCTGGATTGCACCACCCGCTGTGCTCCATTTCATTTAACCACCAATTATGTTTAAGTATTTCATTGAGAACGTTATTCTTCTATGCATACCATGATTATTAATAACACAAAAACACATAGCTGAGTGCAAGATATGTATTATCATTTTCCTTACTAAAATCAATTTAACCCGCTACATTCACTTACATTCACTACAACTTTGAGTTAATCACTAATTTGCATTAATGCCCAAATTCAAAACTGACATACACGCACACACATAAGGTATCGTTTATAATCAGGGCTGAAACACAGACAAAATATATTTTGGGGTTAAAAATATTTTTTCTTTAGAACCACATTAAATTATACATACCTGGAGCAGAACTTTATTTAGCCTCTCATAGAGAAGAGCAACGAAGTCTGAACCGATGAGTGCCGTCAGCCGAGAGCAGATGACCTGGTTGAGGGTTCAAATAGAAATGAGGATGATTTGATGGGAATGTCTAACCACGAAACTTAGCCGATGCAGGAACACACAAATCACAGATGAGCGCGCCAACTGGATATCATCGCTACGCACAAACGGTCTGCATACCCAACGGCGACGAGAAGCAGTGGCCGCGCGTGACGTCAAAACCCGCTCGTTTTTAAAAACACATCGCCCGTGTCAGCAATCGCCTTACATAAGCCGAACAAAGTACGGCACACCCTCACCCCAAAAGGGCAACATGGTTGACCAAATCAAACCAGTACTCGACCTCGACAGCTGTAGGGATCCTGGAAAATCTCAGATTCTCATTCGCACTTGGTGGGTTCAGTTGCTCATGGAAACGAAAGAAGCAGAAGGAAAGAGTGTAAGTCTGTCAATGTGTGTCTGAAAGAGAAGATGTAAGTGTGCGTCCTGCATGCTCACCGGGCCCTTGTTCGCATACAGAGATAAGGAACAGATCAGAACAGGGGAAAGAGAAGAATCGCCGGATCCGGCTTTGAGAACTGACAACCAAGGCCTCCTAAATCTAACAAGTGAGATCCAGGAACCCAAATAGCATCCCTCCCCTACGGGACAAAATTGTCACCACTCACTTATGCCTTATGGCATAACTTTAGTTTTGAGACATGAGTGGTCACTCCCTCAACATCCCCACCGGGATCACCCAATTTCACAGTAACGGGCGACACAAACCGAAGAATGCGGTATGGTCCCGACCAACGATAACATAGTTTAGCGGCCCTTCTGTCTTTGGCTGAGCTTATCGGATGGGTCTGTCTGTAGACCAAGTCGCCAACCTTAAAAGGGTTTGGAATTCGCCCCTGATTATAGCGACTACGGACGCGTTCGTGCGCACGAAGCAAATTCCTCCGGACCTCCCTCCATCTATCCACAGTCTTGACCTCCGGATCGCTAGGTAGAAGATCGTCGATGTGCCACAAGTTGTCCAATGGCAGACTCGGCGAGAAACCAAACATGACCTCAAAGGGTACGGCCTTGTGATTCTCATGTAGGGCCGTGTTAAATGCCAATTGCAACCGCTTTAAATTTAGATCCCAACAATCTTGTTGTTCAGCATGGTAGGCGATAAGAGCTGAACGGAGATTCTGGTTGAATCTCTCTGCGTGGGACGGTTGAGGGTAGTATGGGGAAGTGGTCACATGTTTGATGCCGCTAGCGAAACACATTCGCCGAAAATCATTCGAGATGAACTGTGGTCCATTGTCAGAGACAATGGTGGACGGAAAACCGAAATGCTGAAAAACATGGGTCTGTAGCACAAAGATGGTTGATCGAGTGTTTGCCTGTCGTAAGGGCAGCAGCCAGACAAACTTGGAAAAAGCATCCACACAAGAAAGTAGGTATGCGTTACCTGACTTGCTACGAGGGAAAGGTCCCACGTAGTCGATGAATAACTTCTCCATCGGTTTGCTCGCCACATCGGATGACAATAAACCCAATTTGGTGTTTTGTGCAGGCTTACTCAAGCCACAGAGATGACATGCTTTCACACGAGCCGCGATGTCCCTATCCATGCCCTTCCAGATAAAATTTCTCCTAATACTGGAAATGGTCTTCGAAATTCCCTTATGGCCACCTACCGGGGAATCATGATAGGAGCTGAAGACCATGGGCACGAGCTTGCTAGGCAGCACAATTTTCGGGGCACGTCCTTTTCGTTCTCGGCAGCACAGGACGCCCTTGGACAAAAAATATGGGGCCTGTACGTTACCCTCTTTTAGGTGTTGGATGATCGGACCCAACTCTTCATCATTTAACTGATGGGGTAACACATCAGTAAAAGCCAAAGGAAAGTCCAGCAGAACGGAACAGGGTTGCTCAGAATGGGCTTCACTGGGTTGGGAGAACATACGTGACAAGGCGTCTGCAACGACATTTTGTGTTCCCTAATGTGTTGCACTTTGAATTTAAAGGATGAGATCTTGACCACCCAACGTCCTATTTTACCCAGTTGCCGGGGATGAGCAAGAAGCCAAGAGAGAGCCTGATTATCGGTCTCGAGCAGGAACTCAGCGTGTTCCAGGAAACGCCTGAACTTATCTAGAGCGTACACGACAGCAAGACACTCTAGTTCATACACTGACGACTTCCTCTCTTGTTGGGTCAAGGTCCTGGATATAAACGCCACCGGCTGCCTAGCACCATCAACCTCCTGGGACAGAACCGCCCCGAGCGCAACAGAACTCGCGTCCGTTTGCAAAATGAAAGTTTTAGAAAAGTCAGGCATCCGCAACACGGGGGGGGGGGAGACGATCGCCTCCTTGAGGGTATCAAAGGCCCGCTGTTGCCTCTCACCCCATACAAATTTGGTACCTTTTTTTCTTAGTTCGTTTAATGGGACGGCAATGTCCGCGGCATTAGGGATGAACCTACGATAAAAATTAATCATGGCTACAAATCTGGCAATACCCTTCGCATCCTTAGGAGGAGGAAAATCTCGGATGCCTTGCGTCCTCTCCGGGTCGACCGTCACACCCCCATGTGAGACCAGGTGCCCCAAAAACGAAATACTCCGTTGTGCAAATTTTACCTTCTCCGGGTTGACAGTGAGGTCAGCACTCCTCAACCGACACATCACCTCTCTCAAATGACACAAATGCTCCTCGAACGTTTTGCTGTAAACTAAAAAGTCGTCCAGATAATTGAAGATAAATTTAAATTTCACATCATGGAATACAGTGTCAAGAAGTCGCGTGAGGGTTTGGGCCCCCACAGCCAGACCCATGGGTACTCTAGTATACTGGTAAAGATTCCATGGCACGCAGAATGCCGTATAAGGACGGCTTTCCTTAGACAGAGGAATCTGATGATAGGCGGCATTGAGGTCAAAGATGGTGAAGTATCTGGCCCCACTAAACCAATCAAAAGCAGAATGTAAATCCGGAAGAGGAACAGAATCTACCTCTATGTTAGCATTTAATTTGCGATAGTCAATGACCATACGCTGTTTACCCCCAGGCTTGGGCACCAGAAATGCTGGACTTGCATAGCTCGAATTAGAAGGCTCAATCACCCCTTGCTTAAGCAATTCCTGAACCTTCTCTCTTAGAACAGCCATCTTCGGAGGAGCGAACTTGTATGGGTGTGAACGTACAGCGGTGGAGTCCGTTAAACGGATCTTATACTCCAAAAGATGTGTGAGCCCCAAGTTGGGAGTTAATACAGTAGGGAATTGTTCACACAAATGATCTAAGGCATGCTTCTGGGACGGAGTGAGATGGTCTCTTCCTGAATCGGGACACACAACCACCTGGATACCTCCCTTAGCTCCCTAGTACCCAAGGAAAGAATGACAACTTCCCGATTAAACTTAAAATAACAGTGATGCCCTTGAATATCTAAAACGAGACCACTCTTGGAGATGAAATCGGCACCCACAATACAGTCGACTCCCAGAGCCGGAGAAACCAAAAAATCGCCACACACATGAAAAACACTCGATTTTAATCTTTAAGGAAACCACCCGGGAGATGGGCAGAATTTCCCGCGATGCAGTCCAACATACCACCGAAGACCGATCCGACTCTATTAGTAAACCCTGTTTTTCAAGTTCCGCACATACTCTTGGTGAAATTATGGATCGGGCTGATCCAGAGTCAACTAAGGCTCTGAGCTGACCCTTCTTCAACTCGACCAACAGGAAGGGGCATACCGAACAGCAGTTGGAGACAGTTTGCTGGACCTTGGAGCCAGACGATCCGGGACCTACTACTCGCCTGGGGTTAAGTGAAACAGGAATAGAGTGACCTAACGGGGAAGACGGCTTCCGACCTATCTTCCCCGGGTACTTACGTTTTTTGAGTTGTTTACCTTTCGGGAAATCACAGGACGCTGTCTAAAGTCAGAACAATAACGCGCAACGTGACCGGGTCTATGACACCTGTAACAAAATGATTCACGCACCTCACAGCTCTGAACAGGCGCAGACCGAGAACCCCAAGACCCGGGTTGCCCAACACGTCGCTCTACAACCTGGCGATCTGAACTCATCATAGCCTCGTGACCTCTAGTGTCGTCATTACCTTGTATTGTCTTGGACGTGGCACATAGCCGGTCCAGGTCGATAAAACTTTGGGGACGTACAGCAAATACTAAGCGTGACCTTTCTTGAGGCGTCACGCCTTCCAGAATAGTTTGAATAATGTCAGATTCCGGCAACCCCAGCCTCAGGATCCTGGCCGCGTCTTTAACACTAGAAATGAAATGAGCAAGGGCCTCCCCACTTGCTTGGACCCTATAAAAATGTTTATGTCGTAGCTGATCGCGCAGCCTTCCCGGTATAAAAGCGTCCAGGACTTACCGATGAAAATGGTCAATGCCACCACCATCCCGAAGGGTGCTCTTCAGCCGCTCAGCCATAGATCCCCGGCAGTACAGGTAAATGAGCTCAAGCAAAGTCCGCTCCGACAGCCCCGGGAAATCTGCCAATTGAAAAAGAATACGCAAGAATTTCAAAAGCGTCTCAAGATCCAAACCATCCACAACCGGGAGGCGCTGAATGACTTCCGACAGTGGGTTAGGGAGCTTGTGATAGCTCGCGGTAGCCATCCCCGAAAGGGCAGGAACATGCGCCGGGGGCTCCAACTTGGCCGCCGTGTCAAAAGAAGAAGAAGATCCGGAATTCGCATCCACGGGACAACGCTGGCCGAGAGAAAACTCTAGCAATGCCATCGCCACTTGCTCCCTAAGAGGGATAACATGTTTTTCTAATTCCGAGGTGGTAGCCTGTGAACCAGCGTTCTGTAACCGGCACAAAACATGTTGTAACCGTTGGCGCACCCTCTGTCTGGCCGTAGAGGCGGTTGCCGCCGACTGCAGGCCTTCGGCCAAATCTCGCAGTTCAGAGAATTTTTCCATACACAGCTCCACCTCGGCCGTGACATCCGTGAGCAACACTCTACCACTCGGTGCCTCACCGGAGGCAAGAGCCTCCCGCTGTTGCTTCCTTAATGAAACAACCGTCTCCTGCGGCTTCCGACCCCGGAACCGGACCTCCCACTCGAGCTCATCTTTTACAAATAAATCCACATTCACTGAAGTAGACATGACCGCGCAACCTTCACACACCACAACGTAAAAGCAACAATTAAAGGAAACGACAGGAAGAACTTGATCATACAAGTGGCTCCAGAATGCTCTAGCGATACGACGAGATGGGTGTGTCATAAAAGCAGCGAAACAGCCAGTCAAACTGCCCAGAGGAGAACACAACACAAAACAACAAAACTGACTCACTATACATAATCCACAAAGTATACATAACGTTCAACATAATCCGAAAATATATAACTATCAACACCACGACGTCTGGTCGGACCATAACCGCATTCATAATCCACGATACCGCAATGGAACGCCCTCAATAAACCAATACTACATAACGGGGGTGCTATAAAACACGTTGTCTATTCCACATAACAAGTCCCAATTAAAATCAACAAGTACTGACGGCTCCCATCATGCTCAAAATTGTCTAAGCTCCAGGGTATGACAAAGTAAAATCCATTAGCTCACATTCATATTGAAAACCATTAATCACATGCTTATAAGCCGTTTCCAAAACCTACCTTACACTTAACATCACATAATAATTACTTAAAAACTAACACATATTAAATCATTTTAAACTTAATCAACCCCTTATTCATTTTTATAAAATACGTTAGTATTCAGATTATTCATTTTATTAAACTGTTACATTGCAATTAACCTTTCTTTCAACACTTGGACTCCGATCAACTAAATATGAAATAATAAAACAAAACTAATAATATGAAATAATTTGCAAGTCCCAACACAAGCTGACATGCCTGTAGCCACACCAAGTTTCATTTAAGAAAATAGATGCAAGTCCCCAGATTCTAAAACTTCCGAAGTTAAAAAAAAAATAAAGCAAAAATAATATCTACTACATCCATAGAATCATAACCACGCTCTGCTACCATTTGAAACCCTCCTTTTATTTTATAAGTTTTTTTTTGTAAATTTTTTTTTTAATTTTAATTTTATTTTATTTTTATTAGGTTTTTTTTTGTAAAGGGAGAGACATAATATTTAGAACTAGGTGGTGAACCTAGAGGAAGCATAAGTGTGCAAAGGCCCAAGCTAAAATTACAGACATGTCCCCCCAGGTGAATGACAGGACTTGCAAATGAAAAGTCTATTAACAAACAAGTGTGAACTTTATTAAGCATGCAAATCTTACATGACATGACAAGTTATAAATTCAACAATGAGTAAAATTGAACTGCAGGATTATATATATATATATATATATATATATATATATATATATATATCAATATTCTTTACAGCATAAGATTGTGAGTGAAGTTAAGTTTAACCATAAATTGTATAGATCCTGCCACGTTATGTCCAAATTAATTGTTGCAAGAATATTATTCACAAGTTAAATTGAAAATTACTAATCCTTGAGTGTTGTATAGAAAAAGAAATTAAATAGGCTAGCCTTTTAGTAACTTGGTAAGCACATTTATGATATCATAATTTAACACATTCCCCTCCAAAAAAAATGAAAATTACACACAAGCACATACACAACATATATAACACACACCCCTCATTTCTGTACAAAACCCTTCATAATAACCCTTTTCAACAAGAATAAATAAATACACAAATATATAATAATTAACAAGGCAATTAGGTAATTCTCAGTTACGGATCATTAATATGTCAAAGTAATTAGCACGGGAAATGCAAGTGCCCCCAACCAAACCAGAGACTCAAAATATTACTCAACAACCACGTTAATAATAATAAGCAATTCCGCATATGTGATCAAGTAAATAGTAGAAACACTTAAAGAACTCAAAACGCCCCCTTTAGTACGGAATGCTGCCCTGACCGCATGACATGACCAAGCCGAAAATAACTAACTCTCGGATAGATTTAATTCGATAAAAGGTAGAAATTAGAGCAGAGCCTGCGGATACGTGTGTGTGTGTGTGTGTGCAATTTTCTTACATATTATAAGAAGATATAATAGATTGCATTAGACTTAATTATGTAAGGTCCACACATGTAGGCACAGATCTAAACATGAGAGTTTTTGCAGAAATTTAGTAATTAAACGCGGCCTCATGAGTCTTCTTCTGGGGGCTTCCGTGGATTCACAGTGTAGAGGTAGTTGAGATAGTATTAAATAAATAGAATGGTCCCACCTGGATCGTCCGGTGTACTTTAGTAAGCCTGGGTTAATGGGTAGAGTCTCGGTCGCACCATTAAGTCCTGGGGCAGAGTAGCTTCACGAGTGTGTCCGTGTGCGTGAATCTCGACTGACGGCATGTCATGGCTTAACGGTCGTCTCTGCCAGAAGGGTGGACAGTTGGCTGTCTACACCCGACACCCATCTCGCCCTTGTTCGAGCACCTGTGACATGCAATGAGTTGTATAGGGTGTCATAAGGAACCTGATCTCACCACAGATCGCACACATACTGTGACGTCTCCCTTGTTAAGACAACACAAAAGTCGGGAACTAGTTCAATTCTTTACCAATAAATTAAACTAGCTGCCGTTGTTAGTAAAAATACTTACCAACAGATTACAAAACAATTATGATATAGGAAATTGACAAGGTTTGCATAAATTTATTCACTCACTAGGTGTAAGCGAAAACATCTCTTTATTGCTATTCAAATATTACGCTTGATTTTAAAGAAAAGTTATTTTAGTAAATTCTGCTTTTACTGCTTCAAAGATCTTAAGTATATTATTCTTTTTTTCTCAAAATTTATTCATATAGATGTTAGTTTTAATACCACGGATCCGGGTCTCAACTTTCTCAAAATAATTAATTTATCAAAACTTCAACCATATTATTTGAAGAATAATATTGGTGATACTCTACATTATTATCTTACATTTATCTATACATTGCGGTTACTATTACTTCATTACAAAATTACAAAATTTTCAAATCTGATAATTTGTTCTTTACATTGCTAAAGTTCTTTAAAGTTCTTTGTTACTTCTTTTATTAAGGCGAAATTTACAAAAGTTGTGGTTTGATATCACCTGAATTTCATATGAGGTTGTTGTTGTATCCTTGGGGCATCTCCTGTCGTCTTCTAAGGGTGGAGTACGTTGTTCCTGGTGCCTCTACATCGGGTTGATTATTTCTGCTCTCGAAGATCGGTTGTTTACTTGAAGTTCCAATTGTTGTAGTTTCACTTTCCTTGGTCCAGACTTTTGTAGTTCACATTTTTTTATTTTAATTATAGTTCTCACTTTGCAGTACTAAAGTCTAGTAGTTACCTATCTTACACTTACATTTTATATTTAAAAAAAAAGAGATGTGTTGGCTACCTTTTTCTTTCTGTATGTATTCTCACTAACTCTACACACTACATTATTCACAATAAAACCATCTCACGCTGGATATACTTTTAAGGACATACACTTACGTGTATGTACACAACACCAAAACTCACATCTTGTCATGGCGAAGTTCTACTGGCGAATGCGCGTATAGTTTAGGGGCGAGGGCTCGGTAAGCTGGTGCGTATTTACGCACTAAGAAAATAGATCGTACTTTATATATTATTATTTATTCATTAATTACAATGTAAATACTTTATGTTTACTTTATTATGACTTAGGGATTTCTTTATTTATATAGTCGCATTTTTAATAATTAAAGTAATTATTATTATTACTCTTTACTTAATACCTTTCTTGGCGTGTTGGTACTGGAAAGTTTCAAGTTGATTCAGGAATCTGGGTATAGGTAAGGGTGTATGATACTCTTACTTATTAAAATTAAAAATTTTAATTTGTGCGATTTTTGATTTTTTTTAAATCGTCACATCCTCCTGCACTTAACTATGAAAAACGGGGGGTGTAATAATAGAAAATCTAATAAACACTTATATTTGGACACAAAATTTCATACTGAAATTTCTCTCTCTCAGATTATTTCTATTCATCAATTGATTATCTTACACTTACGTCACATCTAAATTCTACTACATCTACTATATATAAATACACAAAATGTAAATCTACCTTATTTTAATTCTTACATCTACTACCGGTTTTTTCTTGAATTGGTCACTCGTTTTACGGAGTTATACTCATGAGTATGTTACTAATAATAATCACGTATTGTAAGAACAATCGAATTACTTTTAGTTTATAGCGCTAAGGATTATTTTTCTCTCTTTCTTTCTCTCTCTTCATCTTCATTATCATTGTCATCAGATTTATCATGTATAATATCATTCTCGCAGGACATTAGCTAAGGTTGATCAGGCCTCGCTAGTATTCGTACGAGGGGGTTTTGAGTTTATACTCACTTATAGTATAGGATGTTGCACAATCTTATCCTATTTCGGTATAAGTATATACAACATATTTTATTCTTAATACTTTAATAGTATTCTAGGTTTTCTATCTTTCTCGTAGTCTTTCTTCTGTATTTTGACACGTAAAACATTTTTTATTTGAGACAGATGGCTTCTGCGAACGTAATTTTCTGTATTGGGTTCATACAGAGCTGCAGTAACGGGGGTGATGAATTTATGAATTTGGTAGGGGCCACACCATCGATATGATAGTTTCGAAGTGGTCCTATCAACTGCCTTACTCATAGGATGAGTTTTATACATTACTATATCCCCTATTTTATACTTTATTTGTTTATTATTATTCTCATGATACTTCCTTGATTTTTGTAAATTAGCTCTCAAATTTGCACGAGCTTCGTTCCATATTTTACGTATGTTATTCCCATTCACGTCGCGGGGTAATAACTCATTGATTTTCCACTTTGTGGTTAAAGGATGGTTGGGTTTGTACTTGTACAGCAAATCAAATGGTGTTGATTTATGACCTTCATGATACGCTGAATTGAATGCAAATTGTATCCACGAAATATTTTGATCCCAGGTTGTCTGGTCTTTAGCATGATAAGATATTAATGCTGATTTTAAGTTACGCAAGTATCTTTCTGCTATATTTCCTTGCGGTCTGTACTCGGTCACGGTAATATGATTTATACCTAATTTAAAACACATGTCGTTAAATTCTTTCGACTTAAACTGGGGTCCATTGTCAGATATTAAGCTTAAAGGTGTACCATAGTCTTTAAATAGTCGTTCTTGTAGAATTTTAATTGTCGTAGATGCTAATGCACGACGCATAGGATACATCCACACGAATTTAGTGAATGAGTCTACACAAATTAACAGCATAGTATTTCCGGATTTAGAGCGGGGATAAGGTCCAGAATAGTCTATGTATATTTTCGAGAAGAGAGTGGTAGGTATTTCGGAGATTAATTTTCCGACTTGACTGGTTCTTGCTGGTTTGCTCAGGGCACAAATTTCGCATTCTTTCACGAACTTTTTTATTTCACTATTCATGTTTTCCCAGTGGTATTCCTTGCGAATACGATGTATAGTTTTCCTAATTCCCATATGAGCTCCAATTGTCGATGAATGGTAGTACTCCATTAACATGGGTTTGATTATTTCCGGGGCGATTATTCTCAGTAATTTTCCGTTTGCATTTTTAATACAAAGTACTCTTTTACTCAAGATATATTTGTCAGAGTTATTTCCTTTTTCTATTTGTTCGATTATTTTGCACAATTTTGGATCTTGTTGTTGGTGATATGCTAAATCCTAAATGCAGGGGGAAAGTTAGTAATTAGTGTATTAACGGTAGTGGTTTCAATCTTGTCTTCTCCAGATCTTGTATTGGGTAGTTGGAACATTCGGGATAGAGTATCGGCTACTACATTTTGAGTACCACGAATATGTTGCACTTTGAACTTGTAGCAATTTAATCTTAACGCCCATCTTCCGATACGACCTAACTGTTTTGGGTGATTCAATAACCATGATAAAGCTTGATTATCGGTTTCTAGTAGAAATTCTTTGTGTTCCAAAAATGGTTTGAATTTATCAAAGGCGAATACTACGGCTAAACATTCAAGTTCATAGGCTGAGAACTTCCTTTCTTGTTCAGTCAACGTACGGGATGCATAGCTGATCGGGAGTCTAGTATTATTTATTTCCTGGTATATTACGGCTCCTAATGCTACACTTGAACTATCGGTCTGTACGATAAATGGTTTACTGAAATCCGCTAACTGCAATACAGGTGGGGATATAATGCTTTCTTTAAGTGTTTCAAACGCTTCTTGATGTTGAGTAGTCCACTCGAATTTCGTTCCTTTCTTTCTTAAGGCATTTAATGGGGCTGCTATATCCGCTAAGTGGTGTATGTACTTATGAAAATAATTAATCATACCTAAAAATCTAGCTATACCTTTGACGTCTCTCGGAGGTAAAAATTCTCGGATTGCGCGTGTACGTTCGGGATCAATGGTAACCTTACCTTCGGCTGATACTATGTGACCTAAGAAGGAGAATTGTTTTACTGCGAAATTAACTTTACTCGGGTTTACGGTCAGTCCGGCTTTCTTTAACCTGGATAATACCTCACGCAAGTGATCAACATGTTGATCCATTGACTCACTATATACTACTATATCGTCAAGATAATGATATACAAATTTAAATTTAACGTCATGGAAAATTTTTTCTAACAGTCGGCTGCATACTGAACTTCCTTGTGATATACCGAATGGTACTCTCGTAAATTGATATAGATTAAATGGGACAGCAAAAGCAGTTAAATGTTTTGATTCCTCAGCTAGTGGGATTTGATGGAATGCTTGGTTGAGATCCATTATGGTGAAGATTTTCGCTTTTGTAAAATAGTGAAACGCACTGTGTATGTCTGGCAGTGGTATCGATTCAAATTCTATACTCTTATTTAGTTGTCTATAATCCACGACTAGTCTATGTTTGTCAGTTCCTTTTGGTACTAGGAATGCAGGTGATGAGTATGGAGACGTTGACGGTTCAATGACGTGCTGATCAAGGAGTTTGTTAATGTGGTTTCTCATGATTTCCATTTTGGGCGGAGATAATTTATATGGGTGCAGTCGTATTACCTTACTGTCACTAAGGTTTATTTTATATTCGATTAAATGAGTTAATCCTAACTTGGGGGTGAGTACAGCAGAAAATTCTTTTATTAACTTCTGGATTCTTAGTCTCTCATTTCCTTTTAAATGACTCAGACTGGATTCATGATGCTCTGAATGAATAGTTGCGGTTTCACTAATAGCGTCGTTACTTATTTCGGAGTCGAACTGATATTTTCGAGTACGATCAAATCTGAAGAAATATTGTTTTGCATATATATCAAGGATTAAAGCAGTTTTTCTTATAAAATCCGCGCCTAATATTAAGTTTTGTCCTAACTCTTCAGCTACTAGTAGGGGAATATACCAAGTAAAATTCTTAATTTTTAATTTCACCGTAATACTGTGCGATATCTTTAGATTTTGTTTATTTGCGGTGGTACACTTTATGTTCACCATTTGGCTACGTTTAATCAGTTTATGATTAGCTAATAAGGTTGCTAACTGTTTACTAATTATACTACGGGTAGATCCGGAATCAATTAAACCAAGGGTATTCGTTGCTCCAAGGTCTATCTGTACATAGGGTAGTTGGCATATACTTGTTTTACATGCACCAATAGAGTTGCACTTCTCGATAAATCTCGTTAAGTAAGGGTCTATGTGTTTATTTTTATTTATCTTTATTTGATGCTTAGTATAGTTGTTACCTTTCCTTCTGGTGCTTCGGAAGACGTAGGATTTTCGGTCTTCCAGCTTCACATGTTTTTTTATTGGTCGGTTTTCTGTTTATAGCGCTTTTGTTTACATAACTTGCTAATATGTCCGGCCTTTCCACAGTTATAACATCTTCTTTCCTCATTTACTTCGCTCGTAGGTTGTCGGGGTTTTGGTTTAGAGTATGTTACATGGGGATAGCTTTGGGTTTTAAATGTACTTACGAATCGCTTATTGCGGTAGTTTCGGGTATCATTTCCAATTGGTCTAGTTTGGAATGAATGTCTCTGTGTTGACTCTGGGACATAGAAACGCGTCTATTCTGGTCACAATACCAGACGTCGGACGAATGTATACAACATAGTTCTAGTTCGGTAAAAGTGGTAGGTCGCTTCACGAGTGCTAGGCGAGATCGCTCCTCGGGGGATAGTCCTACTAAGATAGTGTCTACTAACTGTTGTTCACTCCATTTAACTTGTAGCAATAAAGCAGATTCTCTTACCTCAGATATATAATGAGCTAGTCTCTCGTATGTGCCTTGTGCACGAAGTACTAAGTTTCGCTTCAATTCTTCGTAGATACCGGTGGGAATGAAATGTCTTATTAGTGTGGTATGAAGTTCTTCTACCGATTGATTATACCTTAGGGATTCTAACAATCTATCTTTTAAAGGAGGTCTACACTTAGGTAAAATTACTTGCAAAATCTGGTTATCTCTTAGGTGTTGCAGTTCCTTTAATTGTAAGATGTGTTTGATAAAATCAAGCAGCTTTGTAATATTCAGCCCATCAGTGATTTGTATATCGGACAAAATACTTTCTACAGGGTGGGTTATTTTTCCATAGAGCTCGGGAGTTAGATTTATTTGACTCATCATTCTAGGTTTTTCCGCAGGTTGATTAGTCCGCAAGTGAGAAGGTAATTCGTAGGTACTGGTCATATTTTCTAGTTCATTAGGGAGTAACGTAACGTTTACTGGTTGAATATTTACTTGACTACCAGTTAACCGTTCCTTGAATGGATTTATATTTGATTAATGCACAATCTGAATTTTTGCAGTACCGTTTGGCTGTTCTTGAGTCGGGGATTGGGTAGGTGAAATATTTAATTTCGTCATAGCTTCTTCAATTTCGTCTAATCTAAACGATTCGGATCGTCGACGTAATTCGCGCATTATCTCAGGTAATTGTTGTAATGCTTCCTCGGGGAATTTTTGCACATCATGAGGGGTATCTTTATCACCTGGCCAATTCAACAAATTGGTGATACGGCGGGTTAGATGCTCGATTCTTTGGGTGGTGCGTAAAATTACTGCCGGAGATTTTTCATCACGCAGGGTTTGTGCGATCGACGTTAGTTCCGTATACTTATGATAACACGTTTCTTTTTCGCTTTCGAAATCTAAAATACTCAAACGATTAGTGTAATCGTTAATACACTTTAACAGTGAGGGTTTGTCCGGTTTATTTTCACGTAACGTCTTGCGAAGTTCCGCGACAGTTACATCAGAGTAGGGAAGACCACGCAATAATGATTCATAGCTTAATTCGTCTTTCAACAACAAATCGGGGTTAAATTGAGCCATTTTTGATAATAACAACTTTAAATACACGACGTATTACGAACGACAAATCTTATGTCACTTACTTTAATTCGTTTTATCAATGTTTAAAATAGTTAACATTAATTCATTTAAACACATACACATATATATCTTATTTCATATTAAGCTTCCATATGCAATCTTATCTTAATTAATCAACATAACTTATCTCACAACAATTAAATTCTCAGTATTGACATATATAATTAATCAAAAAAAAACGATAATACCATTTTAGTAGAGAGAAATTTCATATACGGAAAGTTCATTGCTTTAACAACAGCACAAAGAGTCAGCTGTTTTGGGTGTCGTCGAGTTGCGTAGGGTGGTAATTCAGGACAATACAAAACAGGAAAGAGCTTGTCTAATATGGTTTTGTTTTCTTATGGGGAGGAGGGGTTATGAATGAGATGGGTGTTTACAAAGGGGAGAGTTTACATTCCACAACACGTATTTAACATGAACAGACTGGTTTGGAATTGAATACTTACCAGCTATGACTTGCTTAATACGGCAAACTAGCGATACCAATATTATTATAATATAATTAAAATTTTACTCATTTATTTTTTTGTTTATTTCAGAGTGAATAAATTTATGTTTGTCCTAGTTATCGTTAACGAATTATAAAATGACACAACCACAGCAACATAATTATGTGGTGCAATTTTCTGTATGTGACACTCTGTAAACAATTAATTAATTTTCTTTTTACAATAGCAGAGTAAATTATTTTTACAATAGCAGAGTGGCGCAATTTTGTGACGTCTCCCTTGTTAAGACAACACGAAAGTCGGGAACTAGTTCAATTCTTTACCAGTAAATTAAACTAGCTGCCGTTGTTAGTAACAATACTTACCAACAAATTACAAAACAATTATGATATAGGAAATTGACAAGGTTTGCATAAATTTATTCACTCACTAGGTGTTAGCGAAAACATCTCTTTATTGCTATTCAAATATTACGCTTGATTTTAAAGAAAAGTTATTTTAGTAAATTCTCCTTTTACTGCTTCAATGATCTTAAGTATATTATTCGTTGTATCTCAAAATTTATTCATATAGATGTTAGTTTTAATACCACGGATCCGGGTCTCAACTTTCTCAAAATAATTAATTTATCAAAACTTCAACCATATTATTTGAAGAATAATATTGGTGATACTCTACATTATTATCTTACATTTATCTATACATTGCGGTTACTATTACTTCATTACAAAATTACAAAATTTAGAAATCTGATAATTTGTTCTTTACATTGCTAAAGTTCTTTAAAGTTCTTTGTTACTTCTTTTATTAAGGCGAAATTTACAAAAGTTGTGGTTTGATATCACCTGAATTTCATATGAGGTTGTTGTTGTATCCTTGGGGCATCTCCTGTCGTCTTCTAAGGGTGGAGTACGTTGTTCCTGGTGCCTCTACATCGGGTTGATTATTTCTGCTCTCGAAGATCGGTTGTTTACTTGAAGTTCCAATTGTTGTAGTTTCACTTTCCTTGGTCCAGACTTTTGTAGTTCACATTTTTTTATTTTAATTATAGTTCTCACTTTGCAGTACTAAAGTCTAGTAGTTACCTATCTTACACTTACATTTTATATTTAAAAAAAAAGAGATGTGTTGGCTACCTTTTCTTTCTGTATGTATTCTCACTAACTCTACACACTACATTATTCACAATAAAACCATCTCACGCTGGATATACTTTTAAGGACATACACTTACGTGTATGTACACAACACCAAAACTCACATCTTGTCATGGCGAAGTTCTACTGGCGAATGCGCGTATAGTTTAGGGGCGAGGGCTCGGTAAGCTGGTGCGTATTTACGCACTAAGAAAATAGTTCGTACTTTATATATTATTATTTATTCATTAATTAGAATGTAAATACTTTATGTTTACTTTATTATGACTTAGGGATTTCTTTATTTATATAGTCGCATTTTTAATAATTAAAGTAATTATTATTATTACCCTTTACTTAATACCTTTCTTGGCGTGTTGGTACTGGAAAGTTTCAAGTTGATTCAGGAATCTGGGTATAGGTAAGGGTGTATGATACTCTTACTTATTAAAATTAAAAATTTTAATTTGTGCGAATTTTGATTTTTTTTAAATCGTCACAATACGCCATCATTATTAAATGGCTAACACACACTCTAATGCTTCAACAGCCACTACAAACACTTCACCACTTATTCGTATTAATCTGCATTGCACCACCCGCTGTGCCTCATTTCATTTAACCACCAATTATGTTTAAGTATTTCATTGAGAACGTTATTCTTCTATGCATACCATGATTATTAATAACACAAAAACACATAGCTGAGTGCAAGATATGTATTATCATTTTCCTTACTAAAATCAATTTAACCCGCTACATTCACTTATATTCACTACAACTTTGAGTTAATCACTAATTTGCATTAATGCCCAAATTCAAAACTGACATACACGCACACACATAAGGTATCGTTTATAATCAAGGCTGAAACACAGACAAAATATATTTTGGGTAAATATCACTATAATATTGACGACTCGGAACACAAAGTTTTTTATAAGTAAAAACGTAAAGTTTTACCTTACAGCCTAAACCGGCTTTCACCTATAGAAGGCTTCATCAGAGGCTGTCGTTAGTAGCGCTGCTCGTCTTGTTGTTGGCGACGAGAAAGTGTTTCGAAAGATTGAAGCTGTGTGTGTGTGGTGAGATGTGTTCGAATAATGCGTGCGATTTGAATTGTGTCTGTTCGTTTAGGATGTCGTTTTTATTTGTTTTTGTGTGTTTGTATATTTCTAATTGTTCTAGAGTGTCTAGTTTTCGGCCTTTTGTGTGTACGTGTAGTATGTTCATGTTATTGTCGATGTTTTTATATGTGTGGTTTGCTTCAATGAGGTGGTTTGCGAAGGTAGATTCTGTAGTGGTGTGGAGTGCTTTAGTGTGTTCAATGTATCTCTGTTTGAAGCTACGTCCTGTCTGGCCTATGTAGAATTTACTGCAATTTGAACAATTTAGTTTATATACACCGGGTAGATCGAATTTGTTTTGTGCTTTGGGCATGCGTTTTGATAGTGTGTGTTCTGTTTTGTTAGTAGTTTTGTAAGCGATTCTGTATCCTGCTTTTTTGAATTTGTGGGCAATTTTTTCTGTTTGTTTGTTGATGTATGTTAGTGTTATGAATTTGTTGTTTTCTGTCTTTGTCTGTTGTTTGTTTTGTGTTTTGTGTAGGAGTTTACTGACTATTGTTCTGTCATAACCGTTAGATTCTGCTAGATATTTTATCGTGTTTAGTTCGTCTTTGTAGTCTATTTCATCTAAGGAGATGTTGTTAAGTCTATGTATCATGGTTATAAAAGCAGCTAGTTTGTGTTGTATTGGGTGATTGGAGGTGTTGTGTATTAGTGTGTCAGTTGTAGTTGGTTTTCTGTATATATATATATTTTGGGGTTAAAAATATTTTTTCTTTAGAACCACATTAAATTATACATACCTGGAGCAGAACTTTATTTAGCCTCTCATAGAGAAGAGCAACGAAGTCTGAACCGATGAGTGCCGTCAGCCGAGAGCAGATGACCTGGTTGAGGGTTCAAATAGAAATGAGGATGATTTGATGGGAATGTCTAACCACGAAACTTCGCCGATGCAGGAACACACAAATCACAGCTGAGCGCGCCAACTGGATATCATCTCTACGCATAAACGGCTGCATACCCAACGGCGACGAGAAGCAGTGGCCGCGCGTGACGTCAAAAACCGCTCGTTTTTAAAAACACATCGCCCATGTCAGCAATCGCCTTACATAAGCCGAACAAAGTACGGCACAGTTGTTCACTTCGGATTCCACTTGAAGTTCCGTAGCACTTCCGTAGACCTAAATTGTCTTTGTACAGTAAAGTGTTGTTTTGACAATATTATAAAGTAATTATAACTCTCACGTACCTTTGGTGTAGCACTGGTAGTTTAGGTCTGTCTGTACCGATTGTACAGATGGTCTCAGTACGTTATAAAACTGTTAAGTTGTCAAAACAGTATAACTGCACTGTTTGTAAGTAAGTGAGCTAAATTTATGTTACTTGGGCGCCATATGGAATCTCTGGTTCTTATTCCATAAAATAATTTATTCAAAGAATAAAATAAATAAACTTAATAGATGTTGTTAAATTATTTCTTTGATTTAATATTTAAAATAATTTAATTAATTAATTTTCTTCTGTCTTGTTTATGTATTTAAACGGTTGGCGCTTCACACGTCCAAGCCGCCAACTTAACTGTTTGAGTGCCTTGAAATTGCAGCTCTTTTATATAGGACAAATAACTAATAATTGCTTAAATAATTTCTTACAACGTTTGTTAATTAACAATTTACTGGTTTATTGCTCACACGTGCTTACTTTAACTCTATACATTCAATTTAACAATGATACATGGATTACAATACACCTGGCTTAATTCTCTCCTAACCCAGAAGGTTGGCAATGATGACTCTAATTATCGGTTTGTTTATTTACAAATTTTTTATACCTCAAGGGTGAATCCTTCAGAACTACAGAATAAATAACTATGCCTCAAGTTACGATGCTTTACATACGTTTAATTTAATAGGTAAGACACCTTTAAAATTTCAGATTCATTGACGAAATGTTCGTCTGACCTCTACAAGTTTTGAGGTTAACTATGGTTAGCCTAGATCATTAATTATTATATTGGAATCCTGTAATTCCTCTTGAAAAAAGTATAGACAATGCTTATTTCTTATAGTATTAATGTTTTGCGTTAGTACATAAGTGTATTATTTCTTATACGAGTAACATAATATTCATACACTGTAATTATATATGGCACTGTACTCCCTGTTTGATAATCGCTTTGGATTATTTTTTAATTCACTTTACGATCTTATACACTGATCTTACACTTCACTTTTTCGCGAATGAACGATTATAACATCTTGAGATTAAATTTTTGGTTAGATAATTCACCTAACCTCGTTCTTTTTGTTTCGCACAACTAGTTAAAGGAACACTGCTTGTCGTGATGCACTTTAGTAAATATGTGACTTCTTCACTGCTGTGGTTTAATAACATTTGATGAAAATTTTGATCTGGAGTCCTGTAGTATCTACCGGAATGGAATTCGAATAAAATGTCTTTTTGTTCACTCGTACATCTGTATATCTAGTCCCCTGAAAACTCCGCTAGGCAGCGACAATTAATTTCTCCAGTAATGTCCTGATTGGTTAAAAATGACGTCATGATGCGGTCATTCTATTTTTAGCTCTTACATAATTGTTTTAAGTGTGGGTTTATTATTGTTGTTGGTATTCTTCTGCACCCTTCCAAAATTCACAAAATGTATCATATTTAGGTTTCTTTTTCAGTCATACTAATTACAAATTTGGTTCTATTACTTGCATCGTATTGCTCGCTCCTTTATGGTTATTTTGATATGTTTGGATACATTTTTCATTAATAAACTCTATCTTAATGATAGTCTATCTTAAATATTGTGTTGTTTCAAATGTCTTCTGCTACACTTTGCAGATTCTATTTTTGTATTTTTTAACATTTATTAAACCATCATTTTTCTCTATTTTGAACACAATTATCTTATTGAAATTAACATATTATTATCTAAATTTTCTGTATCCAGCTGAACATTAACAATCTTTATAACATATTTGTTTATTATTAATTAATGGCTTCCTTACTTCATTATTAATGATTCAAAAGTATTCTTACTTCCTACACTTATTATACTTGACATTGTTTGGTGACTTACACCTTTTACATAATTGTTATATCTTTATTTTCCTATACTCTCTATGGTCTCTTTATTATACATGATTATTATTTTCATAATTTGTTTTGTCATCATTTGCTTGTCTATTATTTCAAGTTTAGAATTAATCTACTTCCTTCAGTGTCTACTCCACATGAGTTGTTGTGAGTCATTATTTTGAGCTTTTATTACATTATTTATAATTCATTGAGTCATCTTAACTCATCTTATGCCATTCTCTTAGTCTACACAATTCATAATAAGCTTTTGTTCACCTTAACTGATAATACATCTTTCTACAAAATTTACCATCTTATAACATTTTTAAATACATATAGTTTTTACATTGTTGATTACATTGAGATCATTTATTATTAGAACATATACAATATGTTCTTTCATTAATTATTCTATCATTATTATTCATTATGCCTTAGCATACATTTCTTTCAAGGTTGATCTAACATTGTGATTATACTTTTAATCTTATTTCAATGGTTTATTTATTATAATTCATTATCGATTCATGATTATCTACAATATATTTCCTTTTGCTTGTTATGCAAATAATTATTTTTCAATTACTCAGCTAATGTGCTGTTTATACTACTTTAATACATGTTGTAAATATCAGTTCTTTCACCTTTAATTCTATTTATGGTGTTTGACTTTGTTTAATGGTTTCTTATGCTCACTTAACTAATCTATTTGGGAACTAGTCTTTGTCAATGTCTCAGTCACATCGACTGGTTATGTTGTATTGTCATTGAATGCTGATAGTAGATTTACTACTGGTTATCATCACTTCTGGTTACTTAGTTAGTTGATTTTTATGGGACAGTTTGTACTGTTACACAGTATATATAATTATAATATAATATATGTAAAGTGCAGTTACTTGTTGTTTATTGCCATTTGTATTGCACATTTATTTAAACCATTTTCTACAAGATCCTCCAATTTTAAATTTTACTTTATAATAGTTATCATAAATTTATCAAATACGGTTATTATTGATTTTATAAGAATATGTAATATTATAGAACTATTTTTTATGTTAAGACTAAATCTTGTGGTATAGAATAATCAGTTTAGTTTATGTAGATTTAAATTTAAAAAAGAAAATAATACCGCGGTCAAATTTTTGTTAGAATAAATTTAGAATAGGCCAACTTATATGCTAGAAAAGTCATATAATTGTGTGTGTGTATTTCTTTTTAATATAAATGCAAAGTTTACATTTGATTATAAGGTTTGCAGTAGACTACTTATTATGTTTAAAGAACGCAAGCTAATCAGTGCATATTCTGATGATTACGAGCACTATAAATATTTTATTTGTAATAAGTACAACTACACGTAGCAACACCAGGTCATATAGCGACGACTAGTACATGATATTCTCTACATATGTTATTTTTATATTTTAATATTACATGATATTCTGAATACTGAATATTCTGTGACTTTAAAAATGATATAGCGTGATCCTCTTTCGTGGCGCGTTCATATAGCTTTATCCTGGTTCTCTTTGAATTGGCTAACAAAGTACTGTCGACTTTTTCCGTGCAGTCTAACGTTTTGTACAAAACTAGACAAGTACTAGCAGGCAGAGGAACAATGATGATTGGTTTTCAGCAAATAAGTAAAATAATACTTATTTAAATAAAGAAACAAGCAATAATATGCCTAGTAACATAATTAAATATTTGTAAAAGTTACACTCTTACATTTCTTATAGTACGCTTAAAAATATGTGTTTTATAGAAATTTATCCCTTTTCATTTTCAGAACCTATTACGACGATTGTGGGAGGTCCAGAACTCTACATTAACAAAGGCAGTACAATGAACTTAACATGCATTGTGAAACACAGTCCTGAACCACCGCCTGCTATATACTGGACACACAATTCTCAGGTAATTTTTCTACTGAGATATTGGCATTGAAACAAAAATTATCTAATTAGGTATGCATAAAACCTTATTTCCTACCAATATGGTTAAACAGAAGAGAGACATGTCAATTATTGTTATGTAAAACAAAATAATCAAGTTCATAAAGGATTGTTAAAAATAAAAATAGTATCTTAAGAAACCCATACAACGTAATAGTAATATTTGTATATATCACACTTACGAATAGACTAATAACAGTGTAATTCTTGTCCTGTCTCTTTCGTCTTGTTATTCTAATATTGGTTCTTCACCTTCTTCCCGGTAAAGTCTCTAATTTTTCCTTTTACAGATTAATTAGTCCTTTTTTCTCTGATCATAACTTTTAACAGTTATACGTTATTGCAGAAAACAGAGAGCTAAAAAACATTTCTAAACTAAAAGACTATTAACAGGTAAACTGAACGAATGGAAAACCGAGGAAGAGCATAATTACGTAGGCGAAGCTTAATTTGGATTAGGGAAACACACGGTAGTGGAAAGTCATTATCAGGCAGCCCCTAACATTGCTTGCAAACTGTAATTGTATAACTTGTTTTACGAAGACCACGCGATTATAAGTTGAACCTTTTTTAAACAAAGGTATTAGCTATTGCAACAGAGGATTCAGAAAGTCATTAAAGACACTCAATCAATCAATTGGTCATTAAAAACTCACAAGACATCAATAGATATTAGAATATTAAATTCATAAAACAATATATTACAAAACAAACTTTTGAACGGTGTTCAAATAAACAGTATACAATAAACATAATGGACATTAACTTACACTATATTATATAAATAGCAAAGAAATTACTGAGTAAACATTCTAGATTTTTATCTCAGACAAATATCCCAATGAAAATTCTGGTAGACAATAAAGAATTTAGTAACTATTTTAAGTAATTACAAAGAATATTCAGAGTTACAGAATATAATATTACAATTTACTACAAAATTTTGTGTTAATGTAAAAATAGTAGTCCTTGTAGGAACTCGAAACAATGAACGTTCGAGATATGAGCAAATATTGCATTTCAATGTACGTACACAAATAAAGAACATTTTACGCTACTGAGGATCGTTCTCGGAGGTCGTAGAAAAACATAAAACAATTCTTGGATATTAAAAAAAAAGCTTACTGTACCGCTATCAGATATAAAAAAAAACCTGAGTGTCCTACAACGACAGCATGCGAAATAATTAGACTGCACGTGGTTAACTCGCGTTATTATATTAGATTGTTAACAAAGTGTTTATTATTTACGATTTACTGCCTCAGTGACTGTCATTATTTGTGTATATAATAAATACTATATACCTGTGTAAATAAGAAAATTAGATATCATTATTTGATAGCATTTATGTAATATCTTCAAATAAATACACTGAAAGTAGGTTTATTTTCACCTGACACACGTTTCACAGAAATTATTCAGTATGTTCAGATGTTTGTTTTATTGTAATTGAGTCTTTAGCTTAAAATATGTAAGCGATTAACGCATTTATACAATTAATAAATTATTACAATTTATAGAGTTTATACACAGACAGTGTGTTCAAATGTTCAGTGTTTAATATTCATTTTAATAGCCTGACATTAATAACGACGTTATCCTTACTACAGTGGCGCCCATAGAGACAGAGTATATCGGAAAAATGTACTGTGATATGGTTTGTGAACAGTGCTTTATTTTAATTGGGTAAAATTTTAACGTAGGCCTACATGTTAAAAGCTTACCAAGCTATGGCTCATAAGCAAAAGAAGCGTAGAAGGAACGACCCAAAATGCAAGCAGAAAATATAGAAGTAGGCGTACGTCAGAGAGAAAGCGTAATCGGTAGCAAAAGGCATTAAAATGTTGATTCAAAAGCAGAAGTAGATAAATAAGCTGATAAGCAGATACCACTGCAGAGTTGATTGATCAATGCGCTCCTTTTAACAATACGTAGAAAACGATCTCGAAGATACGATGTCTATGAAAAGAAGCATTACAGATTTACGTAGATGACATATCTGTAAAAAAACGATTAAACAAAATTCAGTCCTCATGCTGGGTTTGTACCACTCGTTATATTTTATTTTACATGGCCATAATATTCGATAATGAGTAAGAAATTGCATTTGAATACTGTATGACAAAAGTAAAAACCTTGTTAATAGAATGCTAAGTACGATGTTAGTAATATAGTGCTAAGTCTAAAAATTCTAGAAAGAATGAATTAAACATATAAAAGATAATTAAAATATACTTCAATTCATAGAGTCGAACAATGATAGAATGTTCAAATAATGTGCGAATAATATTTACTAGAAAGATATTTCTGAAGTTACATTGAAATGAAGTCTAAGATTGTCGAAAAACAGTAACTACAATACCGAAGATGCCTACCAGGAAACACCTAAAATATGGAAGAAAATGAAGTTAAAAATAATATGAAAGAACATTATTCGGCGCTTTAGGATGCCCTAGTTACCGATACAAATATTTTTTCCACTTGGGCCAAATTTAATGTAACAGTTATTTTCAAAGCTCTAATATCTTACCACAATGTATCAAGGAAGATAACAAGACATTTTAATTGTTTCTTGATATCGTGTCCTGCTTCTCTTTAATACACTGCATAAGGTTAAATATTTTTGTAGCAAAGACTGCTCCTATATTCAGTGCTTAGGCCTATTAAGTGTCCTTTCTATCTACTTCGAGGTTTCAAAAACTCTGTTTTGTCACTCAAGTCGTTCGCTTACAGTGCGATTTGACAAGAAGTATTAATACTTCAATCTTGTGGCACACAGTCTTTAATTAAATTTGATTACATAGCTCATAGATATGACACACTCGTGGTACTTTAGTACCCACATTATTCCCAGTATCTGTTCCACTCAGAAATTTTGCGTGAGTATGAATGAGGACACGGTACTGAATAGGATGAGTAGTAACCGCTAAGCCAATTTAGATAATATGTTTACGGTAACTTAGTTATTCACAAACATGTTTAATATAGCATACATTACACGTTTAGAGGACAATAGTATAAGAAAGTTGTACGTGTGGCTTCCTTGTATAGTCAAGTAATGGTAGTTACACCATCACTGCTCGAGTGTTGATTGTACAGGAAATTAATTACGATTCGCCACGCGGCGGAGTGAGTGTTATTACGGAGAAGGGTGACGTAACCACATCTTACTTACTGATTCAGAGAGCAACAGCTGCAGACTCTGGCAAATATACGTGCAGCCCGTCAAACGCCAACACCAAAACAATTACAGTGCACGTTCTCAATGGTAACCTATTTTTATTATTACTAAAATAATATTATTACATTTATTATTATTATTACTATATTTATTCTTGCGTGTGTTTCATGTTACAATTATATTTTGACCGAATATTCAATGCAGTACGTAAAATAACATATATAAAAAAAAAAAACAGTTTGATTTTACAAATAACGAACTTTAAATTTTAAATGAGTTGTTTCAGAGCTCAATTACGTAATTTATATTTGACATTTCAGTTTCTTTTAAGTAAATTCTGGTTATTAATAATTATGTGACGTCAGCCTTTGATTTGAGGAAGTTAATAAACTACTTATGAACAAAATTAAAAGTAATCTGCTAAAGAAGAATGTATGTGTTAATTGAAACATCGCAAGACGATGATTAATATTGTTCAGTATTCCACTTTTTACATTTAGTTTAATAACGTTTGTTTAATTTGGTAAACCATTAACGATATTGGACGTATATTTATTATGAAAAAACTTTCCAATGCGTATTTAGAAAATTGTTTTGTATACAGCATTTATTCTCATTGGCTTACATATGAAATTAATTCTGAATGCCGCAAGAATCAAATATCAATAATGAACACTTATTGTTATTGTCTGTAATGTAAACTTTAAACCTTCAATCTGTAAATTGATATATTTAATTTCTACTGAATGTTACATGAATTGATAAAGTGAAAAGCAGGAACTGTGGGACAAAGTATGAAATTTATGCAAGCAATTTAGTTGTGAATTTGATACGTTTGAACAAAATATTACTGAATTTTATAATTTCGGATTGCTTTGTATGAACGCTCTTCGCTATATACTTATTGCGTTTCATACTGTTATACTAACTCCATGTAACAAATATGTTTTCCCTTTTAATGATAAACTAGATACTTTAGAACGTTATCGGACAAATCATAGCTTTTAAAACTTCGAATTATTGAATTAAACAAAATATGTTACGTATTCATTTGTTTGCAATATATTATTTCAGTATTGCTATTACATTCTTTTAATGCTATTGAAAACAGAATTGTAATTAGACTACAGTTTTTGTGCCTGTATACACCGCTTACTTCTGATGGCTACTAAAATGTGTATAAAAATCCAAATCTATTTGTACCACTGACGTAGTGTAGGAGAGCCAGGTTAAGCCGCCGTCTTGAGCCTTGCAGAATACAAAGGAGGTAGAGTGTGGCCAGACATTTTCACTCGCGTAATTGTCCCCTAACCTAATGTTATTGATGCCTATTGACTGAGTCAACAAAGGAGTTGAAAAACCCTACGTTAATAATATTATATTGATGGTTGGAAGTATAACCCGAAACTTGTAGAGTAGTGTACAGGAACTGCATAGGAGAAAATATTCAATTTTTATAACTAATAAATTGGATACATGTATGAATAAAACATTTTTGTATTTCTTTATTCTTACAGTTTGATCATCTGATGTAACACTAGTTTTACTGTTATAGGGGAACACCCAGCTGCTATGCAGCATGGAGGTCAGTTACGACTGGAATATCCGATCAGTGTGTTTCTACTGAGTGCAACAATAGCGTTCCTCAGCTAGTGCAAAACGTACGCAATTATAGTAGACTGAACTGTTGTATCTACAGTGTGCCAGAGACTTTCCATTTCTTGATGTAGCTCAGTGAATTTAAATTCATGTACATTGTCTTTAACAACACATACCAATATACAATGAAAAAATATTACGTCAGTATTTAATATTGTTTATGTTGAAAGACATCAAACAGCTCAAATCATTATGAAATTTTTCTTTATAAGCAGGTTAAATTAACAACTCTTAAAAGGCGATGAAACTTTTGGTCTGTTCAACTTCTTGTAACATAAGAAATAAGGGAAAATGTGGAAAGCATAAAGTCTTTTTGTATACGATATGCAGTTTATTCACACCATACACGTTAACAATAAAGGCAATAATGTGTTAATAAATTCGATTTTATTTTTAACATTTTATCGAAAATCATAGGCATTAACCAAGATGGTATGTGATGTAATGAACAATAAAAAGAGGCGGTTAATATTGCCATTAGGATAGAAAAATTTATTTTTAATATAATGTGTTTCTTACATAAATGAAGTGAGCTGTATCATAATGGCATTTTATAAAAAAGAAAGAAGTTATCTAATATAATCAAATCTTGAAGTAAAAGTCTAAGGAAAAGTGTACATAATTCGACTCTAAGAATTTACTCTAAGAATTATAGATATATTACTATGTTTTTGTGTATATGTAACTTATATCTGCGTATATTTACATGTAAATATTATTTATAACCTACAACTGACTGTACGGACACTATAATTAATAAAAGTTAAAAATAATTATTTTAAAAGTGTAGGCCTATACTTCAAGAAACATCTGTGTCAACTATTGGTGATAGATTTATGTTATTCTCAAATGCTTCACTGCAAGATATCTAACAGATTTTCAGGTACGTAGTATCAATAATTTTACTTTATATTTAAACCTATTAATAATAACTTTACTATTATTTATATTGAGATAAAAATATATGCGTAATATGAACATAAAAAAAATTAAAACTCTGGATACCTTGAATATCTGATATAGGCCTATTGGATGATATTAAATTACATCAATCTTGAGTTACGTAATTTATTTTAATGCTGAAGCATTAATTAGTTTATTGTAGTTCAAACGAAACTAACGTGAATGACATAAGAAAAGCAATGTGCATTAAAATTATAAACACCTAGTATTAAATCAATTATTCAGTCTTCAAATCCGACACCTGATTGCTAGAAAAACGAGGTGTTTCAAGAGTATTTAATACAAAAGTAAGAAACAATATTTTGTATGTAAACAGATTGAACTTTGTGAATTTTTGCTGGTATGTTGGTATCATTTATATATGAAGGCTGTGTTCCATGTACACAAAATTATTGTGTAGAAAAGACTTGTGATGTATATGGCGTTAGTTAGAAATTATATTTATTAATAATAATTTTTATTGGTACACTCAGATATAGAATATGTAAAGTGCGTGTACATAGAAAGCCAATAAAAGCAAGAAAAGTAAATGTTAAAAATAATTATGCCAATTTATGTGAATTTACATTAATATTTACACACTATGAACACACGAATTTCATATATTCAGTTAGTATATTACCAGATCAAAAATAAGGTCGGTTCTGTTGCAATGAAAAACATTATATATGCCAAATAAACATTTAATGCTGAAATCAAAAATATTTTTCTTGTACTCAAGATTTAATTTTTGCTTTTCAAGTAACATACTCATAAATAATTTTGAATTATAACAAGAAACAATGAACATATACACACATTATTTTCATATAAACCCAAAATATATTGGCTATCTGTGTAAATGGAAAATTCATTCGACAATATGAAAACGTAATGCTTATATCTTGTAAGAGGTAAAAATTATGTTTAATAGGCCATGAAATTCGAGAACCTCAAGCAAAGAAACTCCCATTTAATGGCTGGTAAATATACACAGGAAAGTACAATGAATATTGTAATCAGATGAATGTATACAATATTGTAACACAACCGGTCCTCAGAAGCACTATGTGAAATTAAAGCAAAGTGAATTCTTGATAAGTGATATAATAAATTGTGTACTATTTAACCTAAGTTACATAAAAATTGCATAATGTTTAGAAGCAATAACAAGGTAGAAAAGAACATTCGGAAACCTATCTAAACTAACAGGTTTATTTGAAAATCTATACTAATTGAAATCAGCTAGAAAGGAAAAAGACTCATCATTATGACAGTCATCAAAACTGCAATATATAAATATACAACTGATATTAAAAAAAAGGTCATTATAAAGTTGTTGTACTGCTAATACATTGATGTAAATCAATGTACACTAACATTACGATTACAAAACTGAGTATATAAAAGTCATATGCAATATGCCATTTAGTATAAAAAATATAAGAAATAAATAATATTTTATAAATTTGATTTTCTGATATGTTAAATTTAGTTAAATTAGACTGCGGTGTAAAACACACAAATGGAATTGTGTACAAATTAGAGCTATATTTGACTGGGACGTGATATTCGTGATTTATCTGAGTACTTCTTGACTAATCAGTAAAACAGGGAGTCCCTGAATTTAATTGTCTACTCTGGATGCACAAAGTAGAGGAATGATTTAAATTTTCTATGTTTATTTGTAAATTGAATGTACGTGTGGAATTCAGTTTACGTAATTATCTATTTTACATTTTCGTCGGTAAAGTACATGAAAATTTTAATTCTTATGAATTATGTTACTATAGCCTACGTTCTTTTTTACACACTTATCAAAAGCTGTAATTTAAGGAACAGGTATAAATCAGCACACATTAATACGGCGAACGGAACAGAATCAAACGACGTAGAGCAAGCAAGAAGCAAAGCATGTTATATCGTTACAAATAACGTTTTGAAACTTTGAAAATCTGTCGTTTTACAGTTGTCAAAATAAGTGTTTGCAACGACACAAACAGTGTAAATTCAAAAATATTTTTCTGACACGGTTAACGTCTTTAGTAAAATAAATAAAACATCTTCCAGACGAACACGTTTATTTGACAACTCATGAGACTAACAAAATGTTAGTCAAGTATTCTGAACAAGTAAGCAGCGCGAAAAGCATTATTGACTAATAGAAATAACAAATTAATATAATCTATTCTGTTCCTTTTTTTTTATTTCAACGCGTTACTCTTAAAAACGTCTGCCATTACTATTAAAACTACTGCAACTATTATTGATCTAACTACACACAGAATATGAAAACACGTAGTGGCTAAAATTAATACCTACCAACTCTTAAAAATTAAACATTTAACTAATTTTTATTTACTATTCATAACTAAACATGTCCAACACTGTAAGATTAACTTTCCCCTTGCTGTTTTGTCATTTTAATTATACTTATTGTCAAAACATCAATAAATTAATACAAGATATTAAGTAATTTGTATGTTTCTGATTAATATAAACCGAACTGAAAAGCAAACAGAAAAATTATTTAATTTTAGTATATTGATGTTTATTACTGTTATGTTTTTAATATTTGTTACCGTAAATAATAAATTTTATCTGTTAGTAGCCTATAAGCAGGCCTGTGTAATGAGATATTAAACCATTTTACAATAAAGTTATTTTTTGTAAACATTTAGTTGTTTTCTCTATTTATTACCCTAACCATACCTATGCTCTTACGGAATACGTCTAGGTACTGACTAGCGTACCAGCGTACCATGAATACAAACCTTCTTCTTCTTCTTCTCCCTTCCCCCCCCCCCGCCCGGACCAAAGTACAACTCATGCTCCGTCACCGCCAGTGAGAAAAGAGCCAACTAGTAACCACGTGAGGTGGCGATGCTCAAGTTTGAGTGGAAGTTAATGTGTGTGTGTGTGTGTGTGTGTGTGTGTGTCTTTGCTCCTTATATGGACAAAGAATGTGGTATTATTTGTCCCTAGTGACAGGGGGGGGGGCAAGTAGATCGAGTCCTGAGTTTGACTTGATTCTACGACCGTAACAAACTACGTATAAATCAATATGTATTATCGATCAAACTTTCAGTAAATGTATATTGACACAAATAGTTAAGGAGTGCGCCAACCAAACTCTTAAGTCAACAATTATACTAGTTTCGACTGCTATATTTCATGCCTCGGACGGGACCTTTCAGTGTCTCCACTTGTCGTCCAGAGCAGGTAGGATTTTAGCAACTCAGCACTACGAAGTTAGAATTAAGGAGACAGCTAATTCAAATAAGATGAATAAACAATTATTTTCTATTTCTTAGCGATAGGTCTTCCTTCTTAGGGAGAGATATATATGTGAAACGGATACGAAAATCTCGCTCATAATGTTTCCTCTATACGTTAGTCATCCCTAACGTGATGCCTGTGGCCTTATTTTAGATGTAGAAGAACTATTGCTTTTGAAAGGAAAGTTATAATTGGTGCATGTAATGTTAGGGACTCTTCTCAAGCAGGGGCTTAAACCTGACCACGATTGAAAGCAAAACAATACGTTGACAAAACGTGCTGCTCCTCAAACGCCAGGTAGATGTCATGCAAGTTAGGGGAGATAACCGAACAAGAAGTGTACAGTTTAGACAAACTGGTTGGGTCGGAAAAATCCGAATGATTAGTTTACGTTCCTTGGCAAAAAAATGTACAATTTGCCTTGTTCAATATTAAAAATTAATTCAGCATTATTATTTTGGAATGGCGAGTCATTTTCTGGTAGGCTAGGCAGATTATGATTGATGGCAAGGGACGGATCACTGCGGTTAAGCAAACAATGCCGTTATCGGATCCAGTGTGGGTAGATCGGATTGACGGCTGTGCTATATATCTGAGCGCTCAAATTCTGTGCGTTGTTCTGATCGACGTTCAGTTGGCATCATAATGTTCCGTGTTTCTGCAGGACTGTATAGTTCGTAGTTGAGATTCCTCGTTTGTAGACAAATAGACATTTGAGTAAAATGTTATATGGTCGGTATACTTTGAATGTTTAACTTTATGACTAATATCATTTGATGTCACTATTGAAAATGGATTTTGTTTTAAACAAAGTGTACCCATATCACTTCATTGTTACGAGTTCAGTAGACGGTATTTAACAATAATTTTAGTTGTATGACGAAATGTTAGAAAAACGTCTTTGTGTTGTAAACAGTTAATGGTGTTTCTAATACGGTTTCCTTTCTTAACAAGTCAGGCTGAAATTTAACTAACAAACATCTAATTATTAATTTTGGAGCAGACTATATTTTGGAGTCGATATAAACGTACTGGGGAGCTGGCAGGTGACTTTGAAATGTATGCTTGCTATTTTTAATGTAAAATACAGTACTTAGTCGTTGAGAGTCAAAACAGTTGAGAAACAATTGTAGAACATGAAAATCAAACGAAAGTAAATAAACAAAAATGGGTAACTTATCAAATGCTGAGAAAATAAAATATTCAAAAAATGTTTATACGAACATAAAACTATGTGAATAAATATAGCTTAAAAATACAAACACGAACACTCTGTTACAGATTACGTAGAATAAGTAAAAAACAAAAGTGAAGATTACATTGTTAAAAAAAAAAACATGTAACCTAACAACGTGGTGAAATTACATAATCACCCACAGATACAAGGATACAAAAAATGTTAAGTTATTACGGTATATGAATTTTAAAAAATCTATTAAAAATGGAAAAATTAATCAAATACGAAGGTAGAGAACATGGTAGCCTTTCGGAAGAAAAAATTGTGTACATACAATATATTTTTCCTTAAAGGAATTATGGGAAAAGTAATTCCAACATGGAACGATATACACATGCTGTTTAATTATTTAATAAGGCATACGATGATGTGGAAATAAAACTTTGGGAACCTCTAGAATAGACTCAAATTAGTTAAGTACTGTACACAGTTACTGTGTCAAGATACTGGAAATCTGATTTATGTTTACTAGAAGTTGTGCAAGGGCTTGATCGTTACTAAATAAAAATAATGGAGATGCTATATCCCGCCGCCTCTGCTAGGATAATTTAAGGGAATGAAAAAGGAAATATTTTTGATTGAAAAAATGAATAGAACTAGAATAGAAGACAGATAATGGAGAAGAGGCTTCATGGCAGAAGTGACGATAAGATGTTGAGAGTGTGTAGTCGAATATGAGTATAATAAAATTTAATATTCAGGAGGCATACATATAGGCTTATATAACAATATACGACTTTGAAGCATATTGAGAAATAGAGAGGAATAAAAAATAATCACTGATGTGAACAGGATACTAGGAACGTAATGAAAGGCGCAGAGAATTGGTGTATGTAAACGATAAAATATTTTAAAAATTGCATCCGACGTTACAAGTTCCCCTCGCGCGCGATCCTCACCGTTTATTCTCCCCACTCACACTCTCTCTCTCACGCGAGAGCGCGCGCACACACACACGTATATAAGAATATACGAAATTTATACAAGAATATATATATATATATATATTGCAACATTTTTATTTTGTTAAAATTACTTTCAAAAACAAATACAATTCTATTTGTGTTTGCGGAGCCCCACGATCTTGGAGCACCAAATATGCAACAATACATATTATAAATACATATACATATACACAAATTTAGCGTGACCGGTCTCACGCTCAAGATTGACAAATTATGCAACAATATAACATTTAAATTGGGTTTCAGGTGTATCTGCAATAAGAACTCTATGTAACTTGTAACGGTATTTCAAATTTATTTGGTATTATTAAAAATTGTGCACATGGCACTGACTTCGATTTAAAACATTCGTTATTATTTGTTATTATGCCGTAAGGCTTATGCTATATACATCCTTACTGATTAAATATTCTATTCTACTAATTATTGTATTAAAGAAAAATATAATTTTCAGACTACTCAGTCGATTAATGTGTTTCAAATATCAATATTTAAATCTCTTTTTATATATTGTAATGTACTCAAAATATTAATAGTTATTGAATTTATCTTTTGTTTCTCAGTACTGTTTTATCTCAAATACTAATTGTTTTCATTTAAATGCTTTGTAATCATTTTATATCATATTAATTTCAGCTCTTGTTACGTTAATCGTATTTATAAAACATCTATGATTTTAATTCTACTTTACAAGAAACATTGGCTCTTACTTTTAAAATAAATAGAAATGTCTTTAATTGTCTTTGAGTTCATTGTACGATAAAGATATAAATAAGTTGTTTATCACCTTATTGTCGTCAATCATACTCGATCATTTTGATCCATCTGTAGTTGTCCTCGTCTCGCAGTCCAGCGTCGGCTGTTTCTCTCTTCTCCTCTTGTCCAGCGTCGGCTGTCTCTCTTCTCCCGTTATCCAGCGTCGTATCACTTCTTCTTGTCCAGCGTCGAATCACTCTCTGAAACTCTCCTCTTGTCCAGCGTCGTATCACTCTCTGGAACTCTCCTCGTGCTGTTTCTGACGTCAATGGATCTTCTTATGTAATTCTTCTTATGTACTGCTGTTATTATTTAAAAATGACTGTCTTTACCACTTAGTTACATAGTTGTATGCAACTGGAAAATTTAAACTATTTACATACAAAAAATAAATACGCCGTTGGGACGGGCATAAGCTCCCGCTGCACCGTGGATGATTTAAGAAAGAGAACCACTGTAGCTTGCGTGTCCTATTTATACCCATGTCTTGGTCGACACCTGCAGTGGTACGAAATCGACATGTCAGAAACTGTCTCTGGATTCAGTTCCCCCACTCTTTGTCAAATTCGCTATTTCTTATATTTCTGCGAATTGCAGAGTCCTGTAAGTATACCCTTATACTTATGTTATAACTATTTTTACAACACATGTTCACTGTAATTTTGGACATTGCAACTTAACCCTTTCGATTTGTACACAGTTATTTCACTATTACACTCGTACGTGTGGCACTTTCGCGTGGTTTTCGTACACAGTATTTAGTAAATGTTATTACATTTTATTGTGGTTTTGGATTTTAATTCTTAATTATAGTTTATGAATAATTACAGAAAAACAGTAATTGTGCAATTATTCATCTTGGGGTGGTAAACTCGCCTGCATAGACCTGCGTTCACACACACTAGCAAAATACTGGTGTACACACTTTCAGTTACATTTGTGTGTGTGTGTGCACGTCGACTCAGGTCGAAACACCTGTTCATATTTTTGTCTGAGCCAAGCTTGCAATCCCTGACATGCTTATTTCTAATATATTATTAATTATTTACAGTTTATTAGGTAAATTTAAATTTTTATATTCAATGCTCAGTACATCACTTATTTGTACTGTCGCATTATTCCTCTGCTTGGTAACAAACAAAAATTTAATAAATTTTTTTATTATAAATTTTTTTAAATTTATTATTTATTATATTTGCAAAAAATGTAACAAATAATAAAGAATAATATTCGTCTTTTCACCCTTAATTGGAGTGTATACAAATGTCTTACCTCCCCTCTTTGTACGCTCAATGCTCGTGACCTTGTAGTAGGGTGGCTTTAACATACAGCTGATCTGACTGGTTTCATTGACCCCGTCGTTTTCATGTGTAGAACTTCCTAAATGACGTTGCGTGAAATTTACCGATTTCTTTCTTCTGTATCTCATCATATACGATGAAAGTGTGTTGTCCTACTCGCTGTCTTAACGTATATGGTCCATTAAAAGTCTGAAGAATTTCTTCGCCGTATTATCACTCCGTTTTCCCACTGGATTTGCTTTGAGTAGTATACTTTCTCCCACGTTTAATTGTTGTAGCTTGTGAGTTAGATTAAATCTCTCTACTCTCTTGTTACCTCTCTCTCATATCCGTTGCTTTGCGTATTCAATTTTCACACTTATTGGTACAGGTACATTTTGGTTATTAGGTTTGTTTATATACTAAGTCCAACATCTTTTTGGCTTCTTATCTTCTTCTAATTCCATGGGAGTGTATCCTGTTGCTTCACTATAATTTTCGTTAATGGCTTTTTCTAGAAATGGTAAATATTCTGCCCATTTATTGTGTTGATCATGGCAATATATTCGTAAATATTTACCTAATTCCTTGTTAACTCTCTCAGCAAGGTTTCCTTGGGGATGTCTTATGGATGTGAGTACTGGTTGTATTCCATTTTCCCTTAACGTCCTCTCCCATTTTTCACTTTGGAATTGTACACCATGATCACTGAGTATCTTCTTCATTTTTCCATATAACGGAATATATTTCTGCAGTAGTATCTTTAGAACAACTTTGGTTGTGGGTCGCATAATTGGGTACAGTCGGACTGCCTTGGAAAACACATCGATACATACCAATATGTGCTTCACACCTCGACTTGATCGCGGTAGTGGTCCAAGAAAATCCACTGCAATTACCTCTCCTTTGTTCTCCTTCTGTATACTCTGCATTCCTACATATGTGTGTAAATTCGGCCCTTAATTTTACATTATCTTACTCATACATTCTTACCTTTGCTTCTAATCTTCCTTAACTCTTTTCTTAACATGACATTACTTATCTAGTACATTACTTATACAATACATTAACATTCATTACCTTTTATTACATTTCTTTAACATTACCTTTCTGATCGCTATTACTTTCCTGAAATACACTTCCGTAACAGAATACTCTTTTCGCTTTGTAGTGTGTCGCACGATCGGTTACAGAGGAACTGTCTTGGAAAACAACAATATTTTTCTCGAAGTCCTTAATCCTAAGTAGTCTCTGCCCTTTTGACTTTTCACTCTCGCTTTCATCTGTGTCCTTGTATCTTCATTAAGTGTTCGCTTGATCAGCCTTTCTAACAATTATGGCAATTATTTCAATTCCTAACCCTTTCTTCATATTAATAACAACAATAACATCTTTTACCATTACTTTCTTAAATATTTCTCTACAATAGCATTCCTTACCATCAATAATACATTTCTTAATTAACCCTTTCAAATAATATTCTTTATTTCTTTTCACTAATATTTCTTTTTTTATTTTCTATCATATCCTTAATAAATAACATTTCTTAATTATACTCTCTTATATTATTACACATATTATTTCTTATTATTAATAAATAATAGTTATATTATTTTATTTTAAAAATAATTATTCATTTCATTCGGGTATTGAGTTCTGAGTTCAGTGTGTAGTTCGATCTTACACCCCTCATTATAACAGTTACATTGTCCGTCGTCTACCGGACGTATATTGTTCCTTTGTAGCATAGTCGCCGTGCTTACCATTGTTCTCTCCCTCCTGTAAACAACGTCCGCGTTCCATTGTATTACTGCGATGTTTGTTTTTATCGTAGAAGTCACCTGTTCGTACGGCAAGAATTTGTTTCTTAGCTGTGATGAATAACTTCTCTCTCTTCTCTCCGCACGTTCCATAATTCTCTCGTTACTAATGCATTGCGTATATTCAGTCTGCTTGAAGCCCATATAAACAACTGTCGACTGTTTTTTCATCCGTCGTTTATGATAACCTCTTTAATTTTTATAATTACAGTTATAATTATCGTTCGCTTTATATTTCTCGTGCGTATATCTAACATCATACCTACCACAATTTTGTGTAGTGTTTCGTCTAGATAACTTGCTACGTTTCTTGTTATGCCTACAGTGATATTTTATCTCCGTAAGTGTGGTGTCTTATGTGTTTCAAATGTGTCATCTTGTGTGATTTACTATTGTGTGTGTGCCTCACACTTGGAATATCGCTATTAATAAGGTATGTTTTTATTAAGCTTTATTTGCTTCTCCTCCTTAATGTTAATTACTTTTTTATAATTATCGTTAGTAATTACACACGTATTTTCAATTAGTATGAATTCTTCACATACTATCTTTTTCACATATTAGCTCCGTTTGTTTATTAATTATTCCACAGACATTTTCTGCGATCGTGTCAATACGTATGTTTGTATTAACAATTTTTTCGGTTAACTGCGCATTACTGTCAATTATACTTTGTTTTATTTCAAGATTATCAATTTTTAAACTCTTCTAGACTCTCTGTAATTTTTATGGTGTCCTGTCTAAAATTTTCGGACTGTAGCTTTAATATATTTTCTAAACTTTCTGTTTGTTTATTATTAGATTCTTTTAATTCGTCTATTCTAGCATTTAAATTTTCTGTCTGTTTATTTAAATTTTCTGTCTGTTTTGTGCTTAACTCATCGACCCAGGCAAGCATCATCATCTGGAATGCCTCGACGTCTAAATTTCCTGAAGTCGTCATGTTGAAGTATTATTAAATATTTATTTAGTTGTAATTCTTTAACACTTATTATTGATAACCGTTCCCTACTTATTTATTTATTTCTTTACTTTTATGAATACTTATTATTAATAATCATTACAGTTACACCTGTTACATAGACAATAATATTATTCGTGGGCGCCAGCTGTGTGATTACACAACAATTAACATTACATTCAGTTACTGTTTAATATAAATAATTATTACATATAATAGATTTTTTTTATTTAACACACTCTTATATTTTAGAGCAACCATTCAGCTACATAAAAAATTTTAATAGTTAAATGATGGGGATCGGGCCATACGTTCATGGGCTACAATTTATGTAACACATTTTTGTACGTAAATTTAGGCATGTCGTGCCCCACGTCCAGGGCGACAAATATATGCAACGTTTTAAAATTTTGTTAAAATTAATTTCAAATACAAATACACTTCTATTTGTGTTTGCGGAGCCCCACGATCTTGGAGCACCAATTATGCAACAATACATATACATTAATGCATATACATATACACAAATTTAGCGTGACCGGTCTCACGCTCAAGATTGACAAATTATGCAACAATATAACATTTAAATTGGGTTTCAGGTGTATCTGCAATAAGACCTCTATGTAACTTGTAACGGTATTTCAAATTTATTTGGTATTATTAAAAATTGTGCACATGGCACTGACTTCGATTTAAAACATTCGTTATTATTTGTTATTATGCCGTAAGGCTTATGCTATATACATCCTTACTCACTAAATATTCTATTCTATTAATTATTGTATTAAAGAAAAATCTCATTTTCAGACTACTCAGGCGATTAATGTGTTTCAAAATATCAATATTTAAATCTCTTTTTATATATTGTAATGTACTCAAAATATTAATAGTTATTGAATTTATCTTTTGTTTCTCAGTACTGTTTTATCTCAAATACTAATTGTTTTCATTTAAATGCTTTGTAATCATTTTATATCATATTAATTTGAGCTCTTGTTACGTTAATCGTATTTATAAAACATCTATGATTTTAATTCTACTTTACAAGAAACATTGGCTCTTACTTTTAAAATAAATAGAAATGTCTTTAATTGTCTTTGAGTTCATTGTACGATAAAGATATAAATAAGTTGTTTATCACCTTATTGTCGTCAATCATACTCGATCATTTTGATCCATCTGTAGTTGTCCTCGTCTCGCAGTCCAGCGTCGGCTGTTTCTCTCTTCTCCTCTTGTCCAGCGTCGGCTGTCTCTCTTCTCCCGTTATCCAGCGTCGTATCACTTCTTCTTGTCCAGCGTCGAATCACTCTCTGAAACTCTCCTCTTGTCCAGCGTCGTATCACTCTCTGGAACTCTCCTCGTGCTGTTTCTGACGTCAATGGATCTTCTTATGTAATTCTTCTTATGTACTGCTGTTATTATTTAAAAATGATTGTTTTTACCACTTAGTTACATAGTTGTATGCAACTGGAAAATTTAAACTATTTACATACAAAAAATAAATACGCCGTGCGGACGGGCATAAGCTCCCGCTGTACCGTGGATGATTTAAGAAAGAGAACCACTGTAGCTTGCGTGTCCTATTTATACCCATGTCTTGGTCGACACCTACAGTGGTACGAAATCGACATGTCAGAAACTGTCTCTGGATTCAGTTCCCCCACTCTTTGTCAAATTCGCTATTTCTTATATTTCTGCGAATTGCAGAGTCCTGTAAGTATACTCTTATACTTATGTTATAACTATTTTTACAACACATGTTCACTGTAATTTTGGACATTGCAACTTAACCCTTTCGATTTGTACACAGTTATTTCACTATTACACTCGTACGGTGTGGCACTTTCGCGTGGTTTTCGTACACAGTATTTAGTAAATGTTATTACATTTTATTGTGGTTTTGGATTTTAATTCTTAATTATAGTTTATGAATAATTACAGAAAAACAGTAATTGTGCAATTATTCATCTTGGGGTGGTAAACTCGCCTGCATAGACCTGCGTTCACACACACTAGCAAAATACTGGTGTACACACTTTCAGTTATTTTTGTGTGTGTGTGCACGTCGATTCAGGTCGAAACACCTGTTCATATTTTTGTCTGAGCCAAGCTTGCAATCCCTGACATGCTTATTTCTAATATATTATTAATGATTTACAGTTTATTAGGTAAATTTAAATTTTTATATTCAATGCTCAGTACATCACTTATTTGTACTGTCGCATTATTCCTCTGCTTGGTAACAAAAAAAAATTTAATAAATTTTTTTATTATAATTTTTTTTAAATTTATTATTTATTATATTTGCAAAAAATGTAACAAATAATAAAGAATAATATTCGTCTTTTCACCCTTAATTGGAGTGTATACAAATGTCTTACCTCCCCTCTTTGTACGCTCAATGCTCGTGACCTTGTAGTAGGGTGGCTTTAACATACAGCTGATCTGACTGGTTTCATTGACCCCGTCGTTTTCATGTGTAGAACTTCCTAAATGACGTTGCGTGGAATTTACCGATTTCTTTCTTCTGTATCTCATCATATACGATGAAAGTGTGTTGTCCTACTCGCTGTCTTAACGTATATGGTCCATTAAAAGTCTGAAGAATTTCTTCGCCGTATTATCACTCCGTTTTCCCACTGGATTTGCTTTGAGTAGTATACTTTCTCCCACGTTTAATTGTTGTAGCTTGTGAGTTAGGTTAAATCTCTCTACTCTCTTGTTACCTCTTTCTCTTATCCGTTGCTTTGCGTATTCAATTTTCACCCTTATTCGTACAGGTACATTTTGGTTATTAGGTTTGTTTATATACTAAGTCCAACATCTTTTTGGCTTCTTATCTTCTTCTAATTCCATGGGAGTTTATCCTGTTGCTTCACTATAATTTTCGTTAATGGCTTTTTCTAGAAATGGTAAATATTCTGCCCATTTATTGTGTTGATCATGGCAATATATTCGTAAATATTTACGTAATTCCTTGTTAACTCTCTCAGCAAGGTTTCCTTGGGGATGTCTTATGGATGTGAGTACTGGTTGTATTCCATTTTCCCTTAACGTCCTCTCCCATTTTTCACTTTGGAATTGTACACCATGATCACTGAGTATCTTCTTCATTTTTCCATATAACGGAATATATTTCTGCAGTAGTATCTTTAGAACAACTTTGGTTGTGGGTCGCATAATTGGGTACAGTCGGACTGCCTTGGAAAACACATCGATACATACCAATATGTGCTTCACACCTCGACTTGATCGCGGTAGTGGTCCCAGAAAATCCACTGCAATTACCTCTCCTTTGTTCTCCTTCTGTATACTCTGCATTCCTACATATGTGTGTAAATTCGGCCCTTAATTTTACATTATCTTACTCATACATTCTTACCTTGCTTCTAATCATCCTTATCTCTTTTCTTAACATGACATTACTTATCTAGTACATTACTTATACAATACATTAACATTCATTACCTTTTATTACATTTCTTTAACATTACCTTTCTGATCGCTATTACTTTCCTGAAATACACTTCCGTAACAGAATACTCTTTTCGCTTTGTAGTGTGTCGCACGATCGGTTACAGAGGAACTGTCTTGGAAAACAACAATATTTTTCTCGAAGTCCTTAATCCTAAGTAGTCTCTGCCCTTTTGACTTTTCACTCTCGCTTTCATCTGTGTCCTTGTATCTTCATTAAGTGTTCGCTTGATCAGCCTTTCTAACAATTATGGCAATTATTTCAATTCCTAACCCTTTCTTCATATTAATAACAACAATAACATCTTTTACCATTACTTTCTTAAATATTTCTCTACAATAGCATTCCTTACCATCAATAATACATTTCTTAATTAACCCTTTCAAATAATATTCTTTATTTCTTTTCACTAATATTTCTTTTTTTATTTTCTATCATATCCTTAATAAATAACATTTCTTAATTATACTCTCTTATATTATTACACATATTATTTCTTATTATTAATAAATAATAGTTATATTATTTTATTTTAAAAATAATTATTCATTTCATTCGGGTATTGAGTTCTGAGTTCAGTGTGTAGTTCGATCTTACACCCCTCATTATAACAGTTACATTGTCCGTCGTCTACCGGACGTATATTGTTCCTTTGTAGCATAGTCGCCGTGCTTACCATTGTTCTCTCCCTCCTGTAAACAACGTCCGCGTTCCATTGTATTACTGCGATGTTTGTTTTTATCGTAGAAGTCACCTGTTCGTACGGCAAGAATTTGTTTCTTAGCTGTGATGAATAACTTCTCTCTCTTCTCTCCGCACGTTCCATAATTCTCTCGTTACTAATGCATTGCGTATATTCAGTCTGCTTGAAGCCCATATAAACAACTGTCGACTGTTTTTTCATCCGTCGTTTATGATAACCTCTTTAATTTTTATAATTACAGTTATAATTATCGTTCGCTTTATATTTCTCGTGCGTATATCTAACATCATACCTACCACAATTTTGTGTAGTGTTTCGTCTAGATAACTTGCTACGTTTCTTGTTATGCCTACAGTGATATTTATCTCCGTAAGTGTGGTGTCTTATGTGTTTCAAATGTGTCATCTTGTGTGATTTACTATTGTGTGTGTGCCTCACACTTGGAATATCGCTATTAATATGGTATGTTTTATTAAGCTTTATTTGCTTCTCCTCCTTAATGTTAATTACTTTTTTATAATTATCGTTAGTAATTACACACGTATTTTCAATTAGTATGAATTCTTCACATACTATCTTTTCACATATTAGCTCCGTTTGTTTATTAATTATTCCACAGACATTTTCTGCGATCGTGTCAATACGTATGTTTGTATTAACAATTTTTTCGGTTAACTGCGCATTACTGTCAATTATACTTTGTTTTATTTCAAGATTATCAATTTTTAACTCTTCTAGACTCTCTGTAATTTTTATGGTGTCCTGTCTAAAATTTTCGGACTGTAGCTTTAATATATTTTCTAAACTTTCTGTTTGTTTATTATTAGATTCTTTTAATTCGTCTATTCTAGCATTTAAATTTTCTGTCTGTTTATTTAAATTTTCTGTCTGTTTTGTGCTTAACTCATCGACCCAGGCAAGCATCATCATCTGGAATGCCTCGACGTCTAAATTTCCTGAAGTCGTCATGTTGAAGTATTATTAAATATTTATTTAGTTGTAATTCTTTAACACTTATTATTGATAACCGTTCCCTACTTATTTATTTATTTCTTTACTTTTATGAATACTTATTATTAATAATCATTACAGTTACACCTGTTACATAGACAATAATATTATTCGTGGGCGCCAGCTGTGTGATTACACAACAATTAACATTACATTCAGTTACTGTTTAATATAAATAATTATTACATATAATAGATTTTTTTTATTTAACACACTCTTATATTTTAGAGCAACCATTCAGCTACATAAAAAATTTTAATAGTTAAATGATGGGGATCGGGCCATACGTTCATGGGCTACAATTTATGTAACACATTTTTGTACGTAAATTTAGGCATGTCGTGCCCCACGTCCAGGGCGACAAATATATGCAACGTTTTAAAATTTTGTTAAAATTAATTTCAAATACAAATACACTTCTATTTGTGTTTGCGGAGCCCCACGATCTTGGAGCACCAATTATGCAACAATACATATACATTAATGCATATACATATACACAAATTTAGCGTGACCGGTCTCACGCTCAAGATTGACAAATTATGCAACAATATAACATTTAAATTGGGTTTCAGGTGTATCTGCAATAAGACCTCTATGTAACTTGTAACGGTATTTCAAATTTATTTGGTATTATTAAAAATTGTGCACATGGCACTGACTTCGATTTAAAACATTCGTTATTATTTGTTATTATGCCGTAAGGCTTATGCTATATACATCCTTACTCACTAAATATTCTATTCTATTAATTATTGTATTAAAGAAAAATCTCATTTTCAGACTACTCAGGCGATTAATGTGTTTCAAAATATCAATATTTAAATCTCTTTTTATATATTGTAATGTACTCAAAATATTAATAGTTATTGAATTTATCTTTTGTTTCTCAGTACTGTTTTATCTCAAATACTAATTGTTTTCATTTAAATGCTTTGTAATCATTTTATATCATATTAATTTGAGCTCTTGTTACGTTAATCGTATTTATAAAACATCTATGATTTTAATTCTACTTTACAAGAAACATTGGCTCTTACTTTTAAAATAAATAGAAATGTCTTTAATTGTCTTTGAGTTCATTGTACGATAAAGATATAAATAAGTTGTTTATCACCTTATTGTCGTCAATCATACTCGATCATTTTGATCCATCTGTAGTTGTCCTCGTCTCGCAGTCCAGCGTCGGCTGTTTCTCTCTTCTCCTCTTGTCCAGCGTCGGCTGTCTCTCTTCTCCCGTTATCCAGCGTCGTATCACTTCTTCTTGTCCAGCGTCGAATCACTCTCTGAAACTCTCCTCTTGTCCAGCGTCGTATCACTCTCTGGAACTCTCCTCGTGCTGTTTCTGACGTCAATGGATCTTCTTATGTAATTCTTCTTATGTACTGCTGTTATTATTTAAAAATGATTGTTTTTACCACTTAGTTACATAGTTGTATGCAACTGGAAAATTTAAACTATTTACATACAAAAAATAAATACGCCGTGCGGACGGGCATAAGCTCCCGCTGTACCGTGGATGATTTAAGAAAGAGAACCACTGTAGCTTGCGTGTCCTATTTATACCCATGTCTTGGTCGACACCTACAGTGGTACGAAATCGACATGTCAGAAACTGTCTCTGGATTCAGTTCCCCCACTCTTTGTCAAATTCGCTATTTCTTATATTTCTGCGAATTGCAGAGTCCTGTAAGTATACTCTTATACTTATGTTATAACTATTTTTACAACACATGTTCACTGTAATTTTGGACATTGCAACTTAACCCTTTCGATTTGTACACAGTTATTTCACTATTACACTCGTACGGTGTGGCACTTTCGCGTGGTTTTCGTACACAGTATTTAGTAAATGTTATTACATTTTATTGTGGTTTTGGATTTTAATTCTTAATTATAGTTTATGAATAATTACAGAAAAACAGTAATTGTGCAATTATTCATCTTGGGGTGGTAAACTCGCCTGCATAGACCTGCGTTCACACACACTAGCAAAATACTGGTGTACACACTTTCAGTTATTTTTGTGTGTGTGTGCACGTCGATTCAGGTCGAAACACCTGTTCATATTTTTGTCTGAGCCAAGCTTGCAATCCCTGACATGCTTATTTCTAATATATTATTAATGATTTACAGTTTATTAGGTAAATTTAAATTTTTATATTCAATGCTCAGTACATCACTTATTTGTACTGTCGCATTATTCCTCTGCTTGGTAACAAAAAAAAATTTAATAAATTTTTTTATTATAATTTTTTTTAAATTTATTATTTATTATATTTGCAAAAAATGTAACAAATAATAAAGAATAATATTCGTCTTTTCACCCTTAATTGGAGTGTATACAAATGTCTTACCTCCCCTCTTTGTACGCTCAATGCTCGTGACCTTGTAGTAGGGTGGCTTTAACATACAGCTGATCTGACTGGTTTCATTGACCCCGTCGTTTTCATGTGTAGAACTTCCTAAATGACGTTGCGTGGAATTTACCGATTTCTTTCTTCTGTATCTCATCATATACGATGAAAGTGTGTTGTCCTACTCGCTGTCTTAACGTATATGGTCCATTAAAAGTCTGAAGAATTTCTTCGCCGTATTATCACTCCGTTTTCCCACTGGATTTGCTTTGAGTAGTATACTTTCTCCCACGTTTAATTGTTGTAGCTTGTGAGTTAGGTTAAATCTCTCTACTCTCTTGTTACCTCTTTCTCTTATCCGTTGCTTTGCGTATTCAATTTTCACCCTTATTCGTACAGGTACATTTTGGTTATTAGGTTTGTTTATATACTAAGTCCAACATCTTTTTGGCTTCTTATCTTCTTCTAATTCCATGGGAGTTTATCCTGTTGCTTCACTATAATTTTCGTTAATGGCTTTTTCTAGAAATGGTAAATATTCTGCCCATTTATTGTGTTGATCATGGCAATATATTCGTAAATATTTACGTAATTCCTTGTTAACTCTCTCAGCAAGGTTTCCTTGGGGATGTCTTATGGATGTGAGTACTGGTTGTATTCCATTTTCCCTTAACGTCCTCTCCCATTTTTCACTTTGGAATTGTACACCATGATCACTGAGTATCTTCTTCATTTTTCCATATAACGGAATATATTTCTGCAGTAGTATCTTTAGAACAACTTTGGTTGTGGGTCGCATAATTGGGTACAGTCGGACTGCCTTGGAAAACACATCGATACATACCAATATGTGCTTCACACCTCGACTTGATCGCGGTAGTGGTCCCAGAAAATCCACTGCAATTACCTCTCCTTTGTTCTCCTTCTGTATACTCTGCATTCCTACATATGTGTGTAAATTCGGCCCTTAATTTTACATTATCTTACTCATACATTCTTACCTTTGCTTCTAATCATCCTTATCTCTTTTCTTAACATGACATTACTTATCTAGTACATTACTTATACAATACATTAACATTCATTACCTTTTATTACATTTCTTTAACATTACCTTTCTGATCGCTATTACTTTCCTGAAATACACTTCCGTAACAGAATACTCTTTTCGCTTTGTAGTGTGTCGCACGATCGGTTACAGAGGAACTGTCTTGGAAAACAACAATATTTTTCTCGAAGTCCTTAATCCTAAGTAGTCTCTGCCCTTTTGACTTTTCACTCTCGCTTTCATCTGTGTCCTTGTATCTTCATTAAGTGTTCGCTTGATCAGCCTTTCTAACAATTATGGCAATTATTTCAATTCCTAACCCTTTCTTCATATTAATAACAACAATAACATCTTTTACCATTACTTTCTTAAATATTTCTCTACAATAGCATTCCTTACCATCAATAATACATTTCTTAATTAACCCTTTCAAATAATATTCTTTATTTCTTTTCACTAATATTTCTTTTTTTATTTTCTATCATATCCTTAATAAATAACATTTCTTAATTATACTCTCTTATATTATTACACATATTATTTCTTATTATTAATAAATAATAGTTATATTATTTTATTTTAAAAATAATTATTCATTTCATTCGGGTATTGAGTTCTGAGTTCAGTGTGTAGTTCGATCTTACACCCCTCATTATAACAGTTACATTGTCCGTCGTCTACCGGACGTATATTGTTCCTTTGTAGCATAGTCGCCGTGCTTACCATTGTTCTCTCCCTCCTGTAAACAACGTCCGCGTTCCATTGTATTACTGCGATGTTTGTTTTTATCGTAGAAGTCACCTGTTCGTACGGCAAGAATTTGTTTCTTAGCTGTGATGAATAACTTCTCTCTCTTCTCTCCGCACGTTCCATAATTCTCTCGTTACTAATGCATTGCGTATATTCAGTCTGCTTGAAGCCCATATAAACAACTGTCGACTGTTTTTTCATCCGTCGTTTATGATAACCTCTTTAATTTTTATAATTACAGTTATAATTATCGTTCGCTTTATATTTCTCGTGCGTATATCTAACATCATACCTACCACAATTTTGTGTAGTGTTTCGTCTAGATAACTTGCTACGTTTCTTGTTATGCCTACAGTGATATTTATCTCCGTAAGTGTGGTGTCTTATGTGTTTCAAATGTGTCATCTTGTGTGATTTACTATTGTGTGTGTGCCTCACACTTGGAATATCGCTATTAATATGGTATGTTTTATTAAGCTTTATTTGCTTCTCCTCCTTAATGTTAATTACTTTTTTATAATTATCGTTAGTAATTACACACGTATTTTCAATTAGTATGAATTCTTCACATACTATCTTTTCACATATTAGCTCCGTTTGTTTATTAATTATTCCACAGACATTTTCTGCGATCGTGTCAATACGTATGTTTGTATTAACAATTTTTTCGGTTAACTGCGCATTACTGTCAATTATACTTTGTTTTATTTCAAGATTATCAATTTTTAACTCTTCTAGACTCTCTGTAATTTTTATGGTGTCCTGTCTAAAATTTTCGGACTGTAGCTTTAATATATTTTCTAAACTTTCTGTTTGTTTATTATTAGATTCTTTTAATTCGTCTATTCTAGCATTTAAATTTTCTGTCTGTTTATTTAAATTTTCTGTCTGTTTTGTGCTTAACTCATCGACCCAGGCAAGCATCATCATCTGGAATGCCTCGACGTCTAAATTTCCTGAAGTCGTCATGTTGAAGTATTATTAAATATTTATTTAGTTGTAATTCTTTAACACTTATTATTGATAACCGTTCCCTACTTATTTATTTATTTCTTTACTTTTATGAATACTTATTATTAATAATCATTACAGTTACACCTGTTACATAGACAATAATATTATTCGTGGGCGCCAGCTGTGTGATTACACAACAATTAACATTACATTCAGTTACTGTTTAATATAAATAATTATTACATATAATAGATTTTTTTTATTTAACACACTCTTATATTTTAGAGCAACCATTCAGCTACATAAAAAATTTTATTAGTTAAATGATGGGGATCGGGCCATACGTTCATGGGCTACAATTTATGTAACAAATTTTTGTACGTAAATTTAGGCATGTCGTGCCCCACGTCCAGGGCGACAAATATATGCAACGTTTTAAAATTTTGTTAAAATTAATTTCAAATACAAATACACTTCTATTTGTGTTTGCGGAGCCCCACGATCTTGGAGCACCAAATATGCAACAATACATATACATTAATGCATATACATATACACAAATTTAGCGTGACCGGTCTCACGCTCAAGATTGACAAATTATGCAACAATATAACATTTAAATTGGGTTTCAGGTGTATCTGCAATAAGACCTCTATGTAACTTGTAACGGTATTTCAAATTTATTTGGTATTATTAAAAATTGTGCACATGGCACTGACTTCGATTTAAAACATTCGTTATTATTTGTTATTATGCCGTAAGGCTTATGCTATATACATCCTTACTGACTAAATATTCTATTCTACTAATTATTGTATTAAAGAAAAATCTCATTTTCAGACTACTCAGTCGATTAATGTGTTTCAAAATATCAATATTTAAATCTCTTTTTATATATTGTAATGTACTCAAAATATTAATAGTTATTGAATTTATCTTTTGTTTCTCAGTACTGTTTTATCTCAAATACTAATTGTTTTCATTTAAATGCTTTGTAATCATTTTATATCATATTAATTTGAGCTCTTGTTACGGTAATCGTATTTATAAAACATCTATGATTTTAATTCTACTTTACAAGAAACATTGGCTCTTACTTTTAAAATAAATAGAAATGTCTTTAATTGTCTTTGAGTTCATTGTACGATAAAGATATAAATAAGTTGTTTATCACCTTATTGTCGTCAATCAGACTCGATCATTTTGATCCATCTGTAGTTGTCCTCGTCTCGCAGTCCAGCGTCGGCTGTTTCTCCCTTCACCTCTTGTCCAGCGTCGGCTGTCTCTCTTCTCCCGTTATCCAGCGTCGTATCACTTCTTCTTGTCCAGCGTCGAATCACTCTCTGAAACTCTCCTCTTGTCCAGCGTCGTATCACTCTCTGGAACTCTCCTCGTGCTGTTTCTGACGTCAATGGATCTTCTTATGTAATTCTTCTTATGTACTGCTGTTATTATTTAAAAATGATTGTCTTTACCACTTAGTTACATAGTTGTATGCAACTGGAAAATTTAAACTATTTACATACAAAAAATAAATACGCCGTGCGGACGGGCATAAGCTCCCGCTGTACCGTGGATGATTTAAGAAAGAGAACCACTGTAGCTTGCGTGTCCTATTTATACCCATGTCTTGGTCGACACCTACAGTGGTACGAAATCGTCATGTCAGAAACTGTCTCTGGATTCAGTTCCCCCACTCTTTGTCAAATTCGCTATTTCTTATATTTCTGCGAATTGCAGAGTCCTGTAAGTATACTCTTATACTTATGTTATAACTATTTTTACAACACATGTTCACTGTAATTTTGGACATTGCAACTTAACCCTTTCGATTTGTACACAGTTATTTCACTATTACACTCGTACGGTGTGGCACTTTCGCGTGGTTTTCGTACACAGTATTTAGTAAATGTTATTACATTTTATTGTGGTTTTGGATTTTAATTCTTAATTATAGTTTATGAATAATTACAGAAAAACAGTAATTGTGCAATTATTCATCTTGGGGTGGTAAACTCGCCTTCATAGACCTGCGTTCACACACACTAGCAAAATACTGGTGTACACACTTTCAGTTACATTTGTGTGTGTGTGTGCACGTCGACTCAGGTCGAAACACCTGTTCATATTTTTGTCTGAGCCAAGCTTGCAATCCCTGACATGCTTATTTCTAATATATTATTAATGATTTACAGTTTATTAGGTAAATTTAAATTTTTATATTCAATGCTCAGTACATCACTTATTTGTACTGTCGCATTATTCCTCTGCTTGGTAACAAAAAAAAATTTAATAAATTTTTTTATTATAATTTTTTTTAAATTTATTATTTATTATATTTGCAAAAAATGTAACAAATAATAAAGAATAATATTCGTCTTTTCACCCTTAATTGGAGTGTATACAAATGTCTTACCTCCCCTCTTTGTACGCTCAATGCTCGTGACCTTGTAGTAGGGTGGCTTTAACATACAGCTGATCTGACTGGTTTCATTGACCCCGTCGTTTTCATGTGTAGAACTTCCTAAATGACGTTGCGTGGAATTTACCGATTTCTTTCTTCTGTATCTCATCATATACGATGAAAGTGTGTTGTCCTACTCGCTGTCTTAACGTATATGGTCCATTAAAAGTCTGAAGAATTTCTTCGCCGTATTATCACTCCGTTTTCCCACTGGATTTGCTTTGAGTAGTATACTTTCTCCCACGTTTAATTGTTGTAGCTTGTGAGTTAGGTTAAATCTCTCTACTCTCTTGTTACCTCTTTCTCTTATCCGTTGCTTTGCGTATTCAATTTTCACACTTATTGGTACAGGTACATTTTGGTTATTAGGTTTGTTTATATACTATGTCCAACATCTTTTTGGCTTCTTATCTTCTTCTAATTCCATGGGAGTGTATCCTGTTGCTTCACTATAATTTTCGTTAATGGCTTTTTCTAGAAATGGTAAATATTCTGCCCATTTATTGTGTTGATCATGGCAATATATTCGTAAATATTTACGTAATTCCTTGTTAACTCTCTCAGCAAGGTTTCCTTGGGGATGTCTTATGGATGTGAGTACTGGTTGTATTCCATTTTCCCTTAACGTCCTCTCCCATTTTTCACTTTGGAATTGTACACCATGATCACTGAGTATCTTCTTCATTTTTCCATATAACGGAATATATTTCTGCAGTAGTATCTTTAGAACAACTTTGGTTGTGGGTCGCATAATTGGGTACAGTCGGACTGCCTTGGAAAACACATCGATACATACCAATATGTGCTTCACACCTCGACTTGATCGCGGTAGTGGTCCCAGAAAATCCACTGCAATTACCTCTCCTTTGTTCTCCTTCTGTATACTCTGCATTCCTACATATGTGTGTAAATTCGGCCCTTAATTTTACATTATCTTACTCATACATTCTTACCTTTGCTTCTAATCTTCCTTAACTCTTTTCTTAACATGACATTACTTATCTAGTACATTACTTATACAATACATTAACATTCATTACCTTTTATTACATTTCTTTAACATTACCTTTCTGATCGCTATTACTTTCCTGAAATACACTTCCGTAACAGAATACTCTTTTCGCTTTGTAGTGTGTCGCACGATCGGTTACAGAGGAACTGTCTTGGAAAACAACAATATTTTTCTCGAAGTCCTTAATCCTAAGTAGTCTCTGCCCTTTTGACTTTTCACTCTCGCTTTCATCTGTGTCCTTGTATCTTCATTAAGTGTTCGCTTGATCAGCCTTTCTAACAATTATGGCAATTATTTCAATTCCTAACCCTTTCTTCATATTAATAACAACAATAACATCTTTTACCATTACTTTCTTAAATATTTCTCTACAATAGCATTCCTTACCATCAATAATACATTTCTTAATTAACCCTTTCAAATAATATTCTTTATTTCTTTTCACTAATATTTCTTTTTTTATTTTCTATCATATCCTTAATAAATAACATTTCTTAATTATACTCTCTTATATTATTACACATATTATTTCTTATTATTAATAAATAATAGTTATATTATTTTATTTTAAAAATAATTATTCATTTCATTCGGGTATTGAGTTCTGAGTTCAGTGTGTAGTTCGATCTTACACCCCTCATTATAACAGTTACATTGTCCGTCGTCTACCGGACGTATATTGTTCCTTTGTAGCATAGTCGCCGTGCTTACCATTGTTCTCTCCCTCCTGTAAACAACGTCCGCGTTCCATTGTATTACTGCGATGTTTGTTTTTATCGTAGAAGTCACCTGTTCGTACGGCAAGAATTTGTTTCTTAGCTGTGATGAATAACTTCTCTCTCTTCTCTCCGCACGTTCCATAATTCTCTCGTTACTAATGCATTGCGTATATTCAGTCTGCTTGAAGCCCATATAAACAACTGTCGACTGTTTTTTCATCCGTCGTTTATGATAACCTCTTTAATTTTTATAATTACAGTTATAATTATCGTTCGCTTTATATTTCTCGTGCGTATATCTAACATCATACTTACCACAATTTTGTGTAGTGTTTCGTCTAGATAACTTGCTACGTTTCTTGTTATGCCTACAGTGATATTTATCTCCGTAAGTGTGGTGTCTTATGTGTTTCAAATGTGTCATCTTGTGTGATTTACTATTGTGTGTGTGCCTCACACTTGGAATATCGCTATTAATAAGGTATGTTTTATTAAGCTTTATTTGCTTCTCCTCCTTAATGTTAATTACTTTTTTATAATTATCGTTAGTAATTACACACGTATTTTCAATTAGTATGAATTCTTCACATACTATCTTTTCACATATTAGCTCCGTTTGTTTATTAATTATTCCACAGACATTTTCTGCGATCGTGTCAATACGTATGTTTGTATTAACAATTTTTTCGGTTAACTGCGCATTACTGTCAATTATACTTTGTTTTATTTCAAGATTATCAATTTTTAACTCTTCTAGACTCTCTGTAATTTTTATGGTGTCCTGTCTAAAATTTTCGGACTGTAGCTCTAATATATTTTCTAAACTTTCTGTTTGTTTATTATTAGATTCTTTTAATTCGTCTATTCTAGCATTTAAATTTTCTGTCTGTTTATTTAAATTTTCTGTCTGTTTTGTGCTTAACTCATCGACCCAGGCAAGCATCATCATCTGGAATGCCTCGACGTCTAAATTTCCTGAAGTCGTCATGTTGAAGTATTATTAAATATTTATTTAGTTGTAATTCTTTAACACTTATTATTGATAACCGTTCCCTACTTATTTATTTATTTCTTTACTTTTATGAATACTTATTATTAATAATCATTACAGTTACACCTGTTACATAGACAATAATATTATTCGTGGGCGCCAGCTGTGTGATTACACAACAATTAACATTACATTCAGTTACTGTTTAATATAAATAATTATTACATATAATAGATTTTTTTTATTTAACACACTCTTATATTTTAGAGCAACCATTCAGCTACATAAAAAATTTTAATAGTTAAATGATGGGGATCGGGCCATACGTTCATGGGCTACAATTTATGTAACAAATTTTTGTACGTAAATTTAGGCATGTCGTGCCCCACGTCCAGGGCGACAAATATATGCAACGTTTTAAAATTTTGTTAAAATTAATTTCAAATACAAATACACTTCTATTTGTGTTTGCGGAGCCCCACGATCTTGGAGCACCAAATATGCAACAATACATATACATTAATGCATATACATATACACAAATTTAGCGTGACCGGTCTCACGCTCAAGATTGACAAATTATGCAACAATATAACATTTAAATTGGGTTTCAGGTGTATCTGCAATAAGACCTCTATGTAACTTGTAACGGTATTTCAAATTTATTTGGTATTATTAAAAATTGTGCACATGGCACTGACTTCGATTTAAAACATTCGTTATTATTTGTTATTATGCCGTAAGGCTTATGCTATATACATCCTTACTGACTAAATATTCTATTCTACTAATTATTGTATTAAAGAAAAATCTCATTTTCAGACTACTCAGTCGATTAATGTGTTTCAAAATATCAATATTTAAATCTCTTTTTATATATTGTAATGTACTCAAAATATTAATAGTTATTGAATTTATCTTTTGTTTCTCAGTACTGTTTTATCTCAAATACTAATTGTTTTCATTTAAATGCTTTGTAATCATTTTATATCATATTAATTTGAGCTCTTGTTACGTTAATCGTATTTATAAAACACATATGATTTTAATTCTACTTTACAAGAAACATTGGCTCTTACTTTTAAAATAAATAGAAATGTCTTTAATTGTCTTTGAGTTCATTGTACGATAAAGATATAAATAAGTTGTTTATCACCTTATTGTCGTCAATCATACTCGATCATTTTGATCCATCTGTAGTTGTCCTCGTCTCGCAGTCCAGCGTAGGCTGTTTCTCTCTTCTCCTCTTGTCCAGCGTCGGCTGTCTCTCTTCTCCCGTTATCCAGCGTCGTATCACTTCTTCTTGTCCAGCGTCGAATCACTTATGTAATTCTTCTTATGTACTGCTGTTATTATTTAAAAATGATTGTCTTTACCACTTAGTTACATAGTTGTATGCAACTGGAAAATTTAAACTATTTACATACAAAAAATAAATACGCCGTGCGGACGGGCATAAGCTCCCGCTGCACCGTGATGATTTAAGAAAGAGAACCACTGTAGCTTGCGTGTCCTATTTATACCCATGTCTTGGTCGACACCTGCAGTGGTACGAAAACGACATGTCAGAAACTGTCTCTGGATTCAGTTCCCCCACTCTTTGTCAAATTCGCTATTTCTTATATTTCTGCGAATTGCAGAGTCCTGTAAGTATACTCTTATACTTATGTTATAACTATTTTTACAACACATGTTCACTGTAATTTTGGACATTGCAACTTAACCCTTTCGATTTGTACACAGTTATTTCACTATTACACTCGTACGGTGTGGCACTTTCGCGTGGTTTTCGTACACAGTATTTAGTAAATGTTATTACATTTTATTGTGGTTTTGGATTTTAATTCTTAATTATAGTTTATGAATAATTACAGAAAAACCGTAATTGTGCAATTATTCATCTTGGGGTGGTAAACTCGCCTGCATAGACCTGCGTTCACACACACTAGCAAAATACTGGTGTACACACTTTCAGTTATTTTTGTGTGTGTGTGCACGTCGATTCAGGTCGAAACACCTGTTCATATTTTTGTCTGAGCCAAGCTTGCAATCCCTGGCATGCTTATTTCTAATATATTATTAATTATTTACAGTTTATTAGGTAAATTTAAATTTTTATATTCAATGCTCAGTACATCACTTATCTGTACTGTCGCAAGATATAAGAATAAAAGAATATACGAAATTTATACTACTTGCAGAAGAAACAAATTGAAAACATCATAAATTATATATATATAATGAATATGAAAGACTATTTATAAAGACCATACTAATACTATGAGTAACCAGAAGAAAATACAAAGAGAATTCAGATGGAGAAGAAAGAGAGTTACACTGTAAACAGTAACCAGAATTATTAGAAGAAAGGTTTTCAACCATAATTAAATTAAATATATCAGACAAGTTAAGAGTTTTGAAAAAATATATATGTAATGAGTATAATAATGATTATGAAGATTTATTAAGATAGAAAATGTGAGATAATCTGAGAGACTACGAAGTGGAGAATCCAATGATATTTTTATTAGTCGAATATGAGACTACTTTTTATTTATTTATTCGATGACTGACTGAAGATAATTCCAGCAGCATTATGTTTTTTTGAGCAGGGATGGATATGCCCCTGTACTCAATTTATAGAAGTGGTGTATGGCCAGCAGAGAAGTAGCGTACAGTGCCCCTCTGATCTGCCCCAGCCCACGTGATAGGGAATGTTAGGGAATAAATATCCCAAGGATACAACACGAAGTTGATATAGAAAGACAATGTATTACAATAATAATATATCTCAGAAGACACTAACTATCCAAAAAGGATCAGTAGTAAGACAAGTAACCATATATATAAAATTAATAAAACTCTAATATAAAAAGTCGATATAAAAATGGAGAAGAAAATGAATTATAAGAAATGATGAAATTATCATAAGAAATTATTTCATCCATAAACATGTCTGAAATAATTACTTCTGGAGGGGAGCAATCTGTAACATGACAGATATAGCATAATATTGAATGGTAATTGATCATTAGAATAATGAAGTTATAATATTTAAATTTGGAAGAAAGCACTAAGTTTAATATAAAAAGATTAATTCATAGCAACTGTGGAAAGAAATCATTATTATAAAGAAAATACAAGTTAAAATAAAAGGAGTTACTAGTGATGAGTCATCCAAGACCAGTCTCATAACCAAAGGTTTTCAAGGTATAACCCAGGAAGGTAAAAAAGTAAATAATAAAGCAGTACTGAATATGACCAAACCCACAACGAGGAAGAATAAATAGAAGAGAAACCCTAAAATAAGCCAAGATCAAACAACACAGGTGGTGTATTTCTGAAATAAAGAAGAAGATGGAGAAGATCCCAAGAAACCTGATGGCAACAAGCAGAAGATGGAGAAGATACCAGTCCCAGAAGGCAGGAGAAAAGAAGACTGAAGAAAGAAGAAGAGGGCAGCATCCTGAAGAAGATGTCATGCTCTTATAAAAGACACCCAAATCCCTATATCCCCAAAATAAATATCTAAAAATAAAAGTATAACGAAATAAAAACCACATGTATATAAATTTAAGAGAGAGGAGTGTATAAAGTAAAAGTTTCCTGTGAACTAAGATGAAACAATAATATAGTACCCATGGAACAAATCTCCATTGAAAAAACGCTAACCAATTTATTATGTTAATAAGACTATACGACCATTTAGCATTAACATAATATATAAGTGCAAAGTGAACCAGTGATAGTTTTGGGTATTATAAAAAAGGACCTAACCTAGCCGGTATGGTCTAGTGGCTAGGATACCTGGCTCTCACCCAGGAGGCTCGGGTTCGATTCCCGGTACCGGAACCATTACTGGCCTGAAACACTTCCTTAAGTTTCCCAGCTGGTCCAGTCCCAATGGTAGCAAGACTGGTCGAGTAGCGTAAAGTTGATGAAGGAATATATATGTTCGGCTTCGCCGAAAGTTTCAAAACAAAATTTATTGTTTTGAAGGAAATTTAAAAAAAATTATGTTTATAAATAAAAAAAAAATAATTAAAAAAAATTATTTTAATTTTATTAATTAATTAATTAGGATCAATTAATTAATATAGGGCTGTGAAGTTTTAAACAGTGTAATGCTCTTCTGAAAATTTTTATTAAAGTTTTAGTATATTTTAAATAAGCTATCACCACTCATAAGACTGTCTGTAAACCAATCGATACTTGTTTACCTTTTTATTTTTTAGGTTATCTTCACTTACGGGTGGTAAAGTTCTTGTAGATTATCAATTAGAATTATATTATTGGTAATTAGTATTATTGAAGAAATAAAGAACTATTAAGTATTGAAAAGTATTAATATTTTATTAAGTAATAGCAATATTGACTCTTATCGATTAGTATCGATTCTCAGGATATCGAAAAAAGTTACAAGTATATGATATAAAAATTAAATAGGGTTCTTTAAACAGCCAGTTATTATCAAAGTCAGAGAAATCGGGCTAATATTTAAAAAGTATAACGTTACAATCAAATTAATAGTTATTAATAAACACAGACATTGAATAATAATTTGTAAATATAATAATTGTTTTCACCCAACAGCTGTTGAACTAAGAGGAGGCACTGGAATTGTCAAAGAAAGATGGCTGCCGTCAAGTCGATCAAAATGTTGCTCGTTCCTGCCGTGTTCCAAATAATGTATTTTCTGGCAATATTTGTGTTCTTGTTTCTGCAAATCTCTTGTTAAATGTTGTGTAGTGATTGGTGTACTGTTTCTGAGTTGTATTTAGTGTATCCGTATAATTATTAGTTCAAACACTTTCTCCGATTCCTTCACTAATTTGGTTTAATGTATTATACAGTTTTCTAGTGTTTTATGGTGTTTTTCGGAGTAGATTTATATTGTTCTGTGTTATGGAGTGTTACTTGATTGTTTCTGTTATAATATGATAGTTTCAGAAGTATTTTACAAGTCACTCTCGATTTCACAATAACGCACTATACACTCGCTTTGTATGACGATTATAGGTTAGGTTATCCACGTTATCAAACGTATGTCATGTTAACCGTTCAACTACCAATAATTAACTAACTGTTTCCTTTAGTTTCAATTAAACTCTTAGCCCATATAATATTATCCTTAACATTGTTCAAATATTTTTCACATCCTGTGTGCACTTTTACATTTTCACTATATGAATGCCTAAACTTTGGTTATTTGTCAATTTTATTCACTAGATTTGATTTAAATTAATCTTTCAGTTCATTCTGGTTATTTTCAGATTAAATAATGCCATTTTATAGTGTTTTCTGTCCAAAAAATAGTAATTTCACTTTCAGTTAGGTATACTCTGAAAGGTCAAAACATTAAAATTTACTTCCTGTCATTATATAAATTCAGCCATTTTATCAGTTATATTTATATTAATAATCCTATATTGTATTAAAAGGTTCCTATTCCCTTATTTTCTGGTAATTAATTGAATTAGTTGTATTCTGAAACATTATTCTGAAATATATGACTCCCATGTCTAAATTTCTGAGTTTAGTCATTTTCATTTTTATTCATAATTCTGAATATAATTTATTAAAATCTCTCTAAATGGTATGTGCAATTATATGGCATGATCTCAAGTTTATTTTGTCTAAACCCCTTTTGTTTATTTGCATTTAAATGAGCAATTTCTCTGTTTTGATGAAGTTTGGTTTCCATTCTTTTGGCCTATGATCTTTTAACAATTTTTCTTACAAAATAATTTACAAACAATATATGATGTGTGATACCCTCTCTGACTTTTACAAATAGTATTATAAATTAAACATGTTTTTAAATTACACAAAAACAATTAGTATTGGTTACAATACAAACAATAGCTAAAACAAATAAAGAATTTTTTTTTTTAAATAAATGGTTGTCTTCAAGTCAGACATTTTTCAACACAATCCTTATTTCTAAACATGGAAATATGGCTTACAAAAAAGGTTTTTTACTAACTAACATCTTAATTACTCTCTACTATTTACAAGTGGTAACTATTTTTATAGTTCTGATGTTAGTTGTTTCAGACCCAAACAAATGGCCTTATATCTAATACATTTTTAAACATTCTTGTACTATATACATAAAAAACCTTATATTTATATTCTTATTTCTAACTATTATTATAAGTAGGATTCTACAGTTTTTATACCGTCTTTTACATTGTCTTTGGGGAATTGTACCCTGTCATTAACAAATAAATAGTATTAATTGTTCAAAAGGTATTATGAACTCTGTTTTTTTTTCATGTAAAACAAAATGTTATTTTAAACAGATTCATGTCTTATGAACAACATATTGTCACAATACCTATTTTAAGTCATTGAAAAATGCATATTTCATTGCATCCAATGTTTGTGATTGCCAAGAATGAAACACAAGGTTCCTTTTTTATAATACCCAAAACTATCACTGGTTCACTTTGCACTTATATATTATGTTAATGCTAAATGGTCGTATAGTCTTATTAACATAATAAATTGGTTAGCGTTTTTTCAATGGAGATTTGTTCCATGGGTACTATATTATTGTTTCATCTTAGTTCACAGGAAACTTTTACTTTATACACTCCTCTCTCTTAAATTTATATACATGTGGTTTTTATTTCGTTATACTTTTATTTTTAGATATTTATTTTGGGGATATAGGGATTTGGGTGTCTTTTATAAGAGCATGACATCTTCTTCAGGATGCTGCCCTCTTCTTCTTTCTTCAGTCTTCTTTTCTCCTGCCTTCTGGGACTGGTATCTTCTCCATCTTCTGCTTGTTGCCATCAGGTTTCTTGGGATCTTCTCCATCTTCTTCTTTATTTCAGAAATACACCACCTGTGTTGTTTGATCTTGGCTTATTTTAGGGTTTCTCTTCTATTTATTCTTCCTCGTTGTGGGTTTGGTCATATTCAGTACTGCTTTATTATTTACTTTTTTACCTTCCTGGGTTATACCTTGAAAACCTTTGGTTATGAGACAGGTCTTGGATGACTCATCACTAGTAACTCCTTTTATTTTAACTTGTATTTTCTTTATAATAATGATTTCTTTCCACAGTTGCTATGAATTAATCTTTTTATATTAAACTTAGTGCTTTCTTCCAAATTTAAATATTATAACTTCATTATTCTAATGATCAATTGCCATTCAATATTATGCTTATATCTGTCATGTTACAATATATATATATATATATTATAACGTTACCAAATCCCATAGATTTGGGGTTATATGTAGAAGGTTTCAAAAATCAAATGTAAGATAAATTTAAATCTTTAGAACCATGTGTCGCGCTGTAGCGAGCATTCAAAGCAATTGTAAAGCGCCCGACGGCTATGTCCTGTGGCGTTACGTAAGCACACACACCGTTATAAATTAGGGACACGCCCTACATTTAAATCATTAATATTTAGGAAACGAATAAATATAGGCAAAAACCAAGATAGCCAAAATGTTTGCCGAAATATTAAGAATAGGGTGTGCAAATTTCAATGAATATAATTAAACAGTTAATGAGAGAATTCATTTTATTTATATAACTCCCATAGTGAGTGAGCTAGGGGGTTCAGCTTTGAATATGTTATAATTATAAAAATTACTAATCTAATGTATATGTTAGAATAAGCATAACTTGGCTTGCAGCCAAGATAATCGCAATACAAATTGCAACCGGACATCCGACCGACAATCGAATACGGTGTTTTTAGAATATTAAAAATAATAACGATTCTCGAACTGTGGGAATTATTTTTCGTTCTCACGGAGTGAGGTGACTAAATTTCAAGTAGAAGGGAGAGTGTTTCAGCCAATCAGATCATTCTAAAAATTTTGAAGAACCGTTGGTTTTGGGCTGAACACAGACACTCTTCTGTAAGGACTCAACCTGTGAACAACACTCGACTCTCGACTGGAAAGACTCGAACAGTGAAGACGTTTAACTACGATCGTCTTAGACACTCATCTGTAACGACTCGACGTGAAGACGAATATTCACCATAGTCTTATGTGTCAACAAACAGATCAACTGTAACGACTCGAATGTGAAGGCGTCTACGTACGATACTCTTATTTGTCAACAAATAAGCGTACTGCGCAATACATCAAACTGTTGGCGTACGCATGTAAGAGATCGAACACATACTACGTGAAGTCACATCAAGAGTACAACAGAACGAGGCCGTCTAGAACATGGTACGAGCTGAAGAACTGACGACGCAGAGCGACACCCGAGACGAGATACACACACACACACACGAGTGCAGAGTATCCGGACCGAGGGCCTGAAGCAGTTGTGGCAGTTAAACCACGGACGTTAAACATTAACAGTTGCAGAAGGAGCTGAGTTGCTGATTCCTGAACTTTTTGCCGGAATCCAGGATGCAGAGGAAATCATCGCCACTAGCTGATTGGACCAGGACATCGAGGGACCCCAGAGGACAGCATCGAGATCTTCAGTACCAGGAAAGTCAAAAATCATTTATACACTTTTTAAAAGATCATTTTTCTTTTTCTTTTAAAATCATTGTAAAGTTAAATTCATTCAGATGCCGATAAAACAGAGACTCTAAATTAATAAGAACATCAATATTGTGATAATCTGTAGAACACGTATAAGTTAAGTAAGAAGCAATAGATAAGAAATAGACGTAGATAAAAAGCGCTATATAAATTTTAACAATGAATTACTTAGAAACTTATACTGCAGTATACGTGAAACAAATCACAAGTAAATAAAAAGCACGTTGAACTAGATTCACGGCTAATTTATTTCAGAGTATTTTAAAAGCATCTTGAAGTAGTAAAATCAGTATTAAAGCATTGCAAATTCATTAAATAGATTATTTTAAAAATTAACTTTTGAAATCAATAAGAAACAAAATTCGTATAAATTCATATTCATAAGCTTTTCCTCTGAAAGCTAATATTCATTCAGAAAACATTGAACAAATTACTAATTACTCTTTTAGTACCTAAGAATTGCGTTAGATGTAAGTTTTTCATTTTATGTGCTATTAGAATAATAAACCCCAATTTTATACCCTACACTGTTTCGTTATTGCTGTACTCCAAAATCTACCAACATCACAAAACTATTCGAAATAATTATACCTGTATTCTTTGTGCTTTGTACATTTGAATTAACCTACTTGCGAATTCAAAACACAAATTCCTACGGCCTTAGTCGGAAGAAGACGCAAGAACGCACAGCAGGTAGGTCAGTTCACACTACAATCATTTATATGCATATATTGCATTTATTAAATAAATTGCAAGCAACAAAAAATAAATGTTATAAATGACGCATCCAACGTGGAGCAAATGAACGAGGCACACGAGAAAAGAATTGTTATAATATATATATTAACACCCTGCAATAAGCGAAATTGAATTACCAAAGTAATTTTAATTACCTTCTGCCAAAATCCAAAATTCTGTGGTACCTTACTTGATATTCTGCGTTGTACTGATCTGTAGTATAATCTTACTAAGGCATAGAAACGTTATCTTTCTAAAAGTGAACGCAATTTTAACTGAGTAAATGTTTGTCTTACCGATTGTCTCTATTTACTACTGAATATCCAGCGTATAGGTGTTTAGGCATTTCACATGCCGTGAACTACAAGTCCAAAATGTTGAAAAATTACGAACGTATTTCTAATAGAGAGAGAAGAGCTGCCATGTTGTGAATACAAGAGAAGAATGCAGGAGTGAAGATATATCTTAAAACGTTTTGTTGGTAAAGAAATAAAAGAGAGAAGAAATAAAACGAGTGGCCAAGTATACATGAGAAAGGAGATTAAATTAAAATTTAAAAGAATTTTAAGCCTTTCGTGTAGACGTTAATGTACACGTTCTTCACAACACTGAAGTGTGATTTATTTCTAATTATGTTACGACAAACTGAAAGGATATAATAGGCAATTAGGCAAAACCGTTCAACATACTGTCTGTAAGCTTGCACAAAAACATCAGGTCAGTTAAACAGTGCGAGAATAGTAAACTGAATATAATGTGTCTTATTATCAATCGCAATTATTAAGTAAAATTTGTAAGTCGTGTCCAGGGACAATAGCAAAACTGTCTAAAAGAGAAATTATCTTGTCAATAGTAAACTGTCACTTATCTCGTTATTTAAAATGCAATTTCCCTTAAGTGATTGTACGTACTTATCAAATACTCCGCAACTAAAATTCGTTGAGACTTTCACCATAAACGGTCATCGCACAATCCTCCTTCGGGTGAAAACAACGAACATTTGGTAATTTGGTATGTTGTTTATGTACCATGCATCCACCTAAGAATCAATAAAAGGAAATATAAATAGATTATACAGCTTATCTTTACAGTGGTTATAAAATTAATTTTTGAATCAGTATACAAACATAAAAATTAAAACGTGTTTCTAAAATGATGAAAGGAGTTTCACGTTTTAAAATATACAAAAATTTTAATAAGTTGTTTAAATTACTCTCAGGATGCATCGATTAAAAAAACCGTTTGGCTGGAGCAAATACAGAACACAGTATTAACATATATTTGAACATATTTTTACAAATACTAATTACCTGTATTCACCTATAATACTCCCACAAATTTTCACATGTCAGTACATACACAAAGACTCTTAATTATTCACAATAATTATTATTAATTTGTTTGTATGAATGTAAATCAATACGTAATTATTAATTTGACGATTTAAGTAAGTAATATGACAACTTCCAGATAGTTTTGTAAATAATTATGTACATTAACCATAGACAACAGCTAGGCGCTTAGGTCAGTACAACTGCAATATGGCGTAGATGTTTTCAATTTTATTAGGAAACATAGTATTCAAAATATTGTTTTGTTCTTTAGTCATCTAAAAAATACATCGCCTTCAATATTAAGTAAAAAGAAATCAAATAGCTTCGGAGCAGATAGTTAACGCAGCCAAGTTTAAAAATTTTGTCTATTTCGTTAAATCTCAATTTGCTTTGACCATTTTAGTAGAATTACTATTGTGTTGGGTTTTATAATTCTGACAGGAAGTAAGTCAACTCGCCTTCAATTTTTTCTCTACCGCTTCTCCTTTCCATCTAATTTTACTTTATAAAACAGTGCTAGTAGTCAGATTTTCATCAGAATATATCATATCCAGTTCCATTTCAGCCGTTAAAAGTTCTGAGATTTATTTTTTCTTTACCTACCTTCATTTTGTCAGCGCCTCTTCATTACTTATTTTACCTGCTCCCTTTTATCCTTATGAATGCCCGTTGACAGAGATTCAATCCTGTGTCTTCCCGTTTTCTCGTTATCCATACCTCTGTACCATAATGTACAGTAAGTCATCCATGAAAAGTAGCAAAACATAATAAAGAAAACAATAAGATTGTTTAAGAAGCTTAAAATTTTATAAAATTTATTTAATAGGAAAAAACAATTCCACCAATTAATTAATGTATTTCCTTTTTCATACTTTTTATTTGTATACCTATTTGTAAACTGTATATTTTCAAAATTTTATATTAAAACGTGTATTTAAAAATTATTTACTCACAATACTTTACCTACATTCAGAAAATATGAAATGCGAACTATTATTTGCATGAAAATTTAAATGTTCCATTTTACTTTTTCTACTTATATATTCGTGAGGCACTGACTATTCTTCCGCAGATATTCAGGAGGAAAGATTAAATGTTTACTCGATTTTATATGTTTCATTCTTATTTTACGAAAAAGATAATATTTTTTTTTCATAATAGTATCTTATTCTCACTAAAACTTTAACTTGAATTATAGTAATTTCCGTAATATGGACGTTGACGGACTGTGGGTAGATATGACGTCGTTAATTATTCTCACAGGTGCACACTGTTTGACGGTTTGACATTTCCTAGCTGGAAATACATTGATTTAATTACTGCAATATATTTTATTGAGTGTATGAATATTATGAATGGAAAAAAGACATATAACAACACCTACCAATTTTTACCTCAGCATTGAGGCTGAATATTTGTAAAACAGAATAGACCAAATTTTCGGATCAAGATCTCATTAAGTTATACGCGTATACTTTAAACTAAATTTAACTGGGGTAGGTAATACAAAAATGTCAAACGCCTTCACGAAAAAATGTGATATTTAACCGATCAACGTGTTTTTACGAAACGAAATTTTTTCAATTTTTCAACATAAAAATAGTGTATTAAATCAGGAAGAGAAGATTTAAGTTTTAATAAAATAATTCTTTTTGAGAAGTTACAAGTCTCTTTACTTTATTATAAACGTCATTTAGTGCTGTTGCTGCAACCCCAGTGAGCTTGTGAAATTGCTGGAACACTTTTCCTTTCTTGACAACATTTTTGAAGATCTTTATGCATAATTTAGGTACTGTTTTACCAAATAAAATATCAAATATCTGCCTTGAGCTCTGTATTTGTTTCTGGTTTCTTTTCATAAACACGAGATGTCACAAACTTTAAAGAAAGTGTATGGTGTCAAACCGTTGTAAAGTGGCTAGTTCTGATTGCCGATGCGTGAGATTAAACGTTTCAAAATGTTCAATTCAATTAAATCGTTGTTTCGCGGTCAGTATAGCAGCTTAGGTTTTCCCGACGTCACTTACGTTTCAGATATATGCCATCGAAATTAAGGCGTAAAACCACTGTCCTCCTGTTGCCATTCACCATTTACAGTTCGCCATTCACTGTTACTAAATTTGTGGCCTTATTTGCAAAACCTTCCTGCCCAAACACACTGCTAAACAGTTCACAGCAAACAATGATTTATTAAAGAGTTTCTGAAGCCTTCTTCCGGTATGGACCGTCTTGTATGACAACGTTCCACTCATACGTACTACAATGAGTATCCTCATTTCTAAATGACAAAAACGCCAGCAAGCGAACTCAGGTATTTATATAGTGTAGAAGTGGTAGTGGGTGGTCCGGTAAGTGGACCCTGCCCTGTAGGCGTTACGCTGTGTGCATTATTCGTGCAATCAGTCAACCCGCGTGCAGTCAAACCAGAAAGTAAAGGGTACCAAGTCGTACTAAGCGTGACGGTTTCTCAGTTGTTGTTATCCTTGTGTTTATTCATTTCTGTTGCTTCTAGGATCAACCTGTCATAATACCTATTACATGACGTTATTACAGATGCGTCTTTGAAGTTACTATGTGATTAGTTAAGGCTGAATGCTCAGCAAATGCAGACATTTTAACTGCCGAGTTCTTCGTATTTCTGACACGTTCTTGGACTCTTGTGGAAATCAGGCGGCCCGTCTGGCCAATATAATCCTTTCCGAAACTGCATGGAATTTTGTAGATACCTTCAGTGTTAAATGGGATTCTGTCTTTGATTGGTTTTAAAAATTACAAACGTTGTCATACAAGACATTTTTGATGCGGTCCATACAGGAAGAAGGGTTCATAATGGACACCAGCCGCGGACGCATACGCGAGAATATAGTAACTAATTGTACCTGTAACGGGTATTCAAAAATTACTGGAGAATTCTCCGTGCCCCAAAAATCTGACAATTGTGTTTGTTGATGTAACCGTTAAGTTGAGAGTACGCGCACAGTTAAAGATTATTTTATTACAAAAATCTCTGTTTCTTTCTTTGTTTTCCAACATCCAGTTAAAATTTATTGACACTTCAAACAGTCTGCAGGCTGCAGTTCTCGCGTCTATTGAATCTGCAGAGTCAGACACAGTGTGAATTATGATCATGCGTTCTCGGAATGGTCAGTTGTTGTAATTGACGGATAATCAATTGTAGCGGACTAGTATCATAACACTTTCTCTTATAACATAAAACGTAGAGATGATTTGTGTTTCCAAGTAAGCGAACAGCACGAAGACTGGATGAACTAGCCCGAAGATATAGAATCCACACTCTAATGAGTTTTCTCGGTTTATGACTTAAAACAAAAATACAAGGCAATTTGTAGACCTATTGGTCTAATATGTCATCGTGACTGTCTATGCTTGTAAGGCTTTTATACAATGCAACGCGTTGCCCCTTAGTGTAACGCTTCATTGCGACAGTAGCGCCTAACTAACGCAGCGTCAGTGGGGCGCAATTTGAATCTTGCATTCTATGTTGTACGCTCATTACAATACATTACATTAAAAACAACGATTATAGTTTTTACAAAAATGTAGTAAGTTCTTTTGGATTCTTTTTTAGTATTATTAGGATACTTTAAAAACATCCATGCTGATGTTCAAACTCACAATAACAAAAATTGACCACAGTACACTCTGGACAACCAGTTGTCAATCACACGTGTTTAAAATAAATTTTAACAGCAGGACTAATAGCGATATACAGAGGATCTAATCAATATGGATCCGATGGAAAATTAAATTTTTAAACATCACGCAGCAATGAAAAATTCTAGAAGCAATAGCGTTTAAATAGAAGTTTGATGAAAACGTTTAAACCACTAATGAATCACAGAATAATTAAAACAACAAATTAATAATAAAGAAATACTGATCATATAAATAACAAAATTGAAATATTTATAAATTTTACTATACAAATTATAGTTAATTTAATGATTAAAAATAATTAGGTATTTACTCACACGAAACTAGAAAAAACAATTAATACTGTTATCCTGCTAAAATTTTCATCAATTTACTGCAGAGGTACTGTATGGCATGTCTGCCTACTTCCTAAATGCTACTTCCTTTTTAACCGTATTACAAATTTATTTTCCAATAATAATTCTATAATCACATCACAACGTAATGGATGTTGTTGAAAATGGTTCTATCTAGTGCCACAGTTAAAGTGCTTAATACATAATCAATGTTTAATTACATTACATAAACGTATAGACAAAAAATTTACTTTTTAAATTCATACAACCAACAATGTATTAGCAGCTAATACTACTTTAATTATGCCACGATCTAAATAAACATACATGAAGCCCAAATTTCAATTATCCGTAATTTTACAAGTGACCGAAACGTGATATACGGACTGGCAATTTATGGAAATTACACATACCCTTTTATTGTTTGTGAAACACGATTGGTTATATTGTCTTTGCTGTACAAGGTATAATAAAAAAGTATCAGGATTGATTTTATTTAAATAAGTTGTGACGGCAGCGGTATGCGAACACATCTGCTCTCCGGTACCAGCGGTGGACACAGCGAGCCAATCCAACAACGTGCTCGGAACGAGCCAACCAGCGATCCCGGTTAGTGTATAAAACCCGGGCACACTTCATCGCCACGCCATCGGACGCACTTCATCTCCTCTCCTCTCTCGGACGACATCGAGGCGGAGTCAGCCGGAAGGAACAGCCGAAGAATAGAACCGCCGCTGTTCTTGCGTCTTCGCACTCCCGTTCCGCGCCAGCGATGGATTTCGCTGGGCCGGCAGCCGACTCTACAACCGGTGCCGAAAGAAGAGGAGGACTGTAGTACGCCACGAACAGCGGGCGCAGCCGCCGAACATCTTAGCGCAGCACAACCAACATCAGCCGTCTCGCCACAAGGTCCTTTTTAGGGCCACCAGAAACACTAGAGTGTACGATTGGCGCCATTTGTCATGCGGCAAGACTTTTGTCCGGTGACAAGTGGCGCCCAACGTGGGGAAGCGATCATCTTGCGGATGCAAGATCCAGCCACGCCAGCGAGCTACCAGCAGGCACATCAATCAACATGGCGCACAACAGACACCTCCACAACATCTGGAGAAGAGAAGTAGGCTGGCTACCGGAGAGCATTCAAGACCCGGTGGAGTTGTGACGGCAGCGGTATGCGAACACATCTGCTCTCCGGTACCAGCGGTGGACACAGCGAGCCAATCCAACAACGTGCTCGGAACGAGCCAACCAGCGATCCCGGTTAGTGCATAAAACCCGGGCACACTTCATCGCCACGCCATCGGACGCACTTCATCTCCTCTCCTCTCTCGGACGACATCGAGATGGAGTCAGCCGGAAGGAACAGCCGAAGAATAGAACCGCCGCCGTTCTTGCGTCTTCGCACTCCCGTTCCGCGCCAGCGATGAATTTCGCTGGGCCGGTAGCCGACTCTACAACCGGTGCCGAAAGAAGAGGAGGACTGTAGTACGCCACGAACAGCGGGCGCAGCCGCCGAACATCTTAGCGCGGCACAACCAACATCAGCCGTCTCGCCAGAAGGTCCTTTTTAGGGCCACCAAAAACACTAGAGTGTACGATTGGCGCCATTTGTCATGCAGCAAGACTTTTGTCCGGTGACAAAGTATACAAGAGTTCCAGATTTAACTTGTCTCCTTCAAAATAGTCCCCTTCCGCACCCACACAACTTCATTCCCAACTGTTCGAAGCATGTTAAAGTCATCTTCTGTAAGAGCTTTAAATTCTTTCGTCGAATTTTCTTTTATGTCTTCTATGTCTTTTATGTCTCGCTTTCCGTTGATTTTTTAACTTCGGAAAGAGAAAAAAGTCACCGGGAGCTATATCTGGCGAACATGGAGGATGCTGAAGCTGTGGAATATTGTGTTTACCAAGAAAATGCTGAACAGCATGTGAAGTGTGGGCTGGTGCATTGTCATGTTGAAGTTGAACCACTCTAATACAACTGTGACCTTTTTCGTCGAATTGCATCCCTCAATCGCCTAAAAGCAGAAATGTAGTAATCCTGGTTTACTGTTTCGACTGGTGGAGCAAATTCATGATGAACTATCTCCTTGTGATCATAGAAAACTGTGAGCAAGGTCTTGACTTTGCTTCAGCTTGTGACGATTTAATTCTAACTGTAATCGTAAATAAATAAAAATTAAGTTTTCGAGCGATTAAGTATTTTTAAATCGCACTATTAAACCTAAAGCCCCGTTCTAAATCAGTATGAGAATGAGAAGTGAATGAAAATCAACAGAAGCCCTAATTAAAAAGTCGAATTGTAAAAAAGTTATTATTATCATAATTAACCCTTTGCTAGTCATCATGCGGTGACCTGTTAATTCCGGACTCAACGTGTTTACCGAGTCGTCTGTAATTTAGGAAGATATAAAAATCATAATGTTTATAATTAGAAATTTGAAGGCACGAATAGTAGTTAAAATAACTCATTTAAATTATATATGTGTAATTAATGTATGGTTTTTGGTAATAAGAATGTTAACTTAAATAAAAATAGGAACTATATTGTCGCGGAGTACTTGCCCCTCTCCGTTGTTATGTGCCAGTTCAATCGAGAAAGAGTCGTATGTTGCCGTCACACCGTACAGACGTAAGAGCGAGAGCTCCACCAAAATGTATTTGTTTTTTTGTTTAACTTTAGAATATTAGCTACCACTGCTAAACGTGGAGAGCATTGTGTAATGTATGAATAATATAAAGATGTGTTAAGAAGAAGATGTAATGAAGTAAAACACAAACTTAACTAGTGCTAAGCAAGATGACGTCTCCCCTCAAGAGGTAAATCCGATCACAACATCACTCCTGAAGATGTGATCTGCATAAACTTCATAAATACACGTATACGATGCATAAGACGCTGACGAGGACCTCCGTGAATCTACACCTACTTTCACCAAAGGAACTTCAATCTCCGCAGTGAACCTCCGACCTAATTCTTGCCGAAGACACGACCCATATGATGACGACGACTCCTAGAATTCCCAAGGCAGACACCCCAGGACGAGGTTACTACGACCAATTATAAAGGTGACTCGATAGCTTGGCTATCGAGAGTTAATCATATTTGATACACAACTCACATTAAAAAAGACACTTTTCAAAGACGATTAATTTTATTTAAAATTAAAATGAGACAATCTAAGAGTTTACTGTAAGATTCAATTATCATACGTTGTAACGCCTTAAATGTAAATGTAATTTATTATCACTTCAAGTAATAATACCATTCTTCAAATGATAAAAGAAGTCTTGCAAGCGTCTAGATGAACTGAAAATAATTAGAAGTCTTTAATATAAATATACTTAAAGTAAACTCGGATCCGAGGTATAAGAAAACATAATCAGTTTGATCCCAAAGCTTTATGAAAAGCATTTAAATATTTTAGTTTATTTAATGATGTCATGGGATCTTTTAGTGACTGTTGTTAATAAAGTAATAAAGAGAAGTCGTCTCGTTACACATGAAAATGAGTGCATAAATCAGTAAAATACCTTCCCTTGTTTCCTTGTAGTTATATTAAGTAATTTGTTCAATTAATTTGACTTTAATAACAGTTCGTTACAACGTAGGCAGCCCATGTAATTGGCAGATGTTCAGTTAAGATGGGTTCCCTGGATTTGTAACGTGGCAATACGTTACAAGCTCTGTTTTGCCTTTTTAGGTCTTGGAGAATTTGGCATCTTCTACACTGAAGACTGGGCCTTAGTTTCTGAATGGTGTCCATAAACCCATGATTCATCACCCGTTACGATCGTTTTAAAGATGTTCTTGTTTTTAGCACATTCAAGCAGGTCTTTAGCGACTGACGCCCGGGCATCTTTTTGGTATCACCTGTGAGCACTTTTGGTACAAACTTTGGAGAAACATGTCTCATTCTAAACTCATCAGTAAGAATCGACTGAACTGATCCGAAACTAATATTTAAATCATTTGCTAGCTCACGAATGGTGATTTGGCGGTTACTCGCACAGCAGCACGCACAAGCTCAACGTTGTGGTCAGTCTTGCTGATTAAAGGCCTCCCTGAACGATCGTCACTCTCAACACTTTCACACGCAACTTTAAAACGCTTAAGTCACTGTCAAACCTGTGTATGACTCATATAATCTTCCCCATGAACTTTTTATATCTTTTCAAATGTATCTTTTTATGTTTTACCAAATTCTTGACAAAATCTGATACAAACTCTGTGATCAATTTAGCATTTACTGCTGGTAACTAGGAAACTTATATAAAGTTAGAAAGTTTACTGTGAGTTATCTTATGACACCTTTTTTCTTAAAATTAATACTAGTGTTCTAGGCTTTGTGCAAGAAATTGATAAGCAAAGAGCGTAGGACATGAAACGCAAGAACGTAACACAAGAAGCAGAAGAAACAGAAAATTGAAGACGAGAAAATGAACAGAGAAACAACAGCTATGCACGAAAGCTGTTTTGAAGCTAGCGAATAATGATTACAACTTAGTGCGACGATGGAGGCTCCGTATGGCACGCACTGAGCGTCGTGAGGGAGAACTGAGTAGCCGCCTGAGATAACAGCGGCGCCTGCTGGCTGTGAATACCGCAACTAGTGGCTGGCGACGCGTTATACTACCCATGCAATCATCACACTGAACACAAAAGAGCCGCGTGGTATGCCTTGGTCCTTCACGGACTGTTGAGCAGAGGTTTATTATATTAGTGTGACGATGATCTTGATTTACTAAGTGGTCATTTTGTCCATCTGTGCGGTAGTCTCTATAAACAAAGGAAAAAATGTCTTTAGAATTAGAAGTCAAATAAAAAAAGTCAATTAAAAAATTTTAAATCATATTGAAGTCGCACCTGAAAAAAATTACGAGACAAAGCCAGTAAAAAAAAGAATAGAAGAGGCAACAGTCGTTATAAAAATTGGGTGACGGTAACTTCGAATTTAAGGATTGTATTTTAAAAAATTGTATCTAAACCTGTTTCATGGTATGCAGTTTATTGGTTCTACAGTGCACAATAATTTAAATTCTTCTGTTTCTGCATCGCAGTTCGAGTGTAATAAATTTGTGTTAACAGTAGTATTTCTTGTACACCTGTTTACTCATCCGAATCTATGCGCATTCAGCTCAAACAATTTTTAACGTTATTTTGCTTATAAACTGCTGAGCTAGCGGTAAACACTTTGCCACCATACCTTCCCAAATAAAACACTGTATTTGTTAAACTGAGTTTGAAAAAGTTTTTATTCAAGGTATTACCATCCTTAAAAAATAGTAATAAACAGTTTCTTTTAAGCCTTTCCTTCATTGTAACAATGTAAATTTTATAATTTAGTATTTTTAATAAGGCTTATGTAAATTTATGCCAAACGGTATTCCCCTTTCTTACTCTCGCATATTTTTTTGACTTTAATCTTTCTTCCTACTCATCTCTATCATCCCACTCTCTCTCTTTCACTTACTTTTCTTTTCCGTTTTTCTCCCTCTCTACTTATTTTTATATCTGTTTAATAAAGGATTAATTAATTTTTATGTAAGTGTACATATACAAATTTAAATGCAAATTTTAAAGATAAAGTATTTATGTACGAATATGTACATATGCGTAACGTGTTTGTAATATAAAATTTTACAGTGCTCAATATCAACGTCACATTGTACGATCACAATCACGTCATTATCTCTATCAAATTGTCATGAATGGTCGATTTTGTCTCAAGATTGTTTGCTAGCAACATTCTTGATTATCAACTCCCATCCGACGTAGAACATGCTCCAACCTTTGTGTGAAAAGTTTCAGTTGATAACTAGGTCAACTATAATCAGTTTCTTGGCGTCCCACAATAGCCTCTGATACAGCATGTACAACGCAAATGACTGCGCTGAGTCAATTACTTGGTGAAGGAATACAAAATTGTGGAACTCTAAGCCGTTTGTTTGTGTATATGTACGTAAAGATTCGTTTATTGTGAGCCAAACTGTACTCTTCCTAACATAGGGTTACTATCAATCAATAAATTTCAAGAAAACGTGTCTCAGCCTGTAGTGTAAGTAACGGACTCGTCCTTAACATTAAACACCATACATTAATCGAATTAGATTGTGGACACACTCTAGATTTCTTTTAAAATGGGTTAAAATCAAAACATCTATTTTTTGTGTAAGGCGTGCAGGAGTAGGTCTACTGCGTTATCTGCTTCTTTTCATCGACTTTATTCGATTCTATCTAATAATGAAAAATATATTATATTTATATACATATATATATATATATAACAATTATTATATTGTTCTGAATGTTCATCTTCTTCTTTGTTTACAGCACTTAATAATTATTAGTGTTGATGGAACAACATACTCAATGACCAATTACAATTTAAATCAAACACAATATTTGACACAGTAATAAACAACACCTACAACAATTCAAACTCCTGCGCCAATCCTCTCCACCTCCACCCACAAACAACCTGTTAACCAATACTGTTAAACATAGAATTACCGACAGCTTGCACATTCTGTATCCAAAAAACTCACTGACGAATGAGCACACCACTCCGAAATGACCGTATGAGTGAAAACAACAAGTAAGTTTACAAGTGAAAGTTCCATCAACACTAATAATAATTATTATAAAATTAATAACATATTCATTTGTTATATTTTTGTTTTACTACAGTGATTTTTATTATTATTATTATTATTAAAATTTCGGGTACAATTCATAGAGATCTTAAAAAAAAAGACACAGCACAAGGATTTAATTTTATAAGACAATTGCAACATCCACGTTGATTTATGCGAGTGAGGGTCATGTTAGGAAAGGCAAAATAGAGAGTGCTGAAATGCAATTTCCTCTAAATACTTTAGATTGTACATTGCAAGATAGAATAAGGAATTAAGATATCAGAGCAGAACTTGAAGTAAAGGACATAAATGAAATTAATTCAATTTACAAAAGACAATAGTGGGGTCATCTGCAAAGAATGACAGAGAATCGATTGCCGAAAACGCCACTAAACCATAAAGCTATTGGTGAAGAGATGTGGGTCGTCCGAGGACTAGATGGGTGCCGGAACAGTTTTATATAACCTAATCCTTGAAGAGGAGAAGATTTTTATTATTATTATTGTTGTTATATTATATTTTGTTGGTGTTGTACTACATAATATTATTGTATTAGTGACCTATAGTATAGGCATACACTACAATATAAACATTTTTAGGCTTAAAGTAATTTTATGGCATAAAATGCACGTCGTGACGCCTTCGTAGTTTTTTAACTCAGCTGAGACAGAAATAACAAGTATGTGTACTTTGGAAAATGGAAAGTGCATTTTAAAAATACACCGTCCTTAAATTATTGCAGCTTTTTAAATATATAACCAGGCAAAAATTGTGTAACTTCTGTGCTCATCCAGTTAATTAAATAGCCTAAAACGTTAATTCACGTTTCTTGTATATAACAACATACGGCGCATACATAATAATTTTTCGTTTCCCCCAAGTCAAACTGAATTATTGGTTTTCGCGCATGTCCATGTACTTACATTTCTACACATACGGGACAATATACAGCCTTACAAAAAAATTTTGCACTTTTTTCTTTCAAAGTTAATTTGCGATTGTTTCAAAAAATACATTTTTAGAGACACTTCACGTTCAAAGTTTTTTAGAATTTCGGAGGTCTCCTTGTTGTCTCGGCGTTTTAGATTGTTATTATTCACAAGAATTCCCTCTTTATAGAAAATCGTTTTAACAAATTTTACTGTATATTCAAACTTCTAGAATGTGCTTACATTTTCATTATTATTTTTTCTTACTATGCTTTTTGGAAACATTTAATGTAAGGCGTAAGTACACATTCCCACAGCGTCTGCAATAATATTTTCTTCTAAACAGTATTAAATTGAGGAGACGAGTGGGGCAAGAACATTTTCCGAAGCTCTCTCCGCCTGTGGTCTACAAGGAAATTATAAATTCTAAACAGTTCCTGGAATTTATTGACTTCCTACCTTATATTATGAGAGCCCGGCAGAAATTCTCCGGTAACTGTAATTAATTACTAGGAACGTTTCCACTGAACGTTCAGGTAAAATATAGCTCAGTAAATTTAACAGTTGCGCTTGACTGCAAGAATGTATGAAGTATAAAACGAAGAGTAATCTACATGAATTTACAAACGTCCTTTGTTCATACAAGCATTTATTTCAAGTAAAAATAAAAAATCATACACTATGTACAATAACATAATTGCCTGTACAAATACGAAAACATTTATTTAGCAATAGGAATTATAAAAATATTATATCAAAATAATAATGAAATTAAATTTCGTACCCTTAAAATATTTGCACTGTTACTTCTCTCACATAGGCCAATGTAAATATAAATTGAGCCTGCTTGTTTTTCTGAAGCAGCCAGTAAAAATGTTTTGTGTGTATGTGTGTGCTTGTGTGTCAGAGAGAGACTGTGATCGAGACAACTATATGAAAGGAAAAACGTCTCCTTTCATAATTCTACTATAAGTAGTCTACTACTTTGCCTACTGCTAATTTTCACCAACTATTATCCACGTTGCACATTTATTTTATATACAAAGTGACTAAAATTTAGTCTATGACCTCAAGAAACAAGATCATGTGGTTATCTTTACTTCAGCCGTTCTTTATAAACTGAAAGTTAAATGGTGTCAGCAGTATAACACGGATTTCCGTGGTGCGTGTGATTTATTTTTGATACTAATAAATTCACTGTGATTTTAACCGTATGGTAGTATTCAGTTCTTGTAGCTAGTATGCATGTGATAATTACTACGGTATGTCAAATGATTGCCACTGTCACTGATATCATGATTTTATTGTAGCGCATCACTTTAAGCGGGCGTGCGTATACCTATTACGATTACTATAATACGGGACTTAACATTATAAGCTTCGAGGTTACGGAATAGTAACAGCTCTTTCCCACCCCTCGTTGTCCAGCGTTGTCGCACGTTACACTTGTTTATGCGTTGGCAAAGACGGGGAGGGGAGTTCTGTTGACAGAACTGACAATACCGCAGTGGCCTCGAAGCTTATTATGATGCGTCTCACATAATACTATAATGCAATATATTACCTTTATTTAATTGTGTTTTTTTTTTTACTTAACTGAACTGGTATTAAGGCAATTTTGTAAAATTGCTTTAATAAGAGATTAAAAGGGTCAATCTCTAAACCGTTTACTTTAATTACGTGTTATGCTCTTTTTGAACTTATTTGTTTTCATTCCATATAACATGTTCAACATCATATTATAGAGTATATTTTCATTTCTACAAGTATATAAATATTATAGCACGAATAAACATTATTACCTATTTATTCTTAGAATTTTATTATGTACATACTTATCAATAAAGTTTGCCAAATATTTTAGTAATGACATAATTATTAGGTCATCAATTTCAACATCATAGTACTTCAACTTAAAGGTCTGCAGAACTACATTTTTGCGCGTCTTTGACATACTACAGTATTTCTTCTTATAAAATATTATTTCTATGTTAATCGGAGTTAGTATGTTATTTTAGATTTACATAATCTCTTCATGTGGTTCTAATAAACGCCAGTTGCTTCTTAAACACTGGTATTGTTGAATATTTCTAAACACGTACTTGACAAATAAGTTCACTGTATAAGTAGTTTTCGAGCTCTGATAAAACAATTTTTTTTTTTCCAGTTTAGTACGTAGTTCATTTATAATCAGTTTAGAAGTAGCCTATAGTAATGCGATAACTGCTATGTCTACTGAAAACTTGATTACTTGTATTGACTTTAACGTTACGATTTATACTCCCTGCACGGATAGGGTTTCTTGGAACCAGAGTCGCGACACATACTAAACCATCCATCTGTATCCAGAACAGAATTGTAAGTGACAACTCTAATTCTTAGGCTTACAAAATGCACTGACCAATATTAGTACCAACTGATATGTTTTTAAAGCTGATTTTCTGAATATGATTGGTGATTTCTGAAAATAAGTTGTAACACTTTGCCCGATAATTAGTCAACGAAGCAAATGCTAACAATTTTTATTTGATGAAGGTGTGCCTCCACTCAGTGTTTGCAAAATATAACAGCTTAGCAAGTGTTTGGCTACGTTGAGGGATTTAGGTTCCCTCTCACCGTTAAACAAATTAAACAATTATATAGTGTTCAAACAAATCGTCAAAATATGTGACGTTATTATTCAAATGTGTCCGCTTTATTATCGAACATTTCATAATTTGTAAACAACTGTGCGTTTACATATTCACACACATGCACGCAAAACACAATACGATTACTTAGTATTTACAAGTCAATCGCTTCTCTGTTTTCAATACAGACGATTCAGTTAACTAGATTAAAATGTATAATTATTTTTCAAACTATTAAAATTTCCATTCGTAGCAGGAACGTAATTCAGAAAGTAATGAAGAGGCACTGCCAAACTTGAAAGGCACTCACTTACTACTATTTTTCGGACTGAGTCTGTTTTCATGTAACCTTCAACGCGTTTGTTCTAACAAACTATTGACTTTGAAATGTAAATGGTATGAAAGCTCGATGCATGTATGTATAAAATCACTCTTATACATAAAAAACATTTTCACGATGTTTACATTGTTCTGCTTGTTAGAATGTAGTATGCAGGTGTTATTCCTAAATAGATACAATTTTTTAAGTGACCCAAAACAAAAATTTTGGAATAATTAAATCTGGAAGCTATACCTAGGCGACAAAAGTCCACAGGTAATGTTTAATCATCAAAGAATTTACGCAACAATGACACTGTGTTGTTCACAGTTGCACCGTGCATTCAACGATCGGGTTTCTCGTCGTCTAGTAAGGCTGCGAAGTGACTTTTGATCTGCCGAAGTGAGTTGTGTTTCTGTCTTTTTGTACAATATTACACCCAATTGTCTTATGCGAAACTGCGCATTAAACAGCTACCTTCTGTGACATAATGGAGTCTCATAAAGAAAACGAAGGTTTTCTCAACTTTAATATTTTTTATTATGATTATTATATTGAATCATAATCTAAGGTCCAAATATTATTATGCACGTAACCCTTAAAACATCGGTAATAACGAACTATTTTCTTGGTTTGGAATTTTGTTTAAAATATGAACACAAAAAGCGAGTAACTTCGACGTCGTTTTGCTAAAACAGACACTCCCGTTCGATCATTCAACAGATGTGTGAGTGCGTGCGTCCGTCCGTGTGTGCGCATGTCGTGTTTAAAACACATACAGACACACATACTATACATGCATACATACACTCTTCCTTATTATCATTAGATGGATACGGTTAATAAATATTCCTAATTGGCCTATTAGCAAATACTCTTTTCTTAGTATGTATGAGTGTTAGTAAATTGTACTTTAAATTAATTGTGGCGGCAGTCTTATAAAATCCACCGAGCGCAAATAGTGGTTTCTCAGGTTATCTTGTGGTAACCTAATCTACTGAATAAATTATTTAATCTACTAAATAAAATGTCAAATGTAGGGATAACAATTTATTCTAATTCAAATGGATCAACGACACAAAGTATATTATCATTGATACAAAGGCGTGAGTGTGTATCAGTATGCAAAACGCCTCTGGTTGTGGATCTGAGTGCGAGAGTGCGCGCACTGTACACGCAGTCGTATATACAGGCACAATTGGTGAAACGCCTTCCACATTGCTGGCCGTTTCTGGTGCACGTGTTGTCAATAACGCTTTGCGGCATGCATTCAAATCACACACAATGCGCATCAATTAACATATACAAGCCCACTATCGTATGCTTACAGCTGCAGTAGTAATCATTCAATTGTACGCTGTTATGCATTCATGATAATATATGGAATATCACGATATCCCAAGTATAGATATTAAGTGTAAACAAATTAATTTATATTTTACTATAATTAAACATTTGATTAGTATGTAATTGTTTTATATTATCTTTTTTATTACTGTAATATAGTAATATATTTCTGTTTTTTTTGTGCCTAAACATACTTGTTATAATTACATACATAGCTAGACGTTATACATAGTATAGCTAGAAGTTATACGTTTTAAATAAAAATTAATTGCAAATAAAACATCGTAAACTAATGAATAATAAACCAAGAATCATAAACTCTTGTAAGTGATATTTATTATACGTAATCACTAGGCGAAATCTCTTAAACACTGAATATTTTCGGACACCGTGAAATCGTTAAATTTTCATAAGGTTCCATATACTTATGTTACTCGTAGGTGTTTTAAGTTTTATAAGTCTGTTATATTGATTATCAGTATTATTACTAATTTATGCTATTATATTTTATTTTTAGATTTTACTTAAACTTACCTAAACCCGTACGCATAATTTTTTCTTGTTCTGCCAGTCATTTTCCTTCCATAAATCCTCTCTTTTAGAACCTTCTTTGAAATCTCCTGTTTTGACATCGTTGACATCTGACCAACTCAACGGAGTCGGCCCAATTCAATAGTATGAACCACGTCCATATCTTTGTACATATTCATTATTTCATAATTGGTACGCTTCTCCAGTTTTGTCCTCCTTGTACAGCTCCAAAAATTCTTCTCAAAATACGCCTTTAAATCTCAACAAGGACACATCATCATGCTTGGTCAGCATCCAGCACTCAGATCCATATGTCAGGACAGGTCTTATACAAGTCTTGTAAAGTCATATCTTCGTGGTTCAAGAGATATATCTGATTCTCTTGTGTCTCTGAAGCGTAAAATAGCATCCGTTGGCCACCAATATTCTTTACTTAAACTCCAATTCAATTTTGTTGTTGGCAGTCGCTAACGTGCCAAGATATGTGAATGCATTAACACAATCAAAAGTGTGGGTACCAATCATAACCTGCGCCTTTTGTGTTTTCATTTTGATGTAGTTAGGTGCGCATGTACGTATTTTGTCTTGGCTCCATTCACTACCAGGCCAACTCTTCTGGCAGCTCCATCCAATGCAAGGAATGCATCATTCACCGCAGCATAAGACCGGCCACAAAGTCAATACCATCAGTATTTGATAATAGCTGAACGAACTTGTTGAATATTGTTCCACCAACCTGTATCTCAGATTCCCTCACTGCACTTTTCAAAGCAAGGCTGAATAATAAACATGGTAAATAATCCCCCTGCCTAAGAGTTTTACGTATCTCAAAGTCTTCAGAGACGTCAGATTGTATACATATCATGCAGCGTATTTCTTTCATTGTTAGCTGGATAATTCGTACAAGTTTTGCTGGACATTCATCTCTAGCAGGACCTGAATCAATCTTTCCCTTATAATGTTGCCATATGCTTGTCGAAAGTCAATGAATAGGTAGTGTGTCTGTATTCCGTAATCTCTTGCTTTCTTCAACAACCACGCATTGTGAAGATCTGGTTCATGGGGCATGTAAAGACCGTTTTTGTTAAATGAATTCCTTTAGATTTATGTATATTACAACCACACGGAATTACTCTCGTATCAATATCTTCTTAAACCCAGTGCTGGGTTCACCAATTACCAATTACCAATACCACTCCAGGAATTACAGGTTCTTTATGCCTCACTTTGGATGCGTCAATTTTTAACAAGACGGGTTTTACCTTATTTTATCCCTCTCTTTGTGTACATAAATTTGTAACACTGATTAATTCTATTTCTATATAAATAAAACACATGGAATGGTATCTGTTAATAATAATAATAATAATAATAATAATATTGTAATTTTATTCAAAAATTGATATATTCCATTTATTGTAACTATTAATATAATTCAGAAAACTCAGGGTCGATTCTCTTCTCTTTTATGTTAATATTATTTTTAGGTTCTTTTGGCTGATATAAAGGTTCAGTAATTATAAAGAAAACACAAGTACAGAAAGTACATTACATTACAAACAAGATACTAATGAAATAATATAAATTTAGTATTAATTATAATAATATATATACGTTACACAATGTTTATCAGTTCAGTTAGGTTTCACACAGCCTCCTGGTCTCAGTGATGAAAAATTCCAATGTTTTTAGTTTGTTTATGTTGTTCAAATGAAGGAATCCACTTCTTTTGGTGATCAATAAATGTTTATCTTGTCAATTCCGTTCTCCGAAGCTTTCTGGTGGAATATTAGGATTGAAGTCCAGTGTCCTGTTAATAAGTTAATCCAAGTGTAGTTGTTCTTTCTGGTTGTTGGATCAGTAATGTTTTAACAGCTGATTTATTTATGATGTTCCTTTTTTTGCTCAAATTTTACATTCTGTTATAGTTTGATATAGTGTTTTTTACTTTGTATTATATTATTTTTTAATAATATTCATATGTTTCTTGTATAAATATTTAGCTTTTTTCCAAAATTACACCCAACTCTCCTTCTTGGTTTATTTTCCGTTATAATAATAATAAAATTCTGTTTCTCTCTTTTGGTTTCCTGGATACAGATAAATACTCTGGTCATATCTGTGCAAATTGAGATTTAGTTGTCATAGGATATTATGATTTTTATATAATACATTATTTTACCTTTTACATACAAGTTGCTTTTTAGTTATTACATCATAATACTTAATACAATTTACATATTATTTTATCTGACAAAACTATGAACAATTTTAATACCAAATATTATAGTTATTTGTAATTTGACAAATATTTTGAAGAACTTATTATTTACTGAACATAATCATCTAGGCCTATGTTGACTGATTACATTTTTATATTGGAAGACTCATAATCGATCCTGCTTACACTTGTTTTATATTAATTAATTTCTTTAAATATAAACAAACTGTTAATTAACAATTATATTCTAATTACTATAATTCCCTTTAGGGCTTAACTGAATGCACAATTTTAAACCATTGTCTGTGTGATCAATATCTATTAAACTTATATAACACAAACACTAATAAAGGGAAAACTAAATGTTACTGTCAGTATCATCTGCTACTATGGATTAGTAATTCATTTCATTAAATAATTGTTTATAATTACTACCCACTCACAGTTATTCTTAATTGAATACCACTGTATCTCACATCCTCTTACCAATTAATTACACTTGTCTTATATTATATTTGTATTACATCTTAATTACATTTTACATTTACTTCTAAATTTGTATTGTACTTTATGTGCCTTTCTATTTGATTCATTCATTATTCATTAAATTTATTATCATTATTTATTTGTTTATGGGCTACTCCAAATCTAACTGGGTACTGTCTATCTAGTATAGTAATTTGTCATAGTAATGTCTGTTGTAGGACTGTAGGTTGTTAAATAGGTTCACACTTTTATTTATTATTGTTTCTTCTTTCAAATTATTTTGATTTCGATTTGTTTAGATAACTTGTTGTTATTGCTTGCTGATGTCTTCAACATTTGAGGTGTATGATATTATGGTATTAATATTGCTTGGTGATAAGATTGATATTTATTAAACAAATTCTTCATTATTATAGGCAAAGTGAAACCTACTTTTCTTGTCAATACCAATTATTTTCTTCTTTATATCTGGAGTTTGTTTATTTGTATTGGTGGCTTTAACGAATTGTAATTCTTGAGTTTTCTCTTGGTTCATTGTATATTTTATTTATATATTCCATTCTTTTATTCACATTGATTCCATACTAATGTTAAATGATTCCCCCTGTATATTAATACGGTATTATGAATGAATATCGGTGTTGAGTGGCCCTTTTACGTCCGAACATTCACATACCTGGTACAGTGCACTTTGGCTGCTGCCCATAAAATAATTCTAGAGTGGCGCCTTAGCCTTCTACACTCTATAAATAAAATAATTATAAATCTTATAATTATACACATCATTGCAATCTTTTACCTTCTGAATATTTTTTCTTATTCTACCTTGTCTTCCAATAACTCCATTTATTTATTATATTCAATATTACTGTTGGTATATTTCTTAAGTAGATTTCTTTCTCTTTTACATAACTTCACTTCAGAGTTCAATGATTTATTAGCCTTAATGTCATTCACCTTTGTTATTCAATACCTCTTGTAATATAGTAGTTTTAATTATCCTTCTATCATTCTATCTGTTTTTATCCTGCAACTCTTCTTCAGCAAGTTCATTTTCTAATTAGTTTATTAAATTTCTCTTAGGCCTATTGTCATTAATATTGCGCCCCATTATTATTATTATATTACTATATGTATTAATTATTCTTGATTTAATAAGATGAGCTTATTTCTTTTAGAATTTCGGTGCCGTTACAATATTAATCGCAAATGCTATGCGGATGAAGAATTGTCTTTTGTTAAATTTAAAAGCAAAGTACAATCTGATGGAATTAAGTCTAATCGGGTTAGTACGACTCTTCTATCTTCAGCTACTCCTGTTAATCCTACCCCCGTACACACATATAATGGTCATGTAACTGTGATTTAATGGTATAGTTGCCTCCTACATTATTACCCTACCCAGTTCAAACAATAAGTGGAAAACAATCCTGCTACACCAACACAGTAAGAAAAACTAAACATGAAAAAATAAAAATTAATTTTATTATTGAATCGCTGTTACAAAAATCCTACTCGCTATTAAAATATAGACACTGCTAAGCAGTAGTTATATTATAGCATGTATTAGGTCTACAAGAAAATATCATTTTATATTACTAACTTTCCTTTAATACCGTTTAGAACTTAGACACGTTAGATATAGGAGAATCTATGTATCTAAATACACAGACGATATTACTGTGGCATTAGTGTTATCAAAAGAGTGAAAAACTTTCATTGAAAACATTTGTGAACGAATAGTTTACTAGTATATCGAAAATGGAAAGCAGAAAAAATTAATAATAAAGATGCTGTCCAAAAATTACTAGGCGCTTTGCATGCAAAGGACAGAAAAAATGGAAAGATATTATCAGCTGACTTCCTGAAAATATAAAAACGATTGAAGGGAAGAAATAAAAATGAAACAGAAAGAAAAATAAGACTTTATAAAGCAGTAAAAAGTCATACATATGAATGTAGTAAAACAGAATTGAATATATGAATGGTAATCTAGGTAAATAATTTAAAAGAATATCGGAAAGAGAATTCTAAGGAAGAAAGAAATTCTGTAACAACTAATATTGAATCGGTAATCACTACTAGAGAACAGAATACAAAGCATGTAAAAAAATATTAAAAAAAGATATAAATTCATTTGCTCAAGGTAAACTGCTGATCAGGTAACACAAACAATAAACCTGTTATAAAGAGGGCAGTAAATGCCAATGTTGTGAAAAAAGACTAGTGGCAATAAAGACTGAGATAACGGAAGAAATACAAACGGGATTGCTTGTACCCGGTTAGTTCACGTGAAGTCCTGGGTCACTGCCCCATGACACATAAGAATTTGAGAGCGGCTGACCCGTTCTTACAAATAAAAACAATGGATAGCCAAAGAACATTATCATATAGCTCTCAAATTTTCCACCGCAATGAAGTGTCACGGGACAGATACACCACATAGTGAATTAACGGAGTGAAAAATCTGTCGTTTGAAATTGTTATACAACGAATTGATTGAGTATTGTTAATTTATTCAAGCCCCGCGATGGAGCGCGTATCGTTGTAACTACACGAGTTATTCGGTGTGTTAATCTTGCCACACGTTGTAATTAGATGTGTATAGATGTTTAAATATTAATATCAATAGCTCAAAAGGGTTTAAAAAGCTGAAAACAATGTTTAAATTCTCTTCTCGAACACTGGTGAATTTACCAGTCACTTACCACTTATTTATTGGTGTCAACCTTCCAAAGTAGATCCTGTAATGCACTAAAATAACATAACACAGTTCATACAACATTTATCCTTAGTGTACATTTGAATATAAAGTAAAGAGAATTGTTTTGTATTTGTGATACGGTTTTGAAGTTATTCAAATCTCGGCCGCTGGTTCGACGTACTGCCACTTTATAAAATAAATGCTCTGTTATTGTTATTAATTTAATCTACCTTGAAATGACAGACTGACACGATTATAATTAAAATGGTAGCTTATTAACAATGGTGAACGTTCATTAAAAACCCTTTAAAACATTTTATAAAACATCAGAAAACAATTTGACTTATTACAGAGATTCTTAAAGCTCAGGGCTGGTAACACTGATTATTTATATTGTACTGTGCTAACCTGGTTTGGATAGAGTTTTATTTATAATTACCAAAATTCGTGATTTCTTTTAGTATACCAGATACTGGCTACAAAAATGCTTAAATACGACAATAACGTATTATGGAGAGTGATTACAAAATAGAAAAATGTTTTTTAATTATAATGTTGGAAACTATCATATCAGGCACGCCTGCTATGAACTCCGCAGGTTATGTTAAAGTATGATGCGATACGATTAAAATTTTTGAGTATCGAAATAATATTCCTTTAATGGTTGTAAAAAACAAAATATAAAGATTAATTTATAATCTCAGTGCAAATTAAGTATATTTATACTTTCTTTATGTGAAAACACAGTACTGCATTGTCTGTGTACCTTTCGTAACAGGTAGGTTAGAGTGTCAATTCCTCTAAGTTAATGATTAAAAATATTTAAATTGATTTCCTTAAAATCTTATAATTACACATAATATTTGTTAATGATACTGTTATTATTCATTAACCATATTGACGGTTCTCAATTATTGTTTATAAATGAATTGTCTTTCGTTTTGATTATTGTCAAATTAGCATCTATGTTTGCTCACACCAGTATTGGTTAAGTAGTAAATTCAATTTGCAATTCCTTTCAAAAATTAAATAATATTTCATATAGAATGAATAAATAAAATTGAGAGCTTTAGTTCAATAACTTGTTAATTAATAATCATTATTTAGGTTAGTCATGCATAAGTGTACTTGACTAACGTGGTATTAACACAAAAATTTCTTATTTGATAAAAATTTAAAATTCAATAAAATGTCGCTAAATCTAAATACTCCCTTATTATTTCACTCATCATTGCCGATATTATACACTGGCAATGGCTTGTTCATTTTTCACATCACTGATAGCACTTCACTCGATTGGGGTTATTTATACAAAAGTTAGTTTATATGTAATTGTTTACTAACTAGGGAACGCGCACATTTTAAAAATATACTCTCGTCGGAGACTCGTTCTATCTGCGTTGATGATCAGTTACTTAATAGTGCTTTCTTTCGTTGTCTCGCTCGGCTTCTGTCGAAATCAGCGCTTCTTATTGGTTGGAAATCTGTTAATCTCGTACCCATATGCCTTAATAATTTAAGAAATTTTATTTCTAAGCATCTGACTTTGGGTTCGAGATTACAGAAATGACGTTATAAATTCTTTTAGATTTGATGGAAAAATTATAATCGTCTATAACTTTTTTAATATAACTCGGATTTGGAAACTAAGGGTATCGCTTTATTGCGGATGCCCTGCTCTTTATTTTGAGTCCACTCAAGCACTAATTCCGTCCATGATTAACCTATTTACCTTTCCGTCGATGCACTATTTGTGGTTCTTAATTAAATATCAGTTTTTTCCACTTTATCGTATCATATAATACTTATATCATTCACTATTGATAGTTACAGTCATTATATCTTATCAACTATTCCTTAAATACTAAATATTTACCATATTTCATAATGCATTCTCAGGCGAGTATGCCCTAAATGTCCATGCATTGATTCTTATCAATTCTAACATATATTTTATTCTAATACAATTCTTTTGTCCTTAGTTTGTACATCAAATGATATTACATCTTGTGTGAAGCTTTGTATTCACTAATATAGCTTCGTTTATTTACACTGAGTGTTTTTATTACATCATGTAATGGGTCCTGTCATATTGATACTCTCATTTTATATTATTTTTGTATAAGGGATGTATTTTCATCCATTAATAGGTCTTTAGTCTTTGTCAACAGCTTATTTTGGGTATATAATATTCCCTGCTGTGTTAATTATTTACAATTCTCTGTTGGATTGCTACTTACATCTAGTTCCACCTGACATGTATTATTGTTTATTAATATTATTACCTAAATTCTTGTATTTAATGTTTGTTAATGGTTCTCAAAGAGGTATTGAGTATTCATGTAACTACTGTTATGCTAATCTCCTCTTTTTGATTACTTTTATCTGAGCTTTTATGTACCTAATTCTCTGTCAGTCACTCTGTGGTTTGGTAATTTGGCTATGATTTGTTTAAACAATATAAGGTATATATTTGTGTTCCTTATTTCATACTAGGTTTATTATGTTTATTATTTATTCTAGTTTGGTTATTGTTTCCTGTAAATACTTTCATTAGTGTTTTTCTAATTGTTATTTGTGATTCTGTGTTGCAGATTCTGTTCAGTTGAGGTTATGTGTATTCTACTGAATGACAACAATGATTACATGTATTAGTTTATTTTCTTGCTTATTTCCATATATATTTACTATGATTATTTTTACTATTACCTAGTACAATATTTTTCTTTATGTTACTTCAATTATTTACTATTTTTTCACATATTGTTATCTAATTCTAACTGGTTATTGATACACATTCTATGTTTACATTTGGTTTGGGTATACTGTTTTGTTTTTCTAATACAAGTTGTCTTATCTCTGATATACTAGTAATCACTTTCTGTATTGATTTTACCTTTCACTCTCCTGATATTTAAAAGTATATATTTAGTAAGGATTTTATATTCCATGTCAGTCATGGTAGCTATTGGTAAATAGTTTCATTTACCTTCATAGTTGAGCAATTATTTCTTTACTTATTTTAAGTACACTTGTGGTCTTTATTATTCTTTAATTTATTTTTGTCTCATAATTAATACACTGATTGTTTGTGTTATTTAATTGAGATTATTGTATAATTTTGTCACTACTTATTATCTTCACTATCTATAAACACTAAACTTTTATTGTTTGTGTTATTTTGTTTGGGATCGTGGTATTTTGGTATTGATCAATTCACCATATTGATCAGTAACTCACTATTATTGTCTGTGGCTGCTTATTATACTGTCAACACTTTGTTCTTGGTCACTTGGTTTTCCTTCAGGTTCTTCCTTGTTGGGGTATCATTATTCACTTGTTTGGTATTCTTCATACTGATAGTATTATCTTCTTATTTTCAGGGTATTTTCTTCATTCATTAAATGCTTTCCTTATTTATCGTGTCTTCTTCACACTGGTAATGTCATTTTCTGGTTCCTTGTTAAGTATTTTTCATTATTTATTATACATTCTTCCTCTTCTTATATATAGGTTTCTTCCTCTTCTTATTATTAGGTTTCTTCCTCTTCTTATTATTTTTCTCCCCCTTATATGATATTTTCTCCCTCACTTATATGGTATTTTCCCTCATTTATATGATATTTTCCCTCACTTATGATCTATTGGGTCCTGGTTGCTAACGTAGTTGTTTGGTTTATTTTTCCTCTGGTGACAATATTGATGATTTCTTCAATTATAATTTCTTCCTTCTACGGTGCTTATTTTCTGCAACATTATTTGTCCGTGGATATACGATTGACTTCTACATTTTAGTGTCGTTTTTTCATTTTGTTGGTGTTTTTTGGTTATATTGGCTCAGATATGTTCATGGTATATTTCATTCTGGGTATTTGATATTATTTTTATGTAACGATAATTTTGATACGTTACAAAATGGATTACAATATTTTGTGCGAAATGGATGATCGATTGATTATAGCGTGGGAAACCGGGTCATCTGCACTGAAATTGTCGGTAAAATGAAGCATCGAAGTAGTTAAATGAAGCACGTAGTAGGGAATGGAACAACTCTTAGTACAACGTGGCGTGTACTAAGTTGAGTATAACAATACCCCAAGGCAACTCACGATTTCTACACTTTAAAACAACAACGGACGTTTGGCAGGTAAAATACTTACTTATTAAAGCAATTGCGAGTCCTAGTACAACTGCCACGGGGATCGCAGACAATAATACAGTAGGTCTATATATACTAATATACTACGTGCCCTGATGTAATAAGCTAGGAAAACGTGTTTTGATATGCTCTATCTTTTCGGACTGATTTTCGAATTTCTGTATGGAAGCTTTTGAAAGTGTTTGGTGTAGTTTAGGTCTGAATATACTTTGGTTAGGTTGTGTTAGGTTAACAACGACTTGTTACAAACGTGACGTCTATGCTTGGAAATTATGTTACAAATTTCTCAACTTTCAGATTGATGTCTCAATAGCTGTAGTAATTGTATTTACTTAGATTGAGGCACGGCTTATTATATAAATTTATTGAAAATATTGGTACATTTAATATTTAATTTAGAAATAACTGTAAATTTAACTATGAATGTTAACTGCCATTACTGTTCAATTTAATTTGCCGCACCAAAAATCGTTCTGTCTATATATTTTCTCTGACATATTGCGTTGATAAATTAATTGTTGTAGCTTACGTTTGGAGAGGCTATGTTCAGACACTCGAGTTGACGGGTGAATTGTTACTCGTCAACTGTGACGACTCCTACTATCGGAATGTGCTTATTGGGGATTCTCGGGTTTGTTTCTTCAGGTTACCTCTCCGGTTTCTCTCATTCTTTACTTTGGAGATTGCTCTCGTAGTAAGTTTGTCTGGTACTCTTGTGTGTACCTCGTGATGTTTTCTCTGAATTTGCCTGTTGGGGATTCTTGGATTTTCTCTGAGAGTTACCTTTAGTGTTTGCTGTTTGCTTGCTTATTTCAAAGGCAACCCAAGATAATACTAGAGAAACGTGCTCATATTTACCAATGATTATATTTATAATTATAAAATACAAATATTTCTTCACAAATATTTTAGTAAACATTTTTACTACTTAAAAAGAAAACTGAGGATGGTGCCATTCATCACTGATTTGAGAAGATTGTAAAATGTGAATTAAAAAATTTAAGAAAACATAAGACCTGGAAGTTAACGAGGAGTGTAAGCTCGAAATATTCAAGAAACTAAAGCCGAAATTTGGGCGGTCACTTCTACAAAAGTTCGTTTGTCCAAGTGGTTTCTCTTGAAATTAGATGATGTCTTAATGCTCTTAATAAAAATCAAAATCTGTGTTTGATTTTGAACTGGCTGAATGATGAAAAGTTTGACTTATAGAACATAAGAGTTTTCCTGATAATGGACTTTTCTCTAGAAGGTATATATTAATGGCTTTTCATGGACATGTTATCGTTATGTATTTTACTATGTAATGTTATGTAAGACTAATGTTATGTTTATCTGTACACTCTTAGTGTATTCGGAGTCTCCACCTAACATTTATTCTCTATGGGTCTTACAGTCTTCTCGCTAGCTGTCTTAGAGTGTTCTTGAGTTTATTACGAAGTATCTTACAGTCTTCCCTCGAGTTTAGTCCCAAAGTGTCTTCCAGTTTTGTCCATGAGTTTACCGCCGCAAGGTCTTTGGGCGATTTCCTTCAGTTTACTCTAACTAACTTGGAATGTTCTTTTTAAGGTTAAGGATACCCTACAAAGTTTAAGGCGATAGATTTACGAAAACCAAATGAATATATTTTTTTATGGTGGTTGTGAGAATGTTTCTACGTATTTGGAGAAAGTGCTCGAAACGACAACTCATCATAGAGTACATGGTTTTTTCTCTATAGTTACCCAACAATTTACTGTAGGTTCCTGTATTTTTATGTATATGTGGTACTCTCCAAAAATTTTGATGAAAGTCACTTGTCGAATATCATTTGCTTTCTGCCAAAAGCTTTCCATAAAAAATACTATATGCCTTCATCGACGTAATTTTGATGCTTTCATAGTTACACATCTCTCTGCATTTCTTAATCGTACATACATTTAAATAAATGAATTTGAGTGTTTAGGAAAAAATATATGGTAAACTACATTCAGCTGAAACTCAGTACAAGTTATTGAACAGTACGGCTAGCATAAATGGGCTGTTTCCCTATTTACGAGTTAAAAATATACGACGTATTACACTGTGTTTTTCGTTTGTATAAATACAAGTTTTGTATAATTTTTCACATTAAAGGGACTTTCGCAATTTTGTTTTAATGACACTGTGTATTAAAATTTACTAACTTAATATTTTATCTATAAATCTTTATGTATTTTGAGAGACTTGATATTTTACGTTTTGTCATTAGTAAATGTCATTCTTAACAATGCAAATTCAATTATAGTACCAAAGAATATAAATTACCTTTATCATAATATTTAATATTAGGACAATAATAGTACTTAAAGTTTTAACTTTAATCATAAAATTAAAAGTAAGGTTGTGTCCATATTTCTATATAATTGTTACAAGACACGAACACTTGGGGCCCATTAAATAATTAAGGAATATAAAGTATGTTGGAATTTAAGTAACATTTTTGTATAGTCTAATTTTTATACATATTTCCAGACAAAAGTTTCTGGTTACTGCATTTTATTATCAGAAATGCCTAGTCTTCTGCCGGGGGTCGAGAATAAAGTCAGACCAGTTTAGAAAATGTAAAATCCCTAAAAAAATGTGATAACTTAAAAATTAATAAATATACGGCAATTCTGAAAACAGCATTGTATTCAGCAAGTGAAGCTTTATAAGTAGCCGCAATCTCAGTTAATATAATTAACAATTGAAGAAGTTATACGGAAGACGTACGCCAAAAGGAATAACGAGAGAATTATGCTACGTAAGAATTAGGTGTTATCACACACACACAGATAAAGGCCTAAGCAACAATATTCTGTGGTCAGATCTTGGAAAACACGTTTGCAAATACCTGTAATCAATCGATTTGCAAACACAGGAAGTACGATTTTAACTAGAAATTCTCTGCAGTTTGAAACCTGTCACGGGGTGTTTTGTCGACCTGTTCGAGATTGTCAAAACTGGAAAAACGCATGATTTATTTGAACAGCCAATCAGCATCCCGTATTTAAAACTGACGCCAACTCAAAGCGAGGGGTAGCATCACTCTTCGATCGGATCTTCAATGCGCTAGACGTGTATAAATTACGTACAGAAATTTTCAATCAAGCAAAAGTGTAATTTAAGCATCAAATTCGAGAAGTAGTCCGCAGTGTAGATGAACTAATACCATTCAACAACTCTCGCTGCGTAAAACAACGATAATTAATTAGATAATTAATTAATTAATCATCAGCCGTGAAGGACCTGTGCGACAGAAGGCTACAGCATCTGTAATTGCCAGGGCATCTTTTACAGCATTGATCAACATCAATTCTTCTGTGCAAAACCATCAAAAGGAGGACCTCTACGGATTCCTATCTTCGGCCAACGCATCAAACAGTAAGAAATAGATTCATTGATCAATGAAATAAGTACTAAACAAATAATAAAAGCAATAAACAATTTTTAAAAGACACTAGGCATTTCACACTTTGTAATTTTAATTATAAGATTAGCTCTAACATAGTATAGGAGTGTTGAATGGAAAGTGAGGTGTAGTATTGGGCGTGCAAATTATTGCAGACCTGTTCTTTAGCACTGGTTTGGGAGATAGCAATCTCTTAATCAAACCAGATAAGAGCCATAGGTCGTTTGAATGTCTTAATCGTTACTTTTCACACTCACTCAGTAATTATAAGTGTTAGGATAGAAATAAGTCCTACCATTAGCATTTACAAGTTTAAAAATAATTGATTAAAATGCTAATTAAAATAATCAAGCCAATATTAAAGTGTTATTTGTAACGATTCCCCTTGAAAACCACAATCACTGAACGAATCCTGAGAAAGAGTGTCTCCATGCGCTGAGCTAAGCTGAAACCGTGTCATTTGTATCTGGGATTTGTCCTGGCGCCCAGGTAAAGTAATATCACGGGTAAGTAACATTTTATCTAACATTTCAAATATTAGATAATTGTGTCAGATGAAATAAGGCGTCGTAATATATATATATATATACTCACATACACACACACACACACACATTGTTGAATCACAAATACATACACAACACATATTGATTCAACAATGTATGTAAGTACTATTAGTTATTCTATACTAAACAACGCCACTGTTAACACCATACAACTATAATTAACTCTCATTACAATTATCTTACTTTATATTTTACGTTGTAGGCATGAATATGAAATTCAATAAATCTCGAAACATTGCATAAAAGCTGTATTTTTATTAGACCTAAACTCAATATCAACTTGAAACCATAATTAACACGGTCGATGAATAATATTCTTATGTGTGTTTGTGTGTGCCCTGTGTGTGCGTGTGTTTGTGTGTGTGTGGGTGTGTGTTAACCACTTTCTGCTACCGTCTATTTCTTGATGCATATATTATTTATTTAATATTTATAATTTCTGTATCTTAAGATATTTTTGCCTTATTCGGAATATGTTTCGGGTGACTTATGGTTCCTTTTTTACCCATCATAATTTTGGATCTAGTTGCATATTGGTGTTCTGGTTGGTTGTTGCTATGGTTTGTTGTTGGTTTTTGGTATTTTAATTTGGTATTATTGTGTGTGGGTATAGTGTATATATTTACTTTTTTGGGTGTTTTCAATGTTGGGTATTTTGAATATTGTGTCGTGTTTTGTGTTTACTTGTATTTTTTCAGGTATTAGTTTGTTTTGTGTTTTGTGTTTATATATTTGTAAACTTTCCCATATGTACATTATTGTGCGTTTGTGTGGTATGTGTTTTATTAGTGTCATGTTGGTTATCTCTGGGAATTCATTTCGTGTGTTTATTGCATGTGTGGCTACATTTGATTTGTATATTTATGTTTTTTGTGAGTGTTCAAATGTTCAAAAACAACTAGGAAACCTTATTTTGAACACCTAAACACATAAAAAAAAACAGAAACATACAAATATAATTTAGCCACTCATGTAACAAACACAGGACATGAATTTCCAGACATAACCAAATTGACACTAATAAAACACATACCACACAAAGGCACAATAATGTACATATGGGAAAAATTACAAAATAATATACAAATACAAAACAAACTAATACCTAAACAAATATCAGTATGGAGAACCATACATGACTTCCATGTTCTAAGATTTATATTTAAAATCATATTCGAAATGAAATATTACCATAGAAAGTACATCTTTTACTTATTGCTTCAGCCTTAACCACGGTACTGTGGTCACTAACGTATACCACCTCACGTTTTCGCACTCGATTTTCACTGATGATGGCAGTCGATGGACTGCCGAAAAGTCTGGTTTTGCAGAAAACATTGGACTACGGCTAAACAGCCTGGGAAAGAATTTTAACAAAGAACTACTTCTTTGGTGCCGATAACGTAGTACACATATAAAAAATTCTCCCCTCCCCAATCAACTATAATTTTCATTAATAGAAAATGACCCCCACCCCGTTCACCTAACCTCTTCATTTATAGATATTTCATCTACGTTTCTACAGTGGATTATTATCAGCTTCTTATTAGGATACATTATTTATCAAAATTAAGTACTTTACTCTTGTTAAAACATAAAACGTTGCAGGTAAACTACGCCTTTCTCTTAAACGATCTTCACCAAAATCAATAGACCTTCAGTGCAAATACAATTCACGGAAGCATGAAAAAAAAATATTTGATTCTGTTTGAATGTGGGGCAGTTATCGTTCGTCAAGGAAATATTTTTCTGTTGTTACAACATAAAATGTTGCAGGTAAACTACCCCTTTCGCTTAACCGATCTTCACGAAAAATTGCGTTCTCTACAATTCAGAAACTTATCCAAAAATTTATTTGATTCTCTTTGAATTTACGGCAGTTATCTTTCGTCAAAATAAATTACCCTTCTTACAACATAAATTGTTGCTGGTAAACTACCCCTTCCCCTTTACCGATCTTCAAAAAAATCAACAGACCTTGAGTTCTCCTTAATTCAAATAGGAATGCAAAAACGTAGTCGATTCTGTTTGAATTTGCGGCAGTTATCGTTCGTCATATAAAAAATTACCCTTGTTAAAACATAAAATGTTGCTGGTAAACTATCCCTTTCCCTTAACCGATCTGTACCAAAACCAATAGGTCTTGAGAACTCTACAACACAGGGCTTTATGCAAAATATTATTTGATTCTGTTTAAATTTGCGGCTGTTATCGTTTGCCATAGAAAAAAATTACCCCCGATAAAAAAACGTTCCTGGTAAACTACCCCTTCCCCATAACCGATCTTCACCAAAAATAATAGGTATTGAGTACTCTACAATTCAGGGCTGTATGCAAGACACTATTTGATTCTGTTTGAATTTGCGGTTCTTATCGTCTGTCATAAGAAATACCCTTGTTAAAATATAAAACGTTGCTGGTAAACTACCCCTTTCCTTTAACCGATCTTCAACTAAATCAACTGATCTTGAGTTCTGCATAATTCAAAAAGGTATGCAAAAGAGTAGTTGATTCTGTTTGAATTTACGTCACTTATCGTTCGCCATAGAAAAAATTACCCTTGTTAAAACGTAAAATGTTGCTGGTAAACTACCTTATTCCCTTAACCGATCATCACCAAAACCAGAAGGTTTTGAGCACTCTACAATTCAGGGCAGTATGCAAAACATTATTTGATTCTGTTTGAATATGCGGGTGTTATCGTTTGCAAAAGAATTACCCTTGATAAAAAAACGCTGCTGGTAAACTACCCCTTTCACTTAACCGATCTTCACCAAAAACAACAGGTTTTGAGTACTCTACAATTGAGGGCTGTATGCAAAAAATCATTTGATTCTGTTTGAATTTGCGGCTCTTATCGTAGCCATAGAAAGTACCCTTTTGAAAACATAAAACGTTGCTGGAAAACTGCCCCTTTCCCTTAACCGATCTTCACCAAAAACAGAAGGTCTTGAGTACTCAAACCTTCTTGAGTATTCAGGGCAGTATGCACAAAATTGTTTGATTCTGTTTTAATTTGCAGCTGTTATCGTTTGCCATAGGAAATACCCTTGTTAAAACATAAAACGTAGCCGGTAAACTACCCCTTTCCCTTAACCGATCTCCACCAAAAACAATAGGTCTTGACAACTTTACAATTCAGGACTGTATTCGAAAGTTTAGTAGATTCTGTTTGAATTTGCGGCTGTTATCGTTTGCCATAGAAAAAAATTACCCTTGATTAAAAAAAAACTTTGCCGGTAAACTACCCCTTTCCCTTTAACCGATCTTCACCAAAAACAATAGGTCTTGAGAACTCTACAAATCAGCGCTGTATGCAAAAACTTATTTGATTCTGTTTGAATTTGCGGCTGTTATCGTTTGCCAAAAAATACCCTTTTTAAAACATAAAAACTTTTCTGGTAAACTACCTCTTTCCCACAACCGATCTTCACCGAAAACTATAGGTCTTGAGAACTCTATAATTCACGGCTGTATGCAAAAGAGTAGTAGGTTCTGTTTGAATTTGCGGCTGTTATCGTTTGCCATAGGAAAAATTACCCTTTATTAAAGAAAAACCGTTGCTAGTAAACTACCCGTTTCCCTTAATCGATCTTCACCAAAAACAATAGGTGTTGAGTAATCTACAAATCAGGACTGTATGCAAAAATTATTTGATTCTGTTTGAATTTGCGGCTGTTATTGTTTGCCTAAAAAAAAATCTACAGACACACAGACAGACACACACACACACACACACACACACACACACACACACACACACACACACACACACACACACACACACACACTTTTCGAAAAATGACTTTTTTTCATGTTTTGAGTGTAGTACAATCAGAATCTGCAATAATCTCGAACACGATTTTTTTTACCATCACCATTTATCCATTTCCTTAAGGAACATGGAAGTAATAAAAATTAACACAAAACATGACAAAATTTTGAAAATATTCTAAATCAAAAATACAAAAAAAAATATATATTCAATACAGTCTCACATAATAATACCATTTTAAAATATCAAAAACCAACAGAAAACCATAGCAACAACAAAACGAAACACAAATACTCAACACGATACAATATTAAGATGGCTGAGGATGGGAACAATAGGATTCCCGAAACATGTTCCAAATGAGTGAAAAAACATCTTGGATAATGAAATTATATATTATAAATAAATTATAAATTTACACAAACACACACACACATGGAGTATATTATAATATAGTAGAAGTGCCACCACCACCACCACCTGAAACATATTCCAAATAAGGGAAAAATATCTTAAGGTACAAAAATTATAAATGTTAAATAAATTATATATGCATTAAGGAATAGACTGTAGCAGAAAGTGTTTACACACGCGCGCGCGCGCACACGCACAATCTAGGTTTAAAAAAAATTATATATATATATAATAAAACTTTTTTGAAGAATATATTTTTATTATTTTCTGAATTGCAGTGTCTCAATAGTATTCAACTATCATCATCAGACAATAGTTGAATAATTACTATAATTATATAGTTAATAATATTATATAATTATAATAATTATATAATTATCTCATGCCGATAATTAAATACTACTGAAACATTGCAATTCACAAAATAATAAAAATATAATATAATAAACCGTGAACAGAGAAGACGGTCTTTCGAGAAAGTCTTCAATATTATTAGTAAACGTGATACTTTTATTCTTCTTAAGGCACGACCAGTAACATAGTCAGGATTTGTATAGGGAGAGTTAAAGAACTGGAGTTTTCCATGGTAGCGGACCACTGGCAATAAGGAGCAGGAGAGGCGTCGGCGAAAGGAGGAAAGATTATAGCTCACTGAACTATGTATGTCTCATCAGGGTTGCTAACGAGATGGTTCTGCTTGCAGAATGTATTATTGAGAATCAAATCCCAACCCACTTAATTGGCAGTGTTGTAATCCTAAGAAATCCACTTGACTACGTCACTGGATAGGTCAAGGCCTTATATAGTCTTAAATGAAGGGCCTTTTTTAATTTAAAAAAACTACTGCAGATGGCTTATATTGTCTAGTCATCTCAAAGGCAATTAAACTATTAATTACATTCATTGCATTATGTTAAATTCTCAAAACGACAGTGGTATGTTTGCGTAGTTCCAAACACTGTGATTTCGTACTTACTACAAGAAACAAGTTTTGTATAATTTTGGAACAAAGTTTTGCTATTCTTGGACATACTTTTTTTTAGTGAAACTCACACTATCCACACACTATCCACACTATCACACTACAATAATTAGACTAGCTGGTAAAGCACCAGTAATTTATATGTAACACTGTTGTCAAATTACGAGTAAAAAACGAATAGTCCTGGTAAATTAGGTTTGTGAATTTAGTAATAACTAATAACCTCTTCTACTCTTTTATTGTAAAACGGTAATTACACTGACATGCTTCCATGGGATATGATATAACAAAGAGTGCGCCAATGACGGCACATAGTATTTTCTATGGAAAGCGTTTAGCAGAAAACAAAATATATTTGTTGTGTTCTCCGTAGAAAACCAAAAACAAATAATAAAAATGTAATGGCTACACATTTCTAAATCTCCTACTTACGTTTTAGTAAACATTTGTTAATTTCTACAAATTACCATAAACTTTAATTACTATTTATAACTTATAATTCTTAAAGACGTGGAAGCAGCAGCTGCTGGTAGCAGTAGTAAAATCTGTCTTGCTGAACGGGCCTAAATCTCGACTCATATAATTAAAATTAAAAATTCCGCAACACGATGTCAGCAATGAAATAACGAGAGCCCTATAGACAGTATGAGCATATCACACAATATCTGAAGCTGCAATATAATGACTGCTATGCTGAAACCTACTAACACACTAGCACAGGCAGAGAAAAACCATGGAATGGAAATTGGAATTTGGAACAACTCCTAAAACTCAAATGGTTTTAATGCACACTCCGTTATAATAAGGATGGTATCAAGGGCCCAGAGGAAGGTGAACTGCTAGACATACACGTCAGTATTAACTATGTATGCCTATTATACTTGTGTGTACTAGGTTGCTCATTTAGTATATCACTTACTATCAATTCTCATAGAAGCCTCGTCAGTAGGACGGCCACACGATTGTCGACCGTCGCTACGAAAGAATGACACGTGAAAATAGACAGCAAATCAAATTACAAGTATCAACACGGAATACAAAAAGAATAGCGCAGAATGAAATTGATATAGCAAAAGTTTCAAAGAGACAGAACACAAATTTTGCATCCATCACAGAAATCAAACAAAATTTCAAGGGAATGTGTATATGTAAATTTCATTATGCTGTATACCTAGTATACCCAGAACGAAAGAGGAAGTAATCGTTTTATATAAAAAAAAATGGAAAAATAATATAATGAACTATAAATATATGGGAACTTCGCACTCTATCTTAGCTTAATCAAGACAACTATTAACAAATCTACAAAGTATATTTATTGACAAAAAAGAGTATTAAGATACTATAATTAAAAAGAATAAAGAAAATACTAAGAAAGAAGAAATGTATATAGAGAATAAACGGACAAGGTCAAAAGTACTGTAAACATTGGGTTACAGCCGTTTTAATTCTAGGCATGAAAAAGAAATTTACAGACAGAAAAGGTCTAAGAATAGGGTACGATGACAGAAAGGAGGCAGTAAACGATAAAATAATGATTACAGAAAACAGACGCAAACCCATTGGAAAAAAATAACTTTGACAAACGGGAAACTAAAAACAAATGATGAGACAAGGACACCAAGAATCGTTGAATAGTTTTATCAGTGACATGGAGCATGACATCCATAGAAAACAACTAGGCACGTAACAATTATGGCCTAATAGCGTGTAAAGTATTGAAAACGATCAACACCTCAGGATTAACACTATAAAAGAGAGAGACTGGATACAACCTTAAAAGAATTTATGGTATGAAGGAAAATGCATAAATGAAGACTAACACATTGCGGACACAAAGGAATTGGATGACTTGATATTAGACTGATTTACTAAATTTCTCTATTCATTTGAAAACCAAAAGACAGCAGGAATTATTATCATACTCGTAAATGCTGAAGTGTGTAAGTATAGTGGCATAATCTTGCAATCGCGTTTGTTACACTTTTTCAAAATGTGCTGGAAGCAAAATAATATGCTAAAGCCTGGAGAACAGCCAAAGATAGCATTGGCATAGGTTTACAAGATATAGCCTATAAAATGTATGCAAAATTTCTTAATAAGGAGATAAAAGGATATTGGAAAATTTAATAAGTAAGGGACACATGTGATTCAGAAAAAGCAGAAGTACGGTCGACGTGACTTTCACGTTAGGCTTATACACACGCTTCTTCTTCTGTATTTGTAAAGTATCACGTATGCCATATACACTATGTATAAGCTTTCAACTTTAACGTACAAAGCTATAGCATTTACTGAGACATGACACAAAATTTATTGTTCACAAAATGTATACATGTGAAGTAAATTTACTGCAATAATTTCTCTAAATTAGGGTTAGCATAGCCAGTGAAGAGAACCATGGAACTAAAAAATAATGACGAATTCAGCAGTTAATAAACGCTGCTGATCTACCTGAAACAGTAATTACTAAAGTTTAGTTCTGTATACTTCAACACGCCGACTGCCGCACAAAAATCGTAAAAGTTTTAAGCGATAACAGTTGTTACGCGTATGATTTATTTGTCTTGTACCTTAGTGGTACTGCCACAATTATGTGGTCTTCTCTATGTATTATAGTGCTGTTTTAACTGTTCGTTATTACTGCAACAAATTAGCTCACAATTATCCTCACAATTAGCTCGATGTTACCGTTGTCATTTAGCTGAAAGTTCTTTAAAACTCTGTTAATTAGTTTTATTATAATTAAGCGTATTAAATAATTATTTTTTCCTTAAAATTTAACTGAATGTGTGTGTGTGTGTGTGTGTGTGCACGCGCGCGCGTGCGGTATATACTAGTGGAGTCGTTAATTAGCACAATTTTCACCATTCACGTACGGTCGTTGCAAAAATTTCGCAGAACTGTTAATAATATTTGATATCTACTTTTGTTCATAGTAACGCTTTATTAAAAATCTGTTTCTCATTAGCTTTTCTTACTAAAAGTTTATTAGACCTCATCATGTTGCAGAGCAGTCCGAGAATAAACGTAAAGCCCTCGTTATTTGTATTTGTTTAGAAAGTCTGCCATGAAACATTCATATTTCAAATTATGCTTACGATTGGGTTTGTTTATTTGAAGGCATTCTATAAATGAATATAGAAATAGTAACTCGTATAATACCGCTTGGAGTTATTAAAGATCTAAAGTCTTTCATTAAAAATTATAGTTTCAGAATTAATGTATTTTTCAAACAATGGAAAGCAAACGTATCAGTCAAATAAAACAGGTAAGCAATAATTAGCCGAAATTAGTATAATGAAATGAGCTTAATCCTCCTTTACCATAAGTAAATAATTTGCGCTACGCTGTCAGATTCGGTTGGTAAAACTCAAAGTGAAATAATAAAGGGCCTCGCCGACAATAACAAATTAAGTGGCCACTTAAAGGGCTAAAGTTACAAATTAAGGGCTCATTAAGCAGATTACGTTATTCATGTGATAAGCTACGTCTTGGAAGCTGAGTTTGTTAAAATCTGTTACAAGGTATGAACAAATAAAGTTTACGTCCAATGATTACAGCATTTTGGAACTGAGAAATTAACCAAGACATGCCAATATTGAATATACTGTACACAGTAGCTTAAAAGACTCAAGGAACAGCCGAAAAATATCAGCGCGGATAGGATAACTAACAACGTTTTGGCATGTGGACAGCATTTTTCATATTTTAATAAACATACTGTAATGTTATTTTGTAACAGTAACTAAAATTACATATTTTACAGTCAGTTCAACTAATTTTAATTAGTTCAACAGTCAGTTCAATTAGATAACCATCAGCCTGATTATATACATATATAGGCCTATATATATATATATATATATATATATATATATATATGTATATATATTGACTTAGCGCCGCATAATTTCTTCATCACACGCCAATTTTTACCCAGGGTATCTAAAACAAATTTGAGGAACTTGTATAAGTACATCTTTAGGTGAAGAAGTTATTTTGCCCAAGTTATGGTGTGTCAGCGTACGAAAAACTTATACAAATTTTTATACATCGTATTTTTGGTGTACGCTGAAGCCACACAACCTGTTCGATATATACAAATGTATATAATGAAATATGGGTAGTTAGTCGGCCATATTGGCATTCGTAATAATTATTCTATAAAATTTGTAACATGTGTAAAAAAGACAGACACTACAGAGGAAAGTGTGTTTTTATTCTGTTTAGTTGGTATAACGAAATATCACGACCTGCCATAATTTATTCTGTTTAGTCGTCGCGTTGTGCGGTAATTCGTTGAGTTTGCTAACGTGTGTGGGACAGAATTTTGTAATTCGTATGAAGTGTTTGTGATTGCAAGTCGAAGTAAAAATATGTTGGAGGCGCTAGGAATAATAATGAAAGGTAAGATGATCATTTATTTAGTGTATGTTGTCCGTTGTTTGTAGGAAATTAGCTGTTAGGTTATGTATGAATGTCTGGATTACTTTGGGTTGTACACTAGGCCTACCGGTTGTTATAGACCCAACTATACATAATATCACTGTGTTCTGTCCAAAATTTAATAATGGAGCAAATTAGCATTCTAATTTAATTAATACAATATACCTAGGCTAACGCCATGCGTTCTTATGGGAGTAAAAATTTAATTTTTTGTCTCCGTAAATAGGTTCGACCGCCGTTTAAAATTATTTTTCTCGTGTTTATATAACATAGAAGAATATAATAAAAATATATCAGCGCAATATCAGCATTGATGAGAATCTTCATAATTACCCAAGGGGTAATTAACTAATTTTTAAAAAAAGTCCCTGTAAGGCACTGAAGCAATTTAATTAAATAAAGTTTCGGTAACCAAAGTTTCTTTATTATAGATACTCCTGTAAGTCTGACAATTATTTTGTCTACTCTAGCCTACCTATATATGTGTAATGTATCCAATTTGTAAATCATTTTATTCGTAAAATGTGGTCCTACCTAACACAAGATGGTACGCCTTACTATAATATATTTAATTTGAACTCTGCTCGTATTTAACTAGTTACAAATTTTATTTAATTCTTCAGTCCAGCTATATTACTCTAAATATACTTTCAAATTCAGCATTTTTCATAAAAGAAATACGTTAGGTTATGTTTCATGTCTAGATTACTTTGTCGAACACGTATCTATTATAGAACCAACTATGCCTAATAGCACTGTGTTCTGCCCAAAATTTAATAATTGAGCAAGTTAGCATTCTAATTTAATTAATACAATTTTATTTTTTCATTATTAGCGGGCCAATTTATACAAAAACAAAAATTCTGGAGTTTTGTATTGTAGTGTTTTAGGGTAAATAGAATTGCCATAATAAATTTAATACAGTAGGCGTATTGTTTTGATTGTGAAACAAAAATCATTTGTTTGATGTTTTAATTCAGTTCACTTACTTAGGCTTGGGTGTTAAGTATAATAGGCTAAGTTCTTTATCACAGTAAATTGTCTCTAGCTCCAGATACTTGCATGTCTACATCAATTGTCATATTTTACTTTTCAGATGACTGTGAAAGTAGGCCTAGGAGACGTACAGCAAAAAAAAGGTACATATAGTTTTAATTGTTATTTATATTCAGTGTATAAAAGCACCCCTTAACTCTAATCAACTAAAAATATAAAATTAATTAACCCATTTTTGAAAAAGACCCTGTGAGGGAACTGACTCCAGTTAAATGAAATATGTATTCTGTATTAAATGCTTATTCTGTATAAATATCAAGTTACTGATACCTTTACACAGAATAATTTTATTTAGATTAAGTCTGGCCTATGATAATACAACTGATTTAGCTAAACTTACTGCGGATTAGCCTGTAAGCATAACCTAACTCTGAAATAAAATTAATTACTTTTAGAAAAAGATCAAAAGTTTATAGGCCTGGGTGTTAAGTATAATAGACTAAGTTCTGTATCACAGTTGAATTACCTTTAGCTCCAGAACTTACACCAATAGTGCATGTCTACATATATTTTCATACTTTACTTTCATATTTGACTGGGAACGTAGTAAGTTCAGTGTTAATTTATTCATGTTACCTTATATTTGGTGTATAAAATCACCCCTTAAACTCTAGTTAACTTAAAAATATTTTTTTTTTATTATAGATACTCCTGTAAGTCTGACAATTATTTTGTCTACTCTAAAAAAGTTCCATTTATTACTTTTATGGTGATTCATGTATGAACATTACATAATTTTAATTTTCTTACAGATGTAAGACTGTTTCCGGAAAATGTATGCGATCGAATTTCACAAGATTTAGGACACACACAAGTGTCTGATCAAGTAAGTTTGAGTGGTAGATTAGGCCTGAAATTTATGCTAAATTTCGTTCGTAAATTCTGCCTAAATTTTTTGCCAGTAATTTAATCTATGGCTTTGATATGAAGTATAAAATGTCTGAAGACAAGTACTAAGCCTTGAGTTCCTACTGAGTACACCCATTAGCCTATAGAAATATTAGCTAGACTGCGTACGTTTTCAATTGTAAAAATGAAATAGGCCTACCTATATTTGTGTAATGTATCCAATTTGTAAGTCATTTTATTCGTAAAATGAGGTCCTACCTAACACAAGATGGTAGGCCTTACCATAATATATTTAATTTGTACTCTGCTCGTATTTAACTAGTTAACATATTTTATTTTATTCTTCAGTCCCACTATATTACTCTAAATATACTTTCAAATTCAGGATTTTTCAGAGAAACGTAATTAATTAAATAAGATATGACTTAATAAGTTAAGGTTAATTTTAACACCTAATATAACAAAATTTATAATATAGGCCTATGGCTACTGTAATACGGAAGCAAACTGTTGTAATATTTTGTACACATAGTTACTTTCATAACATCGAGTCCATTAAATTGTAATTTATTTGACATAAAAATTTTATTTTAACACAGCTCTGCTTTAAAAATTAAGGACTAACATTTGTCAGGTAAAAGAAAAAGTGAAAAGAGAATTTGAACTGTGACTTCTTTAATTTTTGAGTTAAAAAGCTTTTTAATCTCGATTAAATTTTTTAATAAAATTGTGCTGTTTTTAAATTTTATAATATTAACTTGCAGACAGAAAAGGTTTTGCTGGTGACTAAAGAAAGCATCGTTCTTTTATCTTATGTAAAATTTATTATTGCATGCAAGTCTGATTAAAGCTCACTAAACTAAAATTATCACTGCTTACAGCAGCAGGTTCTTAAACCCGATAATTGATGTAGGCCTATAGTGTTATTTTTATTTAATTTCTTATTATCTGTATTTATAATCTGTAACTTAATGTGTAGAATTGTATTTATATTGTTTAACCTCCTAAATGATACTCAACTAATATCACATGAAATTTTAAAAAATTAGTATCTTAATATTCTAAATTTTATGGGGTGTGTTATACTTAATAGTAGATTTAAATGATACGGAGTATGGATGAATTATCCGTAATGTATTTGCTAGTTATAATACCGTTATAATCAGGATTATATTATTCAATGTTAATCATTTGAACAGTTTTTGTTTTTCGAGTTTTTGTGATTATATTAGAAATCTTTTTCAGGAATCTTCAGTGCAGGGATGTAACCAAGCAATAGTGACTTGAGTTAATTTAAATTAAAATAGATTACTATAAAATAACTACTAGATTATGCTGTAAATTTAATTTTTTTTAGAAATTTACACAAAATCCATTAACTTTTTGTAAATTCATAGTGCTAACCTACAAATTTGTGCTAGGTTAAGAAAATAAATTATTCTCTTAATTATTAGCTTAATATTATTATAATTATTAACTTAGTGAAAAATTATGTATGAGTTTTGTAATGATCTTTCAGGTTCCTCCTGAACTTTCCAGAATTGACTGGGAAAAAATGATTATTATTGCACCATCAGTAGTATCGACATCAGATGGTATTGATGTGGAAAACATATGAAGTGGAGAAGGTAATATAATCAAAGCAATTTAGCCTATAGATAATTTAAAATTTTTTTTTCTGTTTGTGAATTTTGTAACATTAGCATATTTGATTTAATGTTTGTTTCATATGTAGTGTTAGGTTTACCTAAATTATCTTTACTTGACAAACTAGACTTGTATAGGTACTTTAAATCAATTAAGAAAATCAGCTTTGAATGTAGCACAATTAATTCATACCATATTTCATTAATGTTTTGTTTTCAAAGCATTTTTTTGTTTGGGTGTTAGCCTATTTAATTTGTGTTATGGCAAAGTTAATTTTCTGCATCAGGAATGTCCTATTTCATTGAGCAAGCTTTATAGGAGATTTTGAAGTTTGTGATAAAATAGCCATTAATGATTCTTTTGTCTTGTTAATAACAACAATATAAAGTTATTAACAGTCCCATTTACATTTTAAATGAGAAAATTTAGTAACATAGTAGTTGGAATCATTTTTAATTAGTAGTATTATGTGTCAATGCTTTCAAATCAGGGGCTTCCTTTGGAAAGTATAATCATATGATAATTTTAAGATAAGTATTGTTAGAAGCTCTAAATAAGTTTGTTTATATTATTTTTTATATAAAGAGTTTTGGAAGCTGCTGGAAAACAAAAGTTCTTAATAAAGTACATAATTAGTTTAATAACATTATTTCCCATAAAATTGCAATTATTTCATTTAGTAATTTGCACTTTTGTTGATACTGGCAATGATAATTATTTTTCTCTGTTAGCTAAAATTCTTTCTTTGTTACAGAGTCCATTGTTGTAGAAGCTCTTATATCGCCAGATGATTGTGCAAAATTTATAAGTTTGGAGGTAAATTTCTCCTTATAGAACTGCTGTATTCTTATATAGTTATCTCTCTCTGACCTCTATTTTGCACTATGAGGTGTACACTTATTTCCATTCTTATTTGGTATTCTTTTATCTCTTTCTACTATTATTTAGTTACAATAGTTTAATCATAGTAGTCTCTTTATAATTGGTTTAGTGTTTTTTGTACACTGGTCTGTCCCTTAGTGTATATCATTGACTAACATTATTTACACCTAGTGTCACATGACAGGTGTTCTTAATTACGATTATAATACATTATGTCCTTTCTTATAATATTCTTATACTATTACAATAGTGGCATTACACCTTACTTGTGGTATAGACATTAACCTTTTACTTCTATTTGGTATTATAAAGTGGTTTTGTTCACGTTTTACTTAGTGAATCCCCTTTTGGTCGGTTTTGGTTCACATTACTTACTTAAATTCTTATTTAAAATCCATTTTGGGTATCTTATATTGGTACCTGTAGAAAGCTTATCAGTTCTTCTTGGTTTAAGGCACAAAACATTTTGGTTTAGGTAGGCTTTTCCTACTGATAGATGTGAATTTAGGTGAAATTTGTACCAACAATGTGTATGTTAGGTTGATACAAATTTACATTCTTTTAACCTTATTTTCTCAAGTTTGGTTTTATTAATGATAACTAATAACTCTTTAGTTATTGCCTTTTCTTATCTTACATGATTGTTTGACTATTTGAGTAATATTTGTTATTATTATGAGACAATTTTAATACTTCTTTATGTTACATGGGTGTTATGCATAACATGTTACTATGCTTTTATTCACAGCTTCTATTCAGTTAACAGTATAGTTACTTTCATTCTTTTATAACATATCTTGTCCTATACATTTATAATATTATCTGTTGTATATTGTACAGGAATGGGTTTCCTCTCCTTAAAACCCCACTGTTGTGTTTGTCAATTTGTACATACACCTATGCCAATGTGTTTTGAATTATTTTAATTATTTAAATCTCGGAGATATTTGGAGTTGTGGGATGTATTGATGTAAGTAATTAATTATTAACTTAGCTCTCTAAAAACTATCAGTGTTTGTGTACCTGTAACTTAAATAATTAATGAGTTATTTTATAATTCCGTTCAACCCTATTATACCTTGAAGAGAATTCTGTCTAATTTTGTATTTTTACTCTCTCTCTTTGGTGTCAGATAATTCCGCTATAAGCGCTGTAGTATCGGCTCAACGAAACTTATAGGTTATTTCAATGTTTATGTTAACCAATTATTCTATACTTATTCAGTTACTTTTTTATTCCTAGCTCATTAAACCATACTCCAAATAACAAGATTTTGCCAATATATAAAGGTTCTTTATTTGTTTACTTCTTTAACATTGAATAATATATGTTCTAATTAACATATGCTTGAGCTATAGATTGTATGAATCGATTGTTGATTATTCTGATACTTTATTTAAATTTAGTTATATAGTGTGTTTTAATTTGTAATTAATTTAATTCAGGGTGTGAAGGTTCTTGTAACTGTGGGGAAGATTAAAAATACATAGATAAGAATGCAAGATTTACAAATTTAAAGTGTTGTGTAGTTAGTATGATTAATATAATAATAATTTACCAGACTAGAACGAAGCCAATCGTGTAGGCGGTTGATTGATAAATTTACTGTTCTGGACAATTATGCCGTACGATTTTCTTTCTTCGATTTAATAGAATGGAATTCTTCTCCTGTCCACTTCGGAATTACAGCTTCCTGGATTGGTTTACAGCCCGATTGATGCTTCTTCTGCAACGCCAGGATCCAAATACGTTCTTCTCTTGGTTGAAGCAATTAGTGTTGTTCCGTGTTTTTGAAAGGTTATAACTTCTGGTGTAGTGAATATTATTAATTGTGATACTGTTAATTCTTTCTATTTGGTTTAATATATCATCAATTCCCTTTGGATATGGGACAGTTCAAGTTCTTCCTTGTATAATCCAGTTATTTATTCTTTATTGTGATTTCATACTGTAGTGTTATTTGGATTAAACTGTACTGGTGATAGTCATAAACATTGTCATTAGGATTTTGTGTTTTATAATCGTGTCTGATGGTTTAAAATATTCCGATTAAATAGATAATTCTTGGGTTTTTTAATCTCATCACATTCAGATCATCAAAGCAATTATTGTCAAATTAACAACTTCCTCTTCTTCTGTCGTCCCTAGCAACACACGACTTCTTCCTTCCACATGTTTTGAATATAGTGTTTATTTCATATATTTTTTGTCTATTCCTTATCAATTTGCTATCCTATCGGAATGTAACTTTACCGATAGTTGGTTTATTATTTTCTACACATATTCTGCTGGTTTTTTGATATAAGCCGGTTTTTTTCCTTTTTTTATATTTAATCCACTTTCGATATTAAATGTTATTAATCGATATCATGGCATTATGGTATTATCATAATTTGTATAAATTTTATTATATATCATTATTAATTTAATGTTTTTCTAGCTCTTCAAATCGTATTCATTAATTATTATTAATTGATGTACCTAACCTTTATGTTATGAGTGGTTATATAGTGGTTTTGGCTGTTAGGCCTTTTATTGTAAACAGATCTACCTGTGTTTATAACTGGTACACATCTATAGCCCCTTTTACATAAATTCATACATATAATTAAATCTTAACTATTAACATTTACATAAACAATTATTTTTTCCATATCTAATAACAATTTTATCTTGACCTATGGATCACATATAAGAAAATTCAAATCTATTAACGTTAATTAGCTGCTTCACACTTCATTCTACAACAGTCATTGAATAATACATCTTGTTTCATTATCTTTCATTAACTCAACACATATTTGGTATAACATAACATAAACTTTATCATAACATTTGTTGTCACAAAATAATACCTCTTAACTCAAAATTCTTATTTGCTATTAGTAAATTATTGTTTCATTTTTTGTTTGTTTTTCATTAAACATATATCATCAACTATTGTCTAACTTACAGGTTCGGTTATTCTTGTTAATATTACCTTGCATCCTTATTTACCTTTATCTATGATTATAAATATAATTATTAGATCTTTGTTCTATCATGGGGTTAAATATTGACTTGTTTATTATTCTGTGAACCTTGTTTTTATGTAACTTGAGTGCTAGCATTTCTGTTGCGTTACAATATTGGTCATCTCAGTTAGTCAGTTCTTGTCCACCTCTTCAATCTGTAAGTTGTTCAGTCATTGCATATACGGGTAAGATGTTCTATAGTTGACTGGCTCTTGGAATCTATATTTTATGCCATGGTTGTTAGGTGTCTTTCTCGTAGTATGTTTCTTCCTTGTCTTCATTGGTTCCTTACTGACCGAAAACTATTGGGTTGTTGGTTCCTGTGGTACAACCATTGTTCGGTGCATCTTCTTTTTCTTATAATGTTATTTCACTTGTTAGTTACCATTAGTTTTATTAACTCTTATTGTTGTGAGTTTATCCTTGGTGATGAGTAGCTCATGTAGTTTCATGCTTGGCCTTTTAGAAGAAACACTTGGTTTGTCTCTTTCACTCAATTATTGACATGTGTTAATATTTTGGGTTACTGAAATATTTGGGCTCATATGTCTCGTTACAATATTAACTGGTTGTAGGCATATAAACTTATACACTGTTGTGAGAATTGCACAAAAGTACCTTTAAGCTAATTTCAAAACACAACATTTCAGAATTAATCACATTTTTTTCACTTTATAGGCTATGTCACACCAAAAGAAAATGTACAGGTCACTTTCAACAACAGTTGACAACAGCTGACTGAATATTATCCGATGACAAAATACTAAACAGATGGGAGATAGTCACACCAACCAACCATTTTGTATATAGTCTTTAAAATGAGATTTTTTTGCTTGTACACGGAAAACCTGGATCACTGTATTAAGATATATATTTTAGATATGTAGGTCAATTTATTAATTTTGAGCTATTAATTTAGCTAGTGCTAAGCTTTAAAACACAGTTATTTGTATGAAAGAAAAGTACAATTTTGTAGGCCAAGTAATAAATCCAACTATGATTCTGAAAAATTGTCACGGGTAGGAAAATAAAAATAATAATAATTCACCGATCTGAATGACGTTTTACAGAATCGTGATAAACATAAAATTACTTTTGATAGTGATCCCATGCTCATCCCAAGTTGAAACTTTCAGAATATGTAGAGGAAAACAATATCTTTCACATATATTTTTTTGAGAATTTTAAAAATACAGTTTTTCAAAATTCAGTAAATGCAATAATGATGTGTTTATAAAAAATATATATATTTTCAACTAATTATGTTTTATATCATATGAAAGCCCTTTAAAAGAGCTTTCAAATGAACTCGATGTCATTGTTCTAGCTTAATTAGAACACAAGTTGTGAACAAATCAATATTGTTGCGCAAGTCAAAAATTTTATTTATTTTTTTCATTTTTGAGCACCTATTACTCAGTAACCTTTCGTCAGAAAAATGTGAAAAAATTGATTTGTGTTACTATTTATGAATACTACATGCATACTTAATTTCAAATAAATCTAAGAGGGTCAGGTTGTAGCACTTGTTGATTTGACACGGAATATCTCTTAAATGTAACTTGAAGTTTTCATTTTGTTGTAAACATACCAGTCTAGTTTTTCTATTTATAGTTTATGCTTTTTTTTTTTAATAATTTCAACTAATTGAACCCCTAATCAATCCTACACTCCCTCGCAGAAAAACCTATATTTAGTTCATTTATATTGTCATCTGAGTTTAGTTATGTTTGATGTAATAAATAAAATGTTTATTTCATCAAAGGTGTTTTCACTTTTTGTAATTATGTTCTTGTAAATAAATATTCTATGTACTTTATTAATGTAATCTTATAGTTACTGATAAAGTAACAAAGCCCAAATGTCTGTGTGGTATTTTTGTTGTAATAATATTTGTCTGATATGTATTATTTTTGCAATGTTTTTATGTATCTTCTATGAAGAAATAATTTGTTCATTATCCTTAATAATTATTAATTATTGATACCTTAGAATTGAAACTGTTTTGTATAAATTTTGTAATAAAAATCAATGTACTTGTAAGTCTTTTTTTATCAATAACCTATTGAAAATAACACATTCCTTGTGCAATGCAAGTAGGCCTACCAAATACCTACCAAAAATGTATATCCCCAATTTTTGATAGAATATTTGATTTTTGTTGCCATCTGAATTTTACTTTGATTTTACTTTCATGTTCCATAAGGAAATGGAAGTATGGTGATGGCAAAAAAAATCGTGTTAGAGATTTTTGCAGATTCTGATTATACTACCCTCAAAACATGAAAAAAAGTAATTTTTCGAAAAGTGTCTGTGTGTCTGTCTAGATTTTTTATGGCAAACGATAAGAGCCGCAAATTCAAACAGAATCAAATAATTTTTTGCATACAGCCCTGAATTGTAGAGTATTCAAGACCTATTGTTTTTTGTGAAGATCGGTTAAGATAAAGGGGTAGTTTACCTGCAATATTTTATGTTGTAACAAGAGAAATTTTTTCATGACGAACGATAACTGCCGTAAATTCAAACAGAATCAGATATTTTTTTACATATGTGCCCGAGTTATAGAGGACTCAAGGCCTATTGATTTTGGTGAAGATCGGTTACGGGGAAAGGGTAGTTTACCTGAAACATTTTTTTGTTGTAACGTAATAGTTTACCTGATAATTTTTTGTATATATGTACTACGTTATTGACAACAAAGAAGCAGTTTGTTTTTAAAATTCCTTCCCGGCCTGTTTGGCCGTAGACCAATGTTTTCTGCAAAACCAGACGTTTCGCCAGTGCCATCGACTTCCATCATCAGTGAAAATCAAGTGCGATAACGTGAGGTGGTATACGTTAGTGCCCACAGTAAGTGGCTGAAGCAGTAAGTAGAAAGAAGTAGTTTCAATGGAAATATTTCATTTCGAAAATGATTTTAAATATAAATCTTAGAACATGGAAGTCGTGTATGATTCTCCATACCAATATTTTGTTCTTAAGTGTGCTATTAAGTATTAGGAATCTTCTCCATGTCAAGGTATAGGATTACAGCCTGTTTTGCCTTCACTGAAGGCATCTCTTTTCCTTGCCCTACCTATATCTCGTCTTCCCTGAGGTCTGTATCTTATTACTTGTTTAGGTAGTCCCATGTTTTCCATTCTCTTGATATCCTGCCTCTATTTTATTTGTCCTTCCCTTATTCTGCCGGCTATAGAATATACATTTTACTTGGTACTTATATTTTCATTTCATATTTGATATCTAAGGGTTTGCATTATGAATACTCGACACAATATTTTTCTTGTTAGATTCGAAGTTTTAAGTAATTTTCTCTTAAAAAGTGTGTATGAACATTTTAGCACGACGAGATTGTCTGTTTTATTATTATTCTTAACGTTTTGGTTTTTATTATTAATTTTTGGTTTATTGATTTATTCTACCCAATTCAATCTATTATTGAATCCGATATGAATAAATCGGTTTACTTACTCTTTGACATCGTTTTTTAATTTTGTTTAAATAGTTTAGAATGTTTTTTGTTCCATTTCATGAGTTCGATTCTGAAGAAGTTGCGTTGACTCTTCTATTATTAGCTGCGGTGAGTTGCTCTGTACTTTCCTGTATAGACACTAACATAAACACAACATGTACATGATACTTAATATTATTATAACATTAATAGTTAATAACATTTTATTATGGCCTATGCATACTGCATTGGTCATTGTCACTTCTGATAGTGTCCTTTTTCTTCATCTTGTGGTTTTATTACCTTAACTATAGTTTGTTAAGTGAGTTTACTATACTTTAGGAAGTTACCTTTTTATATGGGTTGTAATCCTATCAAATTATTCTCGTTATTGCTTGAATATCTCTTATCATTGTTTTGATAGCACTGTTATTATTGTGCAGTAGTTCATTCTGCATTTATACTGAAAATTGCTTTGGTTTAAAGTAACCAAGATTACTTGCATCTAGCTGTCAACATGGTTTATTTATTATTATGGTTATTATTAGTATTTGGGTGGCTATAATCCTTGAATTTACTTATTCGAATAGTATTCTGCCTCATTCAATGTTGTTGGTTTAGTTCCTACTCTTTTATGATAAGTTTACAAGATAATTTTGTTCATCATGCATCCATTCTATGGCAAGCATATAGTTATAATATACAACAATGGATTATTGTCGGTTTTGTGTTTCTGTATTACATTTGATTTATTTGACTTTATGTAGTACTGGTATATCTATTGGTTATTATTAGATTACATTTTGTTTATCTTTTACAGTCTTTACTATTGGTAATTAGTGGTTATATCTAATATCAATTCCTAATTTTAAAATTAAAGGTGTACCTTCAATTTCACCAGAAGGAAAGTGGTATGTTGGTACAATGTAAGTAAAACATTTTGTTCTGTTTTCTTTTTTTCATATTTGGTTCAAACGTACAAGTGAAAAACTTTCTGGGGCGATGTAGCTCACAAACCCTACAAAGACTCGGCGTTTTCCACAACTTGTATTTAGGAAAGAACAAAAAGAAAAATCAGATTTCTGTGTTATGATCTGCACTATTCTGTTAGTTATTATGGTTTGTACCCTAAGAATATTCGTATGTTAGCCTCCGAATACTTGTTTGCAAATAATGTCGATTTTCTGGTGAACTGGGCCGGTAAAAGATTGTTTTACTGGCTTCATGCAGCGACATTCAAGGTTGTCTTTTAGAGAGGCTGAAGCAACAAGTTTTGCAATACCATTTAGTTTTAATAAACATAACATAAAACTTTCTTCAATATTGGAATTCTGTGATAAGTCGCCTTCATTTTTACTGTCACAATATTTGGAATGTGAAGGAAACCAGGCAGCATAACAACAGTGCACTGTCCTAACAAAGTTGTCAGTTTGAAGGGAAATAAACAAGTCAGCAGGGTTACCCCTTTGGAAAAGGGTGAAACCAGTGGTATTTTCATAGATGGCAGCTGGAAACCACCACTTATCGTTATATCCACAGAGTGTTATGTAGATATCACTTTGATTATTTATGGACCAGCAGGTTGTATTGGAGTAGCACATCCATCAAGATAAATTACAGCCTCTCTTTTTTTACTATTTATGAAACAGTTTATACCTCATACCCGTTACAATCTGACTTCAGCCATTAGACAAGTGTTTATATGGCCTGTTTCGGTGCAGCCGCTGAGAGCTGGATGACAATAAACCCAGGTAAAACCATGACATACCTGGGCTAGCAAAAGATGCTCTTTCAAAGGCAGCTACACCATCTAACTGACAGCAGGTTTTAGTTCAACTGGAATTTGGCCATTAAATGAAAATATATTCAGTATCGAAGAGTTTCTGTGTTCACCTGTAATTGACAGAGAGATAGGAGACAAAAGTAATTATGAAGGAAGATTAACACCAACAAAAGATTGTCAAGAGACCACAGTAGCCGGACCTCCCACGTCGGAAATAAACGAGACATCTGCTAATACCTTATCACAATTGACACCAGAATAAATTCGCCCTTATCCGAAAGCGACTGCAAAAATAAAATAGAAATGCGCCAAGAAGAAAAAGTCAAGTATTCTCACTGACTCCTATTAAAAAAGCAATTCGTATTGAAGAGGAGGCATGACAAAAGAAAGAGCGATCAAAACGGAAACTAATCATGAACGGTAAAACGAAGGCGATTTGTGGACTGTATAGAAACGGTCAATCAAACTCTCCAAGACTTAAGAAATTGTAAGAAATTAGTGGGTAGCGTAACATTTGTTATTTCAGAGGATTCTCGCTAGAGATTACCGGTAACAGGAACCCGCGCGGCAAGAGGAACCCGCGCTGATATTGTCTCAGTGTGTTTAAAGTCCTCGGCGATGTGGAATGCTATTCAGACTAAATTTGCAAAGCAATATGAGAGCCCATTTAGGAGGAGGAGGAGATGGTGATTTTTCTACAAACTTACTGCACCTCGGTGACGGTAGTGTTCCTAATGACGATAGCTTCACAGAAATTGACGAAAAACTGGGACATAGTAAATAGTACAACACTGTATTAATTGCTAAATTCTGTGCAAAACGTCAAGTGTTTACTTGATAAAATTACAAGTGGTTATTCCCAAAGAATCGAATCTGTGAAGGAAAATAATGATACAAGTTTGGAAAAATTTTCTGGGGATAATAAAAAGTCCGAAGAATCTATTAACACCGTATTTAATATTGAAAATATAGTGTACTATCTCCAAGAATTTTTGAATTCTTTAAATCAATCTTGCATTCCGCCACAACGGTTCATTCTAAAGGTTGGCACTCCAACAATGTTGTTGAAAAATTTACATCCTCCGAACGTTTGCATAATACAAAATGCAGGTGACACGGGAATTTCTGTGTCAAGTAGGTAATAGAGTTATTATCGACTCAAAAGCCCTCTTCACACACACATTCGAATCAGTAGGCTACTGGTTGTTAGCATTACCTGGTGTAATTACCAACTTATAAATTGTAACATTCTTTACTTTAGTACACACTTGAAGGAAATTAACAGTTTCGAAATTACATCCTGTTGTGTCATTCCGACATTAAGAATGTTGTTGGCGTGAATTTAATGCGACAGATTTTTTTTACCTCTGCCCATGTTCTCTCTTTCATTCCTCTCACTCACTCACTCACTCACTCTCTCTCTCGCGCGCGCGCACACGCACGCGCGCCAACTCCTACAGTTTCTTCTTTTTGTCAACAATTTCAGTGTTACACACAATCCTTCACTGTTTGTTTGTATCTGTTTGTTTAATCATTCATTGTGTTTGTACAGACTACACATTCAAACTTGAGTAATCTGTTTGTAGCAGTGTAACATTTCAACAAACACTTAAAGAGGCGCGCTTTGGGTGCAGTCGCAGAAGGACCTGCCGTGCTAACTTAATGAAAATAAAAGGAAATTAATAGTGAGGTAGTCATGTTTAATTAAAGGTAGTAGTGAGGTTTGCCCCTATTAGTGAGGTAGATGGGGAAAATTGACAGTGAAAGAGTGAGGGGGAGAAGAGAGACGGGGGAGAGAGAATTACGAATTTTTAATTATTCTCATTCATACCGAATATCATTTGTAAGAATATAGTTATGCAGTTATTGGTATACAGTAGTACCGAAGCAACATGTTTCAAGTTGACTCCCATCCGTTGGAAATTTATTCACCATTCTGATTAATAAAAATTTCTACAAGTACCAATAATATAAATAACAACCTGCAGAAGCAGAAGAGTTTATATCTTACAGAGTTGAAGAGTTGTAATGTTACATTAATTATATTTTTGCTTTTCGTATATCACAGTGAGCAGTAATCTAATTTTTTTGAAATAATACGTGAAGGCTTATATATTAAGAATTAATTTTTTTTTATAGTTTCCGTAACTTGCTTGTAAAATAATTAGGTATCCAAAAGGTAAGTTACATATTTTAATAGCAACTTATAAGTTCCTCATCCTCGGTTTTTTCCTTTCTTCAAAATGTACCACTTCTTAATTGCGAATAAATTATTTAACGTAATAATCGTTTCACCAAAGGCTGTTTGGATCCTGTTAATAAAACTCTTGAGTCTGCTGCACATAATCCTCGCTTTTGGTTCATGTTTCGTTAACTTTCTACATTACAATAATTTTAATTATTTTCAAGTTCCTTATAAGTAGCCAACTGTAGTAAACATCATGTACTTTGACCTCTCTCTCACTCTCTCTCTCTTTCTTTCTGTTACTCTTGTTCTTCTCAATAACTGTATCTCAGGAAGTCTGAACGTAACAGGTTCTTAAGTAAACTTCATATGACTTAACGTGCAAAATCTTAAACATCATTTGGGCTTCAGTTATGTTATAATTTTGTAAGAAAGCTTTACAAAATACTTTTTACACTGCTTCTGTATACGAAACTAGGTGCAGGTATGTAATCAAATTTTTTAGTAGGCCTATTTATTCTAACACTGTTACAGTTTCTTGAAAACGCCGTATGTAAACAAACATTAAAACTTAGTAATAAGGTTTATCAAACTACTATTTTTCTTGGACGCATTAACGCAAATCAGTAATCTAGAGACCAATTTTATATTGAAAAATCGATGTCTAATAAACGGAATTTGATATGCAAAAATCCATCGGTTAAGAAAATAAAGTAAACTTGGTTAGTAACAAATAATTTTGGCAAAAATTTTTAATTTGATATAGGCTATAATTGATTCCAATTTTATTACAATCTGAGAAATGAAGCCAAATAGATTTTCATAAACGTTGGTCTAGTAACAAAAAAAGTTTCATTCTTAAGCGCACAATATTATAATTTCCCTTTCATCCCGGAAAAAAGACTGTATTAAGCTACTATCATACTTGTCTAGTCTACACTATTTAATGGGTATATTATAGGTTTCACAAAAATTGATTATCTTACACATGGTTTTAATATATCACTAAACTTTGTGAAAAGTCTGAGTGAAAAGAATTATATACACAACGGTTGATGTTAATACAGGTCTTAATTCGTTTCAAAATTTATAGATAAATAAAAAATTAAAATTATCACATATATTGTGTGGTGTATAAAATAAATTGTAATAATCCTTTCTAATATGATTACTTAAGCCATAATATCCGAAGTTGGACCGTTCCTTTATTCTTCTGTAGCCTCCTACATTCTTGCGTATCTGCTGTCATATTCTCGTCTCACAGTCATAGTAGACAGTAGGCTATAATATTATACCTTTTTTTGCGTTGTCTGAGACTTGTCTCAGAGGATAAGACTCAGGCTGATCTGGGGCAAGCACCCTTCCGCCGATTGGAGATTTAGAGGAGTCGCACGCCAGCGCAGCGCGGACCGGTGGCGAAGTAGGTGGAGGCATTCAGGATAGAGTGTAGTGTATGGATGTGTATTTGTGTGTTTACGTAGTGTGCAGAGCCAAATGGGTGATGGTAGAGCCATAATAAAAGTATAAGTCAAACGACAGCCAAGACGAAGTCGAGTAACGCAGGACGCCAAAGCTGGAGGGAGGTGTCAGAGAGGCGTCAAGGTAAGGCGGGGAGGCACAAAGGAGAGGGATAAAGACCGGATAGGTAGATAGGAAAATTTAAGATGTTAAGTTATCAATAAGGAAGCCAGGTGTAGTAAGTATGACGAAGAGACTTAATTATTTCTATTTCTCCGTTGGCGGGGGTTTCTGGGAGGAGGTCCATCGGGAATGGTGAGGAGACGGTTTATGACAAAGGAAGGTCTGCGGTAGTTACAGGTAGTATTAATATTATACAATACCTCCTTCACATTTAAGTTGAGGAATTCCAATCAGCCTTCCGTTGCGTTACTTCTCTCTTGAGCCCTTGATATAATTCGTTGCCTGCTCTTTATTGCAGCTGTAATATCTCCTTCGTTTTATAATTCGTAACGTTAAATATTCTTCCTCACCCTGGAAATTTCCATTCTCTTTTACTAATTTCTTTTCACTTCATAAGACTTTTCTATACAAAAGCAAGTATATAAAAAAGTTATAAGGTCGGGGATTAGCAACCAAACGGCATTGTTTAAAAACATTTATCTACAAGTTTCTTTTCTATAGTTCATCGTACACACCCTTGCGAGATAAAAATAACTACACGGTAGATTCTTTCGCAATTTTTCGCATTATTTTGAGACAATCGACTGGTGATTTAGAGATAAATACTTTATATTAATGGGGTCTCATACATTTTATATTATATCTGTTTTCTATCCTACTGATAGAATTAGAAAAACGGTAGCTATCTCTCTTTTCCTTTTAAAAGCACAATACATATTAATTTACCAAGTAGCAGTTTCCTTCTTCATTTAAAATTTCTATCAAATATACTGTATATTGGACAAAACAGAAGGGGAAACATACGTGCTTACAAGGTAGTGTAAACATCCTGTAATGCTGTCAAATCAAAATACAAAGGAAGGGGAAGTGAATACTGTAATGAGTAGCCCCTACATTCATATTTATGCAGGTGTAGGTGATGATTAAGGCCCGGATTTTTATGTAATTACATATTTGAATGCTGAGTGCACATTTACACGGAAAAGCCAGATATCGGCGAATCATACCAATAGGTGTCTTATCCGCGAGTTTAATTTTACATATTTTTACATATTTTGTTCATATTACATATTTCACTCCATCTTACATATTTCTACATATTTTACTATACTTTACTTCAATTTGAAAATTGAAATGGCAAAAAATAGTTAGGCCTATAACAACATTACTCAGATGCGCAAATGTGCAATTAATCAGAATCAGGTCCAATTAAATTTATTACAAGAAAAGGCAAAATATTGCATCTGTTGCAATTGCACACATAGATTCTACTTTCAAGAAGTAAAATTTTCTACGAGCTCAAGCGACAAGTAAGGCATTTTGCACGGGATGTTAGATGAGAATGGTATGCGCGGCCCCACTCATTTACGTTTTGTTCGCACGTTCAGCGGGCTCGGTGGGGAAAGAACGTGCTGTCCGCGGTAAATAAATACTCTTCGCAGATCTTGCAATTCTCGCAACGGATTCCATCTACCTAAACAAACAAATATCTATATAACTCTATGCTATTGTAGGGCACAATGTGATTTTTGACGCCAGTATTATCGACGCTCTCGGAGTGTAAGCCTACACGTAAATAACAATCTGGCGTGCAGTGTGGTGTGTTGAAGTTATTGTCAAGTCAGTGTTTTGTCTTTCGCCTACACTTCTGCGCTTGCTTGTTTCTTGCCTTGGCGGATTCTCGTTGTTGGACAAAAGACGTCTTAAATAATATATTGTGCGGTATTGTTCAACGCAAGTTCTTAAGAGTTTTAAATACAAATATCCTTGTTTTATCATGGCACCGACCGCATCATCTTTGTCATCTAAGTTAAAATCATGGGTACAGATTGACAGTGCTTTTACAACTGACGATAAAGCTGTATTTTGCCAAGTTTGTTATGGCCAAATGGTGTTAAAGAAGAGAAGGTACTGCTGTTGTATACAGATGCAGCAGCATACATGTTAAAAGCAGGTAATTCTCTAAATGTGTTTTACCCCAACCTACTACATGTTACATGCCTGGCTCATGGATTGCATCGAGTAGCTGAAACTGTCAGAGACCTTTTCCCCGAAGTAAATACATTAATATCAGCAACAAAAAAGGTGTTCTTGAAAGCTCCTTACCGTATCCAGTGCTACAAACAAAGGCTACCTGACACACCTCTGCCTCCAGAACCCGTAATTACAAGATGGGGAACCTGGATCGAAGCCGTAAATTTCTACAGTGACAACTTTGAAGCTGTGAAGTATGTGGTGGAAACATTATCTCCCGATTCTGCAGTGTCAGCGAGCGAATCCTTGTCTGCATTCAACAACTCTAAGGTGATATGTTCAGTTTCGTACATCAAAACGCATTTCAGTTGTATCAAGAAACTGGAGACTGCAGGTCTGACTCTCCAAGAGGCCATAGGAATAGTTGAAGAAGCAGTTAACAAGTTAAATGCTGTGCAGGGTGAAGTCGGTGACAAAGTTTCTACTAAATTAAATTCTGTGCTGAATAGAAACTCTGGTTACTCAACTTTACATACCATTTATCGCATATGTAACGGCGAAACTGTAGAATCGATTGAGAATATTCTTCCAAGTACGATTCCTCTATATAAACATGCGCCGGTGACGACATGTGATGTCGAGAGATCCTTTTCTATATATAAAAACATACTCTCAGACCGAAGACAGTCCATGTCAACAGACAATATAGAAAAGTATTTAATAATTAATTGTGCAACTAAACAGTGGAAAAAAAAACTTACATGGACACTTTATTCTTATGCAGAGTTATAGTAGAGTTATATATATATATATATATATATATACAATATAGATTTTCAAGTCAAAAATCTACCTTTAATTTTATAGTAATTTCAACTCTCCTAGTAAAATACTTTGTTAAATAGTTAATTATTCTCAATTTTTTACTTTATACTCATGTCCTATACTACAGAAATCCATAGGTAAAATACTTTGTTGTTGTTAATTTTATAATATCAAGGTTTCTTTTTTAATACTGTTTTCTAAAATATGTTTTCATAAATTTTCTAAAGTACAATAAACAATTGAAAAGTAATTCATTTCTTATGCATGCTGTCTTATTGTAAACTCTTCAACAAAGAGTTGAACTTTCAGATACTGTGTATTCTGAGGGTTAACTTATTTTCTGTAACAGAAGTGGTAATCTAACTGGTGATTAGTGTCAGCCCCGAACTTGATTAGTATTTTATGGATTACATTGACTTTGCTCAAAATATATTTGCATGTTTTGAAAGAGATTTTAAAAAGTTTAAAATGAAGCACCTATTATTTTCAAAACCTTTCAAAGAGGGCACTGTTATGTTCTCGTAAAATGTAAATTATCTTGTTGATGTGAAAGTATTTTAATACTACATATTTCTTAAATATTACATATTTAGCTACATATTTTCCTTATTTTTCCTACATATTTATGTACATAATGGGAGACTGTGCGCTGCGCCGTACGCTAGACAGAGAGGGTATAATAGCAACTATCTCGCTCTACTTTCGTCAGTGAAACACGCGGCTGATGAGTAAATTTTAGTCGATTCATTTTTGCAGTTCAACCTGCGATAACTTCAAAACCAATAAATATACAGCAATTCTGAAAACTGCATTGTGTTCAGTAATTAAATCTCTATAAGTAGCCAAAATCTCAATTAATATAATTAACAATTACAGAATTGCAAAAATTAGTTTGGAGATACGTCCGGATATGGAAGGTTCCGGATATCACAGGTCCGGATGTGACAGGTTGTACTGTATTTACCTTATAACAATTCCCCCTAAATAAAAGGGAAATCCCCAAATTCATATTTCGAAGCCACCTGTTGTAGATAAAACGGTATTTATCTTGGATACATACGTTTAATCTCATACAAACGTTTTTATGTGTGTTCCCATCAGCACCGACACACCTGTACAGGCTTCTCCATATTTTTCTACACCTGTCCAAATATGACTATACTGATTACAATAGTAATTTCTTCTACGGTTTGTTTATGACCATAAGATATGTCTTTATAGTTCCTTTTAAATACCATTATTTTCTGCTCATTCGTACAAAACTTTTAATTGTTGAATGTGCCAATTCTGATAATCTTTGCCAAACCCAAATTTTAATGTTATACGGCGTCACCTTATTATGTAGCAAACAAAATTAGAAAAAATCACTGTTATTTTAGCAGTAGCTTTTTTAAGGAGCCCAGAGTAGGCCTATACCTACCCGACACGCACACATTTGAAGGATCAGTATTTTGTCTTGGAGTTCACTCTCCCAGCTGAGATACCCATGTTTTTAGGGACCAGGAACTCGCATTTGAACTTCTATCATCAGCTACATAATGTAAATCCTAGATAAATGTACAAGCCTATGCTCTAAAAGCCTAAGCTATGATACCCACAATCATCTACGTTTTACTAAAATAATGGTTGCAAGTTAAATTTTTTGATTCATGTTGATGCTTTTGTCTCGAAGAAACCAGGTAAATTAATCTGCTTTTCGTATCCGGCCGACGATGGTGTGCTCCCACTTACGAACAGTGGCACTTGCAACTCGTTTCACTTGCGAACACTCAAGAAGATAAGACACGTAATTAATTTTTGATACGTGAGAGTACCTCCCACTTGCGAACACACAAACAACGATGTATGTACATCCACCCTGTATTGTGTTTATGTTTTTATAATTCGTTAAATGTATTTTTTGTTACCAACTACGTTTACCAAGTTACAATTTTTATAAAACTCACACACACACACACACTTGCATAGCCGCTCCCTCGCTCTCTCTCTCTCTCTCTCTCTCTCTCTCTCTCTCTCTAAATTAAAAAGGAAGGTTATTTTTTATTTATTTTTATTAGTCAACTTGTAGAACGGACGACGTGATCTTGAGAAACATCCCAACTTCAGAATCTTTTTCATATCTTTTAGTTTATCCAATTCAGTATACTTTTTCGTCCTTTTCATAGCTTAAAAATTTCACTCCATCGTTATATCGTGTTCTGAATACATTTCTCTGCCTCAGATTATAAACATTTGATAATGTTTTTTATTCTTGGATGTGGTCTTCCAACGTGGCTGTTTAGTTTCTGATGCGTGCTTGTACGGTATTATTCATTGTATGACGTCGGAAGTAGCAGTTCCGTAACTCCTGTGGCACTAATCATTGTCTAGCTATTGTTCTACGAAACAATTAAAGAATTAATCGAGTTTCTCTTCCTCTGGAACTTGACCATGGATATACTACCAGCCACATTCTACATCTTTTCGAAGGAAAGCAAGTGTAGCACACATTAGGATTTTTGTGCTCCCTAAGTCATTTGAATGTGTATACTCGTGCAAAGTCACTACTGCAGCTTTTGAATTTTCCATTCATGAAAAATTACTTTTAATCTTTCAAACTCTCTTTTCTATTGATTTAACCAAAAATCGGGAGCTTAGCTTGCACAACGTCTTCGCCCGGACGGAAACTACTCTCGTCAATTTTCAAACCGGGACAATTGACAAACTGGCAGGGACCCCGGGATCAGGTCGTCAAACCGGGACAATCCCGGTCAAACCGGGACGTATGGTAAACCTATTTATACATGTATTTATCGGTTTTCAATATTGATGTGAGCATTGTACTGTAGAATTAGGAAGCGATTGTATTGAACGAATCACGATTATCAAATGATATACGGTATTCCTTTTAGTTCAACAATTCCGTCATCTCGTCTCCGGTACTTTGGAAAACCATTGTTATTTTCAATAGTTTAACGTAAAATGTTGCTCGGTTATTATGTGTACATATTCCATCAATCATGCAAGGAACATTAGGATTACGAGCTCTACAAGATCCATGTATCATTCGAGATAACAATTTTATGAATCCTTGGAAAAGTGATACGGCACAAAACTTAGGATAAGCAAGAGGTAGTGTATTAACTTTTTAAATTGTATATTATTATTATTTTTATTATGTTTTTACTATAAAATATTCATATTATTTTAACATGATTTTCTGGAACACGTTTGGTGGAAACGTAAAACCGGCCAGCTGATAAATAAGAGGTTGCGAGTTCAGACGTAGATGTGTATATATGTGTCAGCCAAAACAGTGTTTTGTAAACGTACACGTCTGTCATTACAACATTAAGAATGTTATTTGACCTTGAGTAGGCACTCATGTTGACGGGAATGAGAAATCTTGTGGTGTTAGCGCTGAATAGACACAACACAGGGGGGGCCATTCCGGCTTCCCGCGCTAACCTAGCGATCAGCTGTTTTTGCCGCGTGACGTCCGACTGGTGGAAGAAATACGCGCGAGTCTTGATTTACCATGCAATCTTACCTGAGACAATGTCCTACTTAGCATCTCTCTGCTGTTTGCACGAAATATTAACAATAATTGTAATGAGCTATTCATATAGAAAAAGGATTAAACAACAAGATTAAATGGTTTGCGGCAAAAAATAATGGTAAAATCTATTTCTACATTTAATAGAAAAGTAAGCAAGTCTGTCCACATATAACATTGACAAAATGGCACAAGATGTAAAATTAAGTCGGAATTTTTTATTATTCGTTAATTTTATATTAATAGAATTATTTCGATTGTTATTAATTTACTTAGAAACCTCAGATGATACTGATATTTTTCAGTGAAACGTGCGTCAGGTGTTAAAAAGAATATACGAAATTATACTACTTGCAGAAGAAACAAATTGAAAACATCACAAATTTTATATATATATATAATATGCCTGCGTGGGTGGGTGCGCGTACGTGCACACGCGTGCGCGCATTAGTGCGTGTATAAACATTTCTATGTAGTATAATATACTTGAAACAAGCTTCCAATTATTATAATTATAATCAATATCATAATCATTTTCTTTATCTACATTTTCTACATTCTACATTATCTACATTGAAATTTATTGACATTTAAAAGATACATTAAATATACTGTATTGAAAAGGACACTGTGCGCTGCGCCGTACGCTAGACAGAAAGGGTATAATAGCAACTATCTCGCTCTACTTTCGTCAGTGAAACACGCGGCAGATGAGTAAATTTTAGTCGATCCATTTTTGCATTTCAACCTGCGATAACTTCAAAACCAATAAATATACAGCAATTCTGAAAACTGCATTGTGTTCAGTAATTAAATCTCTATAAGTAGCCAAAATCTCAATTAATATAATTAACAATTACAGAAGATACACAGAAGAAGAACGTGTTTTTTTAGACGTTTCTATTGGTTTACTACTAATGTACAATGAAGATATACTTATTATATCTTTATTTAGTATATAGTTATTTACGTGTCAAGAAAAGAACGTGTGAATAAAGTGATCACAACATTTTATACCTTATATGTTTTCTGTCATTGAATGATTAACCCACTTTTTAATAACAGCGTTGAAAAATAGTTGATTACGTCTTTCAAAGATTATTTTTACTACGGTACTGAAATTAAAAATAACTAAGATCGTATACAGGAATACGTAGGCGACTGGAATACACAGCCGAGACACAGCAGCTGCAGGAATTGCTTACGTTCAGTAGACTTGGCAACGTTGTGACCTTCGTGACTTTATATACATTTTGTGGCAACACTGTGCATATTTTTCATCAGTAAAAGCTAAACCGATATCCGTGATAAAATAGTAATGCATTTTTTTAAACGTGTGAGTGGTTTGTAACGATAAAGTTAACAGGGTAATTATTATTCAACTTTTTTCAACAAACTATCTTGAAACGGATATATATTTTTACGGTTTTTTATGCTGATTACGAATATGTAAGAATAAAATGTCTAAGCTTACTCGTAACTTTTATATATGGGGTCTCAAAAAGATGAACTTCTCTGGTCAGAACTTGCATGTTTAGCTAATGATGGATAAACGTGATTATATATATGTATATATATATATATATATATATTATAAAGACTTTTTGTCTATCTATCTATTTTCTGTATATAATGATAGAACAAATCTTACTTACCCGTGACTTTTTTACTTTACATGGGCGCCAGAACAAATCCCAGATACAAATGACACGGATTCAGCTTAGCTCAGAGCACAGAGTCACACTATCTCAGGATTCGTTCAGTGAGTGGAATATTTAAAGGGAATCGTTACAAATAACTCTTAAATAATGTTGAAATTTGTTTAATCAATGACTCTGTTATTGAATTAATTTCTTTAAAAGTTAATTTAATGACTTATTGCTAACGTAAATCTTATTGGTTAATGAGTGTGCTTGAAAAGTGAAGATTAAAACGTCCAAACGACCAATTGCTCTTATCTGGTTGATTTAGGGATTTATATATCACCCAAACCAGTGCTAAAGAACGGGTCTGCAATAATTTGCAAGTTCAATACTACACCTCACTCTCCATTCAACACTCCAATATTACTTTATATCTAATCTTAATAATTAAATACAAAATTTGAATTTATATAGTGTCTTTTAAAAATGTTTATTGATTTAATTATTTATTTTGTTATTTTTATGTTCATTGATCAATGAATATATTTCTTATCTGATTGATGCGTCGACCGTAGATAGTAATCAGTAGAGATACTCCTTTTGATGGTTCGGCTCAGAAGAAATGATGTTGACCAATAACGTTGACTGATGATCCTGGACAATTACAGATGCTGTAGCTACTCTGGTACACAGGTCACCTCACTGTTAATTAATTATTTATTATTTAATTAATTAATTAGTTATTACGCAGCGAGATTATTTATTGAACTTTACTAGTTCCTCTACTACTGCGGACCACTTCGCGAACTGTTTATTTAAACAAATACTTTGCGTTGTTTGTGCAATTGGGATCGTATTTAACACACGTCTTGCTTATTTAACGCCCGAACGAAGAGTGATCAATTCCCTCATTCTGAGTTAGCGTCAACTCTTAATACAGGGTTGTGATTGGTTGTTCCAATTAAATCATGTGTTTTCCATTTGAAACAATATCGAACAAGTCGGTCAAACTCTCCTTAACAAGTTTGAGATGGTAGAGAATTTCAGGCTAATTTCATACTTCCGCTGTTTGCAAATCGTTTGATTACAGGTATTTGCAAACGTGTTTTCAAAGATCTGCCAACAGATTATTATTGCTTTGGTCTTTCTCTGTATGTGTGTGAAAACACCTAATTCGTACCTAGCCTAATTTTCTAGTTATATCTCTTGGCGTTCTTCTTCTGTATAACTTCTTTAAATGTTAATTATATTAGATGATATTTTGGCTACTTATACAGTTTTAATTGCTGAACACTATGGAGGTTTCAGAATTGCCGTATATTTATTAGTTTTGAAGACTTGCAGTTTTAATAAATAAAATTAATTGAATAAAATTTCATGTCTGTGCACGCGTAACGATATTCAACGGTAATTTTCGCTACCAACGTTCGATTCTATGGTTACCAATGAATTCTGATTGGCTTAGATTGACATAAATCCATTGTTATCAAAATTTGAATTCTTTTCAAAATCCTTGTATATCTTCTGATTGCTGTTATTCTTCTATCTTCCTTCCTAAGCATTAAATATTGTCACTATGGTATGTATTTCCTTTCATAGATTAATTTGATACCCTACAAATTTGGGTTATTTTAGGTTTTATATTTTTTCAATTATTTTCATACTTGTTAATTACATTTCTTTTTGAATTCAAATACTTATTATAATATTTTGTCTTAAAAATGGTTTACAATTTATCCTCGGTGAGCCATTCGCCTCGGATTTGCTAATTTCTTTGTTAATTTGTTATAATTTGTAGTTGTTTGTTTTTGACAGTTAGGCATTTTCATAGGCCTAAGTAGCTATTATGATATTTGATTTATTTCATTCCAATTACCTCTCATTTTAGCCTAATGAGCTTTATTTTGTTATTATAATTGGTTGTGTTATTTATTGTTGTGTTTCGGGTCTGTTTATGTGTTATTATTATGTCACTATTATTTTATACATCATGAATTGGTAATTGTTTACTATCTGGTTTCCTCGTTTTCTAAGTCATACATTTCTTAACTTTCTTACTTATTTAATTTGCCAATAATAACAATGTGGCTATTATTTACTATTTTTTGATCACATTAAATACAACATCTAGGCCTATGGTCTGTATAATGCTTCCAGCCATATCCTATTCATAAACTTGCTTAAATAATTATTTAACTATTATTTGATAATATTTGTTTAGAGTTCATCTCATTTTATATCATTTTTTGTGCGATAAACAACATCACTTTTTATGAACTTATTTTAATAACGATGCCTTATAACATGGGTGTTTATTGATTGGTTTTTAACTCCTTAACTTTTTAACAATCTTTTAAACAATCTTTACTTCCCTCCATGTTAACATTATCTGTTTTCTCTTTCAGGGTATACTCCCTTTTAATCATAATTGCATTCAATTAAATTTAACAATAATATTCTTTCTTAACTAAATACTGTCTTCGTCACATTTCAGTGTTCATTATACCTTAATTAACTGTTTATACTTACTACTATTCTTAATTACTACTAATCTTCACTTTTAATCATTTAGTGTTTCCTTTGGATTTATTTAGTGTTTATGCTTTTATTCTTCACTATTTTTCACTATATTTACATTCTTTATTTTACACTATTCTCATTTAATCATCACCTTCACTTTTAAATTATTTATAGTTTATTATAATTTATTTGGTGTTCTTTCTTTATCACTATACTCTGGGGTTTTTACACTTTCATTTTGCACTTCACAAATGTTTTTGTTTTTTAAGTGTTTCTAAATGGGTAATCCCTCTAATTACTATCTCACCACCGTACTATCTCTTTCATTACAAATGTCATTAATAATATTAACAATTTTATGTCTTTATATTTTAACATTACATCTAACTCTAAATTGTGGGTTAGTTTGCTTTTTTTATTTAACGTTGTTTAATTGGGTTTCTTTCAATTGTCATTTACTTTTTTATCCCTTAATTGATAATAATATTTACTCTTTTTCATAGGTTAATTATTGGTGTTTTTTCCAACATTACATTTTTGTGTATCATTTCTCCTGCTCATATTATTTATTACTTGTTTGTGTCTTATCATTTGTTTTCATTTTTATTTATTTCCCTTTATCTCGGGTTTGTTTCTTTTTCATTCCCCTCCTTCTTCATTTTCATTGTATTTGGTTAAAACCTTGGTTTTCCACCTTCTCCTTTGGGTTCATTTTAATATGTTGCATTGAGTCATTCAATTCCATAATTTGTTTCATTTTTGTTTGGTTTTGGTTTGTTCCCTTCTTCATTTGGTTTCGTTAATCACTTTCTTCTTCATTTGGTTTTATTCTCGTTTTTTTGGGTTCCCTTCTTCTCTTGTTTACTTTTGTTGGGTCAATCACTTGGGTTAGGCCATGTCGTCGTTTGTCGTGTCATTGCCTTTTTATTTTCTTTATATTAAACATTTTATTTTATATGAAGTATTATTTTACATTCAGAATCATCTTTTTTATCCCTGGTATTGCGGTGTCTTATTTGTGTTGTAACAATATATATTGTAATGTAACAGAATGGGGGGACTAAATAAATGTAAAAACCCAACATAACAACCCATAAAAATAAATAAAAACAAAACCATAATAATAGACTATGAAGTACAATGCATTAGGTAAATGAACAAATGTACCATATTTTATAAGAAAATAATGTGTATAAGATTACCTAATAAGAGTGGAACTATTAGGGAAGAAAACAGCAAACAACCGGGTCCCACCGGGCAGGATTTCTTATTTTTGGCCCAAAAACGAATACGTTTTTGGTCACCACGGGACGGATTTCTTATGTTTGGGTCCACAAGCGACAGCATTTCTTTGTACGCATCATTTCTGGCCCAACCGATCTGAATTTAGTCACTCCCTACGGGCATCATTCTCGTCCTGAGCGACACCATTGTTGTGAATCACATCGCAGTCATCTCGACAAGATTCGGCCAAGCAGTAGACCAGAGACGACGGGACACGGCAGGACAGCATTTGCGAGGTCATCAAAAAAAGATTCCACAGCTTTAATTCATGGAGGGTTACAACATGAGGCGTCATCTGACCAGCAGAGACAGGAGGTGCAACAGCTCCTAACAGGATCGAACAACGGGATCGAAGCCAGCTTCATCACGAATGGATCAACGGCCACGTGACTATAAACTTTTTACTTATATTTGATGTTTAACAATATTTCACTTTTAGCAGTTATTTCTTAACACATTTGTATAAACAAACACCGTCATTACACAATACAACTTAATAAATGGTTGGCAGCTCATTATCAGTTAAAACTTCAAAGATAAAGATATATGTTGCTATCATTTAAATTCATAATTTTAATAATTTTAATTGCCAACAAAGCTTGATTAGTTAGAGAGAGTAAGTTTATGTTCTAAACAACGATCGCTAGCTACCGAAACGTATTCAAATTCATTGAAACTTAAGTTTATGGTTCACATGCTCTATGCTCAAATTCTGTGAAGATATTTTTCCTTTTTCTCTTAAACTGTAATAATGGCAGATGTCAGGGCTCTAATAAAAAAACGAGGCACAATTAAGGCCTCAATATCACGCGTAAATACTTTCGCGGATAACTTCGATTTGGTAACCAGCGATCCTCATGCGCTGAGAATAAAACTGCGTCATTTGATGGAATTATCCACCAAATATGATGAGATTCAGTCCCAAATCGAAGCTGAGGAAGCGGACGTTGCTTTAACGAGTGATAGGGTACAAACGGAAGACGATCTTTGTAATATAGAGTGTAAATTGCAACACCTGCTGGAGCAAGCTGAGCATATGAACCAAAAACCAGTAATTAATGATGAAAGTAAACAGCTTAAAACACCCCCCATTCAATTGGAACCAATCAAATTACCACGGTTTGCGGGTAGTATTGTTGAGTGGCAACATTATTAACATATTTTTCTTGAATTAATTCACGTCAGAGCAGATCTGACGGATATACAGAAACTTCACTATTTGCACTCGTCATTACATGGCGAGGCGCTTAACGTAATAAAATCGTTACCAATCACTCATGAGAATTACGCGGTGGCTATCGATCTGTTGAGGAATAGATATGACAGTAAGCTAATTGTTTCCGCCCATCATGTAGGGAATGTCCTGGACGTACCATTAGTTCAACAAGAATCCCAAGTCAGCATATCGAAATTTATTGATGAAATCTCTGCCAATATAAACGCTTTAAATAATCTCAAACTGCCAGTCAACACATTCGAGATTATTGTCGTAAATTATTTAGCTAAAAAACTTGATAATTACACTTTCCGTTTGTGGAAAGAGAGTCTGTCGGAACATAAATTCCCTGATTTTAATAATTTTATGAATTTTCTAAATTCACGCAGAAAATTACTACAAAATCCTGATAACGCGACTACCCCAACGAGCAGGTTGAATAAAAGCGATAAGTCTCCTTATCGCAAGGCAGTTAAACAGATAAGCGCTCCAAAGGGGGCATTCCATTCTCATATCAGAAACAATTTATGTAGGCTGTGTAACGGTGAACATAGAATTATCGACTGCTTACAATTTACATCGCTGTCTATCCCTGACAGAAAAAACCTGTTAATAAAAAACAAACTTTGCTTAAACTGCCTCCGTTCGGGACACGAAAGCTCAAAATGTCCCTCAAAATTCTCATGCAAAAAATGTTCTAGGCGTCACCACACCACGATTCATGTCCCCAACAGGGACGTAGCTTCTATTAACAACCAATGCTCACTGAAATCACAGACCAATAAATCGGTATTGTTATCCACCGCCGTCTGTATGACCGCTAATAAGGTCGGTAGGAAATTTCCCGTTAGGATATTACTGGATTCCGGTTCTCAAACGAACTTTTGCACAATGGATTTCGCCCGCAGAATGGGCCTCCAATTGGTTAAATCGCAACTACCCATCACGGGTATAAACAACTCGCTTTCCCAGGCTGACTTTAGTACGAAGGTAAGGCTACATTCTCGCTATAAACCCTTCACGTTAAACGTGCATTGTGCCGTATTACCCTGTATAACTAATAATTTACCGGCGGAGTCGTTCGATCTTGCCTCTTTGAATTTACCCAAGCGCATATTCGTGGCGGATCCTCACCTACATTGCTCGGCGCAAGTCGATATATTACTCGGCGCTCAATATTTTCTCCAACTAATTGAACCTATGAAATTTACGCGCGGACCACACTTTCCTATAATTCAGGAAACCAAGTTAGGATTTATTTTGGCCGGTGACTTACCCTTCAACGTCGATATAACTAAAACAGTTTCTTCCTTTATGGTCTGCAAGGATAATAATCAGATTTCCTCGCAACTAAAAGAATTTTGGAAGTTGGAGGAGATCTCTAGTCGCGAAGCCCGCTCTGAGGACTCGCCGTGTGAAAAACATTTCGTGGAAAACACTAGCCGTAACCGCGATGGGAGATTCGTGGTATCCCTGCCCCGCAGATCTGATAAATTTCATTTGGGAGATTCTCTCCGCGGAGCCATCCGCAGATTCCAATCGTTAGAGTTCAAGTTCAAGCAGAACCCTATCCTTTATAAGGATTATAGCGAGTTCATGAGTGACTACTTGAAATACTTGAAACTTGGCTACATGTCGCCACTTAATGACTACTATTTGTCGCTTGACAGGTCAGAGATTTTTTATCTGCCCCATCACGCAGTCTTCAAGGACTCTAGCTTAACCACTAAATTGCGCGTGGCATTTGACGCCTCCGCTAAAACCACAAATAATCTGTCCCTCAACGATACTTTAATGGTCAGTCCTACGATCCAGCAGGATCTGTTTTCGATAATGGTTCGGTTCCGTACCCACCGATATGTACTTATTGCGGGCATAGAAAAGATGTATCGCCAGATCATTGTTAACCCTAAGGATTCAAACCTGCAACGCATCGTTTGGCGTGATGCGCCGCATAAGGAATTGCGACATTACGCTTTAAGGACGGTTACATATGGCACTGCTAGTGCCTCCTTCCTTGCTACACGTTGTCTGGCTCAGATAGCCTACGAAAATAAATCCGACTACCCTACAGCTTCTAGGGCCATAGCAAATGATTTTTACGTAGACGATCTCATAACGGGTTCGGATGATCCGAACGTCTTAGCTGAAATGAAATGCGAGATCGTGAATTTGTTGAGTAGGTATGGTTTCACGTTACATAAGTGGTTCTCTAACCACCATAAGATTATGACCCTTCGCGCCCAAGAAACCCATGACTTCAGCAAAGGTCAAAACGTGCGTACATTGGGAATCCAATGGAACGTTGAAAGGGATAACTTTTTATACACCGTTAGGGGTGATGATAATTTGACCGTGTTCAACAAGAGAAGCGTGTTGTCAAGGCCATTTTCACAGTCGGCCGTGGACTACGCCGGTCCTGTACTTTTGCGCCATGGCGGGCAGCGCTCTAAGTCCACGACCAAGGCATACATCGCGCTATTCATATGCATGTGTACAAAGGCCATCCATTTAGAATTGGTGTCGGATCTCACTTCCAACGCCTTTATAGCGGCTTTAAGAAGGTTCATCTCGCGCAGAGGTATTCCCGCGCAGATATTTTCAGATAATGGTACGAATTTTCGTCGTGCCAACTACACCTTATATGATTGGTACAAATTTTTAACCTCAAAGGAAGTTGAGCAATCTTCTCTGGAGTTTTGCGGTCTCCACGGTATCAAATGGTCCTTTATCCCCCCTTCAGCCCCTCATTTCGGTGGTTTGTGGGAAAGTGGTGTAAGGAGTGTTAAATTTCATTTACGTCGCGTAATAGGCGGTACGATCTTGAATTTTGAGGAATATTCTACTCTTCTTTCTCAAATTGAGGCTTGCCTTAATTCACGCCCTTTGTGCGCGGTGTCCGACGATGCTAAAGACCCTGAACCCTTAACTCCTGCTCACTTCTTGGTCGGTGCTCCACTGACGGCACTTCCGGAGCCCGACTATACCCAAAGCAATAATAGTCATTTGGGCAGATGGCTTCTGCTCCAAAAATTTACACAGACCATCTTTAAACGGTGGTCTAGGGATTATCTGCACCAGCTGCAGCAGCGCAATAAATGGCGTACCCCGTTAAGGAATTTGAATGTCGGACAGCTTGTCCTCATTTTGGATGACAATTCCCCCCCTCTAGAATGGAAGCGTGGGGTAATTACCAATGTTTTTCAGGGTCAAGATTCCTTAGTACGCGTCGCAGAAGTTCGCACCGCGCTAGGTACCTTACGCCGACCCATCCACAAATTATACCCCCTTCCGGTGGCTACAAACTAATCGTATGCGTGCCATACGAGACATACTAGGATTGTGAATTTGTCACATTGCCTGGACGACGCCCGGGACATTCCCCGGGCGAGCATACAAGTCAATTGTATCATAAACATTGTAAGTATCATAAGCATTGTAATATTGTTTACGTGCCGCTAGCTATTACTGCAATAGTGACTGTGTTTCATATTGTAACATGACAGATATAAGCATAATTTTGAATGGCAATTGATCATTAGAATAATGAAATTATAATATTTAAATTTGGAAGAAAGCATTAAGTTTAATATAAATAGATTAATTCATAGCAACTGTGGAAAGAAATCATTATTATAAAGAAAATACGAGTTAAAATAAAAGGTGTTACTAGTGATGAGTCATCCAAGACCAGTCTCATAACCAAAGGTTTTCAAGGTATAAGGTATATATAACGTATACCAAGCAGTACAGAATATGACCAAACCCACAACGAGGGAGAATAAATAGAAGAGAAACCCTAAAATAAGCCAAGATCAAACAACACAGGTGGTGTATTTCTGAAATCAAGAAGAAGATGGAGAAGATCCCAAGAAACCTGATGGCAACAAGCAGAAGATGGAGAAGATACCAGTCCCAGAAGGCAGGAGAAAAGAAGACTGAAGAAAGAAGAAGAGGGCAGCATCCTGAAGAAGATGTCATGCTCTTATAAAAGACACCCAAATCCCTATATCCCCAAAATAAATATCTAAAAACAAAAGTATAACGAAATAAAAACCACATGTATACAAATTTAAGAGAGAGGAGTGTATAAAGTAAAAGTTTCCTGTGAACTAAGATGAAACAATAATATAGTACCCATGGAACAAATCTCCATTGAAAAAACGCTAACCAATTTATTATGTTAATAAGACTATACGACCATTTAGCATTAACATAATATATAAGTGCAAAGTGAACCAGTGATAGTTTTGGGTATTATAAAAAATGAACCTTGTGTTTCATTCTTGGCAATCACAAACATTGGATGCAATGAAATATGCATTTTTCAATGACTTAAAATGTGTACTGTGACAATATGTTGTTCATAAGACATGAATCTGTTTAAAATAACATTTTGTTTTACATGAAAAAAGAAAAACAGAGTTCATAATACCTTTTGAACAATTAATACTATTTATTTGTTAATGACAGGGTGCAATTCCCCAAAGACAATGTATAAAAGACGGTATAAAAACTGTAGAATCCTACTTATAATAATAGTTAGAAATAAGAATATAAATATAAGGTTTTTATGTATATAGTATAGGAATGTTTAAAAATGTTTTAGATATAAGGCCATTTGTTTGGGTCTGAAACAACTAACATCAGAACTATAAAAATAGTTACCACTTGTAAATAGTAGAGAGTAATTAAGATGTTAGTTAGTAAAAAACCTTTTTTGTAAGCCATATTTCCATGTTTAGAAATAAGGATTTTGTTGCAAAATGTCTGACTTGAAGACAATCATTTATTTAAAAAAAATATTCTTTATTTGTTTTAACTATTATTTGTATTGTAACCAATACTAATTGTTGTTGTGCAATTTGAAAATATGTTTAATTTATAATACTATATGTAAAAGTCAGAGAGGGTATTACACATCATATATTGTTTGTAAAATATTTTGTAAGAAAAATTGTTAAAAAATCATAGGCCAAAAGAATGGAAACCAAACTTCATCAAAACAGAGAAATTAATCATTTAAATGCGAATAAACAAAAGGGGTTTAGACAAAATAAACTTGAGATCATGCCATATAATTGCACATACCATTTAGAGAGATTTTAATAAATATATTCAGAATTATAAATAAAAATGAAAATGACTAAACTCAGAAATTTGGACATGGGAGTCATATATTCCAGAATAATGTTTCAGAATACAACTAATTCAATTAATTACCAGAAGATAAGGGAATATGAACCTTTTAATACAATATAGGATTATTAATATTAAATATAACTGATAAAATGGCTGAATTTATATAATGACAGGAAGTAAATTTTGATGTTTTGACTTTTCAGAGTATACCAAACTGAAAGTGAAATTACTATTTTTTGGACAGAAAACACTATAAAATGGCATTATTTAATCTGAAAAATAACCAGAATGAACTGAAAGATTAATTTAAATCAAATCTAGTGAATAAAATTGACAAATAACCAAAGTTTAGGCATTCATATAGTGAAAATGTAAAAGTGTACACAGGATGTGAAAAATATTTGAACAATGTTAAGGATAATATTATATGGGCTAAGAGTTTAATTGAAACTGAAGGAAAGAGTTAGTTGATTATTGGTATTTGAACGGATAACATAAACGAGAGTTTTGTGACGATCTAACCTATTTTTACAACATTAAAGATAAGTGGCGAACAGTACGTTACGGTAAAGTCGAGAGTGAATTATAAAATCTTTCCAGAACCTATACGTTGTGACAAAAACGATCAAGAAACACTAATTAACACTAAACAATACATTTCTACTCTGAAAAACACCACAAAACACCAGAAAACTGTATAATACCTTAACCAAATTAGTGTCGGAATTGGGAAAAGTGTTTTGACTTATAACTACACAGACATACTAAATACAACCCAGAATCACTACACCAGTCACTACACAACATTTAACAAGAGATTTGCAGACACAAGAACAGGAATTTTGCCAGAAAATACATTATTTGGAATGCAGCAGGAACGAGCAACATTTTGATCAACTTGACGGCGGCCATTTGCTTTGACGATCCCAGTGCCTTCTTCTTAGTTCAACTCAGCTGTTTGGTGAAAACAATTATTATATTTACAAATTATTATTCAATGTCTGTGTTTATTAATAACTATTAATTTGATTTTAACGTTATACTTTTTAAATATTAGCCCGATTTCTCTGACTTTGGTAATAACTGGCTGTTTAAAGAACCCTATATAATTTTTATAACATATACTTGTAACTTTTTTCGATATCCTGAGAATCGATACTAATCGATAAGAGTCAATATTGCTGTTACTTAATAAAACATTAATACTTTTCAATACTTAATAGCTCTTTATTTCTTCAATAATACTAATTACCAATAATATAATTCTAATTGATAATCTACAAGGACTTTACCACCTATAAGTGAAGATAACCTAAAAAATAAAAAGGTAAACAAGTATCGATTGGTTTGAAGGCAGTCTTATGAGTGGTGATAGCTTATTTAAAATATACTAAAATTTTAATAAAAATTTTCAGAAGAGCATTACACTGTTTAAAACTTCACAGCCCTATATTAATTAATTGATCCTAATTAATTAATTAATAAAATTTAAATTTTTTTTAAATTATTTTTTTTTATAAACATAAATTTTTTTTTAAATTTCCTTCAAAACAATAAATTTTGTTTTGAAACTTTCGGCGAAGCTGAACATATATATTCCTTCATCAACTTTACGCTACTCGACCGGTCTTGCTACCATTGGGACTCGACCAGCTGGGAAACTTAAGGAAGTGTTTCAGGCCACTAAGACGTCGAGAGCCACACCAATCACACCAATTAAACATTACAACTTACAGTATCACATATCAATTATTTATTTTATTACAAATTGGCTAGCCCAAAGAGTGGGGCTTGATTACATCGGAGTCTCATACTCCACAATAGCTTATTATCATCAACACCTTAATATTTGTATATATATATATATATATTATTACAAATTGGCGCACAACTTTAGGGGCTTTAATTAGCGATTGGAAGGCCAATAAATTCTGCCCAATCACTAGTTGGAGCTAGGCAACAGCCACAAAGCCAGAGAATTTCAAGGGAAAATGCAACGACGTGCGACATCTAAGAAACGGGCGGCGGAGGCCGAAAAAGAAGTCGATATGGACAACAAAGAGGCAACGCCAGTAGAGTTGGAAGAGGTATTAAAATCGGTGTTGTCCAAACAAACAGAGCAACCAGAGGAACAACCGGAGATACCCACACAGACAGGGGAAGTCAATGTCCGGAAAGAACAATTAGAAAAACCCGCACAATTAGAGAATGCGGCAATACAAGAGATGCTCAGAATGATGATGGAAGAAATCAAATCCAGTAAGAATAAAATGGACGAAAACAGTAAGGGGTTGAAAGAAGAATTGAGTGGGATGAACAAGAACATGGAAGAGTTGAAGGGAGACAACCAGTCCTTGAAAGAAGATTTAGGAAATAAGATCGAAACAACAAATAAGAAGCTGGAAGAGAAGATAGAAGAAAACAGCAAGAAGATGGAAGAGAAGATAGAAGAAAACAGCAAGAAGATGGAAGAAAAGATGGAAGAAAACAGCAAGAAGATGGAAGAGAAGATGGAAGAATTGAAGAAGGATAATCAATCCACAAAAGAAGAGTTGACTGGGATGAACAAGAACATGGAAGAATTGAAGGAAGACAACCAATCGTTCAAGGAAGAATTCAAAGCGACTAAAGAAGAGTTGATTAATAAAATTGAAAATACCAATCAGAAAATAGATGAAACCAGGAAGAAGATAGAGAAGAACAACCGACAATTGAAGGAAGAGATGAAAGAAGATAACAAGAAGTTGGAAGAGAGATGGGGGAGAAGTTGGAAGAATTGAGAGAGGACAATCAAATTTTAAGAGAAGAATTAAGAGAAATCAATCAGGAGAATTTGGACAAACTGGACGAAAGGATGGAATTGTTGCGAGAAGAAATGATTAAGGAAATCAAGGTTAACAAAAAAGCGATGGATAAGAAGATGGAAGAAGAAAATATAATGGTCAATCGACAGATTCGAGAGATTGATGGAAAGTGCAACCAGACCGAAAAGGAGGTGAATGAGTTTAAAGAAGTGGTGAACATCAAGTTCACAAATATCGAAGAACATAGTCGTAGGAAGGTAGAAGAACAGAGGAAGGAAAATCAAGAAGAATTCGGAAAAGTACGCAACCAGGTCACAGAACGATGTAATGATATACAAGAGACCATGGCCAATATCACCGGTCAGGTGCGACAAAGCCGAGAGGAGATGGAAGCGATTAGAAACAGACCGACTCATTTCACCGGATTGCCCGTCAACGAAAGCCGAGAGTGGCTCAACTTCCGGCAATACAAACGCAAGCCGATGGAGTTCCTGGCCAGGGTAGAAGAATATTTTACCAAGCATAAAATTACTCAATGGAGCCATAGCAGGGAGATATTCGACGAGTCTTTCCGAGACATAACAGATAATTGGTGGATGGCCAACCGGAGTGAAATATCCGACTACCAACAGTTCCGGAAAATGTTTAAGACAAAATACTGGTCTGAGACCACCCAGAACTTGATCCGTGACAATATTTGTAATGGAAGATACAGGTCACAATTAGGTAGCAGTATGACGGCATATTTCTTGGGGAAGGTGTGTATGGCAAAACACCTTGAGCCAGCAATCCCAGAAGAATGTTTAGTGAATAAGATATCTTATCACTATGATGAGGACATTATCAGGGCCCGGAGAGGTAGTCAGATCAAGACGATCCAGGGAATGACCGAGTTATTGGAGGGATACGAGAACGAAGAGTATTATCGGCAGAGCAGAAAGAGAAATGAGAGACCAGAAGCAAGGCCGACTACCTACCCCAATAACGGCAATAACCATGCAAGTAACCGGAACCAGCCCAGTAATTACGACGGCCCTAACAACCAGCCGCGTAATAACCAGTTTAACGGTAATTTTAACGCCGTTAGGAATAACAACCCCTACCCAAATAATAGAAACAATTTTTATCAACCAAATAATAATGTCCCATACAGTCAGAGAAATCCATATCCCAACAATAATGGTGACAGACCCTACCCACCTAACCGAAATTACTATAATAACAATTTAAATAATAACAATAATAGCAATAGTAATAACCGAGTGTCGCGTCCTAGGGTAAATTTTATAAGAGCAGAAGATCGCGGACCCAGGAGATATTATCAACCGAGGAGGAGCAGCTTCCACGGCGCCGACCGAAGATGGAGGAGTGCGGAACGAGACGGCCCAAGATACGAACAGGAAAGACGAAGTACCAGCCTGGAAGATCTTGGCAGACAACAGAACAGGGCGTTAAACATCAACCAGAGTACAGAACGTCAGGAAACAAACCAGAGTTTCCCGAACGATGCCTCGGTCAATAATAATATAAACAATGACCAGAATACTTTAAACGAGAGGAGGCAGTAATCAACAACGATGACCCGTTACTGCTTATACTTCCTGGGTTAGAAAAGGATGAAGTGCAACAAGCAAACAATGATAAAAACATCACTATTATCAGTAACCATTATTTGAAAGACATACGAACTGAACTTTTGGAAGAGAACGAGAAGAGTCTCAGCAACAGTAATAATGAGATAATTTATATAACAGCGGAGGTGGAAGGAGTTCCCGCTAAAATAATGATAGACACAGGAGCTAATATTTCAATAATAAACTCCAATGAGTTGGAGAGAATCCAGAATAAATGTGGAAAAACCTAACATTTGAAGGAGTAAGAGGAGCTAACCATCAAAGAGCGACATTTAGAAGAGAAGGCATTTATAAGGAAAGAAAAAGAGAAGATCAACTTACAAAAGTATAAATAATATGGGCCAGTGTAGAGTACAATATATGCCCATATGTTGTGGTAAATGATAAGCATAACAATACATATGAGTTGAGGGAAATCGTTTCAGGAAGAATCAAAGGAGTGTACAATCAAGCTTCTATGAAGAAATATTATGAAGAATGAGTTGTGAGTTTTAGAATTTTGAATTTATTATAAAAATTCGAAAATAATGTAAGTACATCTTACAACCTAATATTTTGAGAAGAACATTTTGGAGAATTATAAGAAGAAGGAATTTAGAATTTTTATTTGAAAAAATTCTAAAAATATGTAAGTACATCTTACTACAACCTAATAATTTTGGAACTAACTTTATGGAAGAAAGAAAAAGAAAGACTTTTGAATTGAAATATAATTATAAAAATTTAAAATTGAGTAAGTACTTCTTACTACAACCTGATAATTTAGAACAAAACTTTATGGAAGAAAGAGAAAGAGAGAGAATTTTGAACTTAATTTAAAAAATTTAAAATTAAGCAAGCACAGCTTACTACCACTGAATTATGAGGAAAACTTTATGGTAAATAATTAAGAAGAATTTGATTTTGGAAAAATACCAAAACATTCAGAAATAATAGTAAGATAACAGTACTATAAACAATTCTGAATGAAACAATTCTGGGAATAAATGAATTAAACAGAATTTGAATGTTGATAGAACGTCAGTACTTTGAAACAAGATAAGATCAACATATTACAAGGATTTATGAGAAATATTTTTCAATTAAATAAAAAGAATAGTTTGAATTTTACATTAAAACTAACCAAATTCCAAAAAATAATTATGTGTCAATTATGATTGAATTGAGAAGAAAATAAAGTGATTAATTCAGAAAAGAGAATTAACGTTAATCCAGAATAAATGCTAGACATTCACAATAGCATTTGAAGGAGTAGAGAAGACTAACAAAAAAGAGAGTAATATGCAAGAGAAGAGAAAATTTGGAAGCAAAGAGACTAATTACCTATGAAACGATAATAAAAACAGTTAATTAAAAGCGAAGAAGAACAACTCATACCAAACAGATGGAGAAGATGATTCTGAACAAATGATAATAATAAGACCTATATGAAATGCAAAGAGAAGAAATACCACATGAAATATAATATAAATGAATTAATGTTAATAAATGCGAAGGCGGATTAATAACTTTCTAAGAGAAAGGAAAGAACCAAAATGTTTAAATAAAATGATCAATATAACAACCTGTATATCTAATGTAAAGATACAATGTTAAAAAATTAAATATAATATATTAAGACCATTCAAATAATGAATACGAAAGACTATTTATAAAGACCATGCTAATACTATGAATAACCAGAAGAAAGTATAAAGAGAATTCAGATGAAGAAGAAAGAGAGTTACACTGTAAACAGTAACCAGAATTATTAAAAGAAAGGTTTTCAACCATAATTAAATTAAATATATCAGACAAGTTAAGAGTTTTGAAAAAATATATATGTAATGAGTATAATAATGATTATGAAGATTTATTAAGATAGAAAATGTGAGATAATCTGAGAGACTACGAAGTGGAGAATCCAAAGATATTTTTATTAGTCGAAAATGAGACTACTTTTTATTTATTTATTCGATGACTGACTGAAGATAATTCCAGCAGCATTATGTTTTTTGAGCAGGGATGGATATGCCTCTGTACTCAATTTATAGAAGTGGTGTATGGCCAGCAGAGAAGTAGCGTACAGTGCCCCTCTGATCTGCCCCAGCCCACGTGATAGGGAATGTTAGGGAATTAATATCCCAAGGATACAACACGAAGTTGATATAGAAAGAAAATGTATTACAATTATAATATTTCTCAGAAGACACTAACTATCCGAAAAGGATCAGTAGTAAAACAAATAATTATATATATAAAATTAATTAAACTCTAATTATAAAAAAAAAGTCGATATAAAAATGGAGAAGAAAATGAATTATAAGAAATGATGAAATTATCATAAGAAATTATTTCATCCATAAACATGTCTGAAATAATTACTTCTGGAGGGGAGCAATCTGTAACATGACAGATATAAGCATAATTTTGAATGGCAATTGATCATTAGAATAATGAAATTATAATATTTAAATTTGGAAGAAAGCATTAAGTTTAATATAAATAGAGTAATTCATAGCAACTGTGGAAAGAAATCATTATTATAAAGAAAATACAAGTTAAAATAAAAGGAGTTACTAGTGATGAGTCATCCAAGACCAGTCTCATAACCAAAGGTTTTCAAGGTATAACCCAGGAAGGTAAAAAGTAAATAACCAAGCAGTACAGAATATGACCAAACCCACAACGAGGGAGAATAAATAGAATAGAAACCCTAAAATAAGCCAAGATCAAACAACACAGGTGGTGTATTTCTGAAATCAAGAAGAAGATGGAGAAGATCCCAAGAAACCTGATGGCAACAAGCAGAAGATGGAGAAGATACCAGTCCCAGAAGGCAGGAGAAAAGAAGACTGAAGAAAGAAGAAGAGGGCAGCATCCTGAAGAAGATGTCATGCTCTTATAAAAGACACCCAAATCCCTATATCCCCAAAATAAATATCTAAAAACAAAAGTATAACGAAATAAAAACCACATGTATACAAATTTAAGAGAAAGGAGTGTATAAAGTAAAAGTTTCCTGTGAACTAAGATGAAACAATAATATAGTACCCATGGAACAAATCTCCATTGAAAAAACGCTAACCAATTTATTATGTTAATAAGACTATACGACCATTTAGCATTAACATAATATATAAGTGCAAAGTGAACCAGTGATAGTTTTGGGTATTATAAAAAATGAACCTTGCGTTTCATTCTTGGCAATCACAAACATTGGATGCAATGAAATATGCATTTTTCAATGACTTAAAATGTGTACTGTGAAAATATGTTGTTCATAAGACATGAATCTGTTTAAAATAACATTTTGTTTTACATGAAAAAAGAAAAACAGAGTTCATAATACCTTTTGAACAATTAATACTATTTATTTGTTAATGACAGGGTGCAATTCCCCAAAGACAATGTATAAAAGACGGTATAAAAACTGTAGAATCCTACTTATAATAATAGTTAGAAATAAGAACATAAATATAAGGTTTTTATGTATATAGTATAGGAATGTTTAAAAATGTTTTAGATATAAGGCCATTTGTTTGGGTCTGAAACAACTAACATCAGAACTATAAAAATAGTTACCACTTGTAAATAGTAGAGAGTAATTAAGATGTTAGTTAGTAAAAAACCTTTTTTGTAAGCCATATTTCCATGTTTAGAAATAAGGATTTTGTTGCAAAATGTCTGACTTGAAGACAATCAATTATTTAAAAAAAATATTCTTTATTTGTTTTAACTATTATTTGTATTGTAACCAATACTAATTGTTTTTGTGCAATTTGAAAATATGTTAATTTATAATACTATATGTAAAAGTCAGAGAGGGTATTACACATCATATATTGTTTGTAAAATATTTTGTAAGAAAAATTGTTAAAAAATCATAGGCCAAAAGAATGGAAACCAAACTTCATCAAAACAGAGAAATTAATCATTTAAATGCGAATAAACAAAAGGGGTTTAGACAAAATAAACTTGAGATCATGCCATATAATTGCACATACCATTTAGAGAGATTTTAATAAATATATTCAGAATTATAAATAAAAATGAAAATGACTAAACTCAGAAATTTGGACATGGGAGTCATATATTCCAGAATAATGTTTCAGAATACAACTAATTCAATTAATTACCAGAAGATAAGGGAATATGAACCTTTTAATACAATATAGGATTATTAATATTAAATATAACTGATAAAATGGCTGAATTTATATAATGACAGGAAGTAAATTTTGATGTTTTGACTTTTCAGAGTATACCAAACTGAAAGTGAAATTACTATTTTTTGGACAGAAAACACTATAAAATGGCATTATTTAATCTGAAAAATAACCAGAATGAACTGAAAGATTAATTTAAATCAAATCTAGTGAATAAAATTGACAAATAACCAAAGTTTAGGCATTCATATAGTGAAAATGTAAAAGTGTACACAGGATGTGAAAAATATTTGAACAATGTTAAGGATAATATTATATGGGCTAAGAGTTTAATTGAAACTGAAGGAAAGAGTTAGTTGATTATTGGTATTTGAACGGATAACATAAACGAGAGTTTTGTGACGATCTAACCTATTTTTACAACATTAAAGATAAGTGGCGAACAGTACGTTACGGTAAAGTCGAGAGTGAATTATAAAATCTTTCCAGAACCTATACATTGTGACAAAAACGATCAAGAAACACTAATTAACACTAAACAATACATTTCTACTCTGAAAAACACCACAAAACACCAGAAAACTGTATAATACCTTAACCAAATTAGTGTCGGAATTGGGAAAAGTGTTTTGACTTATAACTACACAGACATACTAAATACAACCCAGAATCACTACACCAGTCACTACACAACATTTAACAAGAGATTTGCAGACACAAGAACAGGAATTTTGCCAGAAAATACATTATTTGGAATGCAGCAGGAACGAGCAACATTTTGATCAACTTGACGGCGGCCATTTGCTTTGACGATCCCAGTGCCTTCTTCTTAGTTCAACTCAGCTGTTTGGTGAAAACAATTATTATATTTACAAATTATTATTCAATGTCTGTGTTTATTAATAACTATTAATTTGATTTTAACGTTATACTTTTTAAATATTAGCCCGATTTCTCTGACTTTGGTAATAACTGGCTGTTTAAAGAACCCTATATAATTTTTATAACATATACTTGTAATTTTTTTCGATATCCTGAGAATCGATACTAATCGATAAGAGTCAATATTGCTGTTACTTAATAAAACATTAATACTTTTCAATACTTAATAGCTCTTTATTTCTTCAATAATACTAATTACCAATAATATAATTCTAATTGATAATCTACAAGGACTTTACCACCTATAAGTGAAGATAACCTAAAAAATAAAAAGGTAAACAAGTATCGATTGGTTTGAAGACAGTCTTATGAGTGGTGATAGCTTATTTAAAATATACTAAAATTTTAATAAAAATTTTCAGAAGAGCATTACACTGTTTAAAACTTCACAGCCCTATATTAATTAATTGATCCTAATTAATTAATTAATAAAATTTAAATTTTTTTTTAAATTATTTTTTTTTTATAAACATAAATTTTTTTTTTAAATTTCCTTCAAAACAATAAATTTTGTTTTGAAACTTTCGGCGAAGCTGAACATATATATTCCTTCATCAACTTTACGCTACTCGACCGGTCTTGCTACCATTGGGACTCGACCAGCTGGGAAACTTAAGGAAGTGTTTCAGGCCAGTAAGACGTCGAGAGCCACACCAATCACACCAATTAAACATTACAACTTACAGTATCACATATCAATTATTTATTTTATTACAAATTGGCTAGCCCAAAGAGTGGGGCTTGATTACATCGGAGTCTCATACTCCACAATAGCTTATTATCATCAACACCTTAATATTTGTATATATATATATTATTGCAATATGTACTGTAAATTATTCATGGATGTTGTGTATTGTCATATATTTATATAATTCAAGTTCTGAGAAATACAAGTGTTACTTATAGTGTCAATTATTCTACGTATGTGTTGTATTTTCTAATGGTCATATATTATGAAATTTATTGGGGTTGTTGTGTCAATATCATGGGGAAATTATTATATTTTTATGGTGTTATCACTTGTTATTGTAATGCTTGGCAAATATCAATGGGTACTATTTGGGAAAGATCAATATCTACTTAATCATTGCATTATTGTGTGTATTGTGTTACTATTATGTTTTGAGTAATTTTACTGTCAGTTTGCCCTTGCTATTGGCATAAGGGTCAATTTATTGTATACCTTGTGATTGTTAATTGAATTCATATTATGGTTATTATGTCATTGCACTGTGGCCAATACGCCAATTATTGTATCGTTTTCGCCATGTAAGTCTAATTATTGTATTATTAAATTTAACGTTTAATGTACAAAATTGTCCCGATTTTGGCGGGCAGTATGTTTAAACTTTGTACTTGTTTATCAGCTGTACGCAGTGTACTACTGCAATGCGGCACGAGCGGATGACGTCACGCGTTTATCAAACGCTGCCGCCGGCCATTTCGGCCGTCGGGAGACAAGTTTAGTTTAGTTTCTAACAAAGCTCCGAGCGGATCTCTCGTAAAACATTTCTCTTCCAGCCGCGGCTTCTGGACAATTTCTAAATATGTATTCATAAGATTTAATTTAATTCAGACTACCTGCGTCCATCTGCAATGGACCACGACTTCTTTTAAAACTAATTTTTGGGCGTTATTGCCTCAAATGCATCCGCACGTGCCGATCATAATCAATACTTTAAAATTACAATAAACGCATGTCAAATTTCCGTAATACAGTCCACTTCTTTTCTTACATACAATCCAGCCTTTCCTGCATAGCGTCTTTGGAATAACTCGAGACTCATCAAGAGCTTCCAAACCGCAACAACCATAGTGAAAGAAAAGGGATAAGTAATTATAATCATAGTGAACACTACCAGTAAATTCATTTATTTTAAAAGAAACAGTGACAAAACATTAGCATTATTTGAGGTGGAACACAAGCGGCCATATTTGAATTAGTCGTCATCATTCCAAACTCGGAGCGACGCCACTAGTTTGTTGGTTTTGGTCATTCGGAATTACATAATTATTGTTTTATCCTCAAACAAAATTAACTCTATGTGTCCTAGTAAGTAAGATTTTTAATTATTTGTAAGTATTGTACTTCCTAAAAGCATTTCTGACTTTTTAATAGTACTGTAGTTAGAAAAGAACTCTATAATTAATATTATAAAATAGAAAAATAAATTTTGTTACAATCAACTCGAGGTAAAGAGTCGAACCGGGAAACAAACATTTTCGACCTGAGAGTCGTAATACTAATTTTAAAAGAAATAAAAGCTAATAAATATAATTAATTGATTTTAAAAGGAGTTTTCTTTATTAAATAAAGTTCGAATAGAAAATTTTTAAGTAGGAAAGGAAGAGTGAACACACCGTGGCAATTGGAACGTCATCGAAAAGGAGTGAATAAGCAGATAACCTATATGCGACGAGTCGATTTCACAATCGAACCGAACTTACGCAAAACATTTCTTTAAATAAAATTTTACCAAACTCATGAAAAGCAAGTAAACATTAATTAATAATTCTTAACCGTTTAATCTCGAATTAAATAATTCGAATAACGAAATAAATCAAATTAAAATAAATTAAATAAAATTAAAAGAAATTTAAGAAAAAAAAACTTTATTTATTTTTTTTATAAATAAATTTATAGCACAAGATAATTATAAAGAGAGAAAAGAGACGATTAAAGTTTTGTTATTTACAATATATGCGTGTGTGTGTGTGTGTGTAGTTAGGTAAAGCAGAAAAAGTGTTACACTATTACAAAACATTCTAAGTGTTCTCGGATGTTCCAGTGACGATGTTCCAGTGACATCCGGCTGTAATGTTGTTTGTACGTGATCTCAACATGCGTTAGCGAGACTCTCATTGACTGCGCCAGCCGCGCCCACTGTGTCAAGTCCGCAATCAATTACGTTCTAGTGTAGCGCTAATGCTTAGTATGGATGTTTCTGGTTTTTCGGCGGGGTATAAATACAAGTACTCAGCGGCGCTCAGTTTCAGTTTGAGTTCCGATATATTCCAGTGTGGTTCGAAGTACTGTATTGTGGCGAAGGGTTGTGTGTTTTACATTTGTGCGGGACAATTGTAAGACACTTGTGTTTTATATTACTTGACATTTTTATTGCGTGTGAACAATTTTTATTTGATTTTTATAAGAGACTATCTTTTTGATTACAAACTGTTTAATTGTGATAATTGAAACTGGTGATTATGACTTAATTGGTGTCTTGTATTTTGTTTTCCACTGTACCATACGACGATCAAGTAGACCGTCGTAACAGTATATATATCGTTGTACATATGTACATATGTCATACGGAGTACGCTACACAAAGTTTTGTAAAGTTATTTAATAACAGCTCCGAATCTCTCTAGTACAGTTTTCATATCTTCTAGTATTCTGTTCTTGTAATTATGAATCCAGTTATTACCAGTACTATTATATGGAATCCATCTTCAGTTTATAAGCTATCAACAGATTCCAGTATATATGCTAACTACTATTTTTTAACGCTTGTTTTCAAATAATTTTATATTATTCAAAACCTCTGCTTCCTGTGTTCGATACAAAAAATATTATAAATAAGGGATACCCCTTATGAGTGTAGTTGACAATACGTGGGCGAATTTTGTCGACCGTTACAGGCCCGTGTGAATGAGCATAGAATGAATGACCAGAGATGCAATACTTCTCGATCTAGAATGACCCAGCACGTGTGGAAGGCGCAACAATAGGTTTTATGGCAGGAAGCAAAAAATATTGGTAAAGAAAAGGAATGGTTCGAACAAAGATTTAAAGAAGGTGATTTCATTTTTATACTTCTGGCTTTGTTCCATTTGTAAAGCACTTTTAGTTGTCGGGTAGCCTTAACGGTTTGTCAGCCTACTTTCACCTTTACTACAAAAGGGTTGGGCCCGTTGCGTCTTTGTTGCAATGTTTTGTTGACCTTCGTGGCGAGTAAGTGTTCGTGCGTATTGAGCTTGTGATTTGTAAGTGTCGTGTTTTTTCATAGTAATTATTCATTTGGATGATTTTATCTTTTGATTATGTATTATGTGCAGTTTTGTTATATTATTTTGTTGACTCTCTTCACTGTTTGACAGAATATCAGTGATTTGTTTACTTGTATTAGTACATATTTAGCCTGAAAACGCCTGCCGAATGTTTGGGTAACCCAAATGTTGCGTTTATACATTTTTCTGTGACGGAAAAAACCGTTGGTTAAATTTGCAATAACGTCTGTCATTCTTACGAAGATGACACCGATTGTCGTATTGTACAGCGGAAACATGATAATAATAGACACTGATGAGCTCACTAATTACCCACCTTTAACTAGTCAAAAATTACAATTTGAAATCAACAAGGTATTCTCATACAATAATTCAAGTTAATTTGTTCATATACATATATTGTCATCTTATTACAGTTTCGCACTAATTAACACAATAATTACTCTCCACTAATCCTCAACAATAAGTTGATCCGCACTAAATAAGACGCCAACTGTAACTGACTGACCAAGACGGCCGTTGTTACTTATATAGATCCCGCAATGTTTCCAGAATAATTTTCCATATTCCTGGGGGCGTCCGACATAATTTGCGTAGTGATAAGGTACTCAAGCAGTCTGGAGGTTACGCGAGTGCGCGAAATTGATACAGACGCTGCATGCGCTGTGCTAGTCGAGAAATAAGGCTCTCGAATTTTCGAGAGCGTTATGTAATTATCGTGGCAATATAGTGCCCAGATAAATTCAAAATGTAGTTGACACCAATCTCCAGACCCACAAAAGCAAGAAGAAAAGTAAAAACAAATATTAGTTCTGCTTAAAGTGGATGATAATCATCCAAAATTTTTTTAATGCATGTTAAGTACTCTAAATTTTAAAACCTTTGCAACTAAAGCAACACTGGTAAATATTTTTAAATATTAAATGCACCAAATTTAAGGTATTGGGTTTCGCACTTAACGTGAATGGCAGTATTTTACATAAAAAGTAACGACTAACAGGACACATATCTCTTCTGCATTGTGACAATCTAAATTAAAAGTTATGATTTCTGCACTGTGAAATCTGTTTGGCCAGTAATATCAAAGATTAAACAATAACATAACACTCACTTAAGCACACCTAATAACAAAACACTTTAATATGTTCTATCACATTTTTAATCACAAGCCGAGTAAAAATATTGTTAAGGTAAATTTAGAAACTGTTTGTAAGTGTTTGATTTATTTAATTACCTGCAAGGAGAGAGGAAAGGTATGGGCATAAACGTGTGTTAACAAAACTGACATTTGTTTCCATAATAAGTTATGCAAAGGTTTAAAAAGGTTATTATAGCATAAAGAAAGTAAATACCGTCTGATATATATCATATACATATACATTTCATTCCTTAAAAAATCGTGTTTAGCATATGTTGTTATTTTATCTAATCATCACTTCATCTAATATTACGGTATATTACAAATCACTAACTATACTAACGAAAACATTTCTCGTTAATATATGCTGCGATTCAATAGTTATTCATACATTGTTTCCGCTTTTGTAAGAGAAGCGTGTAAGTTTCAGTACATTCCTCCTTAATGCCATTCTCGCCTTTTCCTGACGTGCATAATGTAGTGTAAAACTGAATTGAGAGAGAAGTTGATAAAATCCTTGTCGTTCCGCTACCTGGCTCTACCTCTTCTCTGTACACATACAAGTATTCACTCCACCTAAACACTTCAAATAAAATTTGTTTCTCAAAGAAGTTAAAAACTGACATATATTGTCGTCAATAAAATTAAATCTCTATTTTTAAATATAGGCCTAATGTCTTACAGACAATTGCTAAATTATATGCAATAACATGTACAAAAATTAAAATGACTGGAGTAACTGTTCAATATTGTAATTGCCTTGTATGTATGTATCAATATGTTGTTTAAATTTATAAAATCCGACATAGACATATTTTTAAAATGACTAAACTACATATTTTTAGCTTACGAAATTATAGTTACTCGTCCTTCCTTGAATTTATCAATATTATTTATAAGATTTATTATCAATCTACTAAAAATCAGCATGAAGTAAAAATAATTTAATTGTTTTAATGTTTGCAGTAGTATAAAGAAATTAATTTCGTTACATAGCAATCTAGTTGTTCGTGCCACATTTATCATGTGCTTACGCAGGCATTAAATCTAATCGATTTAGACACTGCCCTTATTTAACTATACATCCTAATTATAGTGTGTCGCTCTCGTTACGAATTAACAAACTATGACTCACATGTCTTGTGAAATGGCATCGTGAAGACTGTAGCCAATAAAAAAATAAAAAACACTATTACCAAATACCATATTACGATAAATAACATGACATAAGTATTTATACTACTGCTTTGGTAACTAAAAATAATATTATTGTAAACCTTTCAACTAATGCTTATATAATAGTTTAAATAAATGTTATTCTTAGATACTATGGTAAGTCAATAACTATCCGCAAACAATTTTATTATTTATTATAACAACAGTAAAAAACTGACAGTTACCTCTTTTTTCAACATAGTCTCCTTGCTTTTCAATACACTTGGTCCATCGTTGCACAAGATTCCTGATGCCCTCAGAAAAAAAGTTTTTCGGCTGAACAACAAGCCACGTTTGCACCGTTTCCTCCACTGCTTGGTCTCTGCAGAATAGACGGTCCGTTAAGGCATCTTTAAGTTGACCAAAGATCTGTTGAACAAAGAGTTCATCCGAAGGGGCGAATGATGCTCCAACACCTCAAAACGCGATTTACTAAGGGCTTGGACATTGGGGGGGGGGGCGGTATGTGGGCACGCGTTTTCATGGTACAAAAGCACTGCTTCCGACAATAGAACTCCACGTTTGGATCGATTTGCAGGCTGCAGTTTGTTGGACAGTATCTCACAGAGTACAGAGTACTGTGAGCGTTACCTTTCCTGCAGAGGATTGACTCTTGAATTTTTTTTTCAATGGAGATTCTGGGTGTCCCCATTCCATGCTGTGGCGTTTTCTGTCACGCTCATAGCCAGGTTCTATATCCAGCGATTATTTGCTTTTACAAAAGATTCACCTTTAGTATCATAGCAATCCAGTAAATACTGACAGATGGCCATACGATCTCGCTTGTGGTCTTCAGTGAGCTGTTTTGGGAACCATCTTGCACAGACTTCACGAAAGCCAAGCCTGTTATGGATAAGTTCACATCCAAAACCATGACCATGATTTGTCGATAGTATGCCACTTCATCGATAGTCACTCTTTGGTTGGTTTTAATCATAGCATTAACTTGTTCAACAAAGACGTCAGTAGTGGGAGGGTTGGGTGTCCTGATTTTTCCTTGTCATTGACACTTGTCCCACCGTTTTTAAATTTTTCGATCCATTCATATAGGTTTCGTTGTGATAAAATATTATCCTCTTATTGTTTTGAAAGTCTGCTATAGATTTCAGCTCGTGATAGCAAAAACCGTATCACTGCACACTACTCTTCGTTGGCGCAAACGTACAGACGATTATAAAGAAATTGAGGATACTTATTGACTTAACTTTTACGATTTACTACGACAAAAATGTTGACTGATTATCGCGTTTTTACACGTTATTTCCGTGCCTTAATTTTTTAATAGGGTATACACAATTTAAAATAAAATGAGAAATAATCAATTATCATACTGGTTTTCGTTCCAGTAGTGAACTATGTTTTAGACAGAGTTGTATTAAAGCTTAAAAAAATAAATAGGATTTTACGGGTTTTAATGCATTCCATCGTATGCACTTTAACTTATTTAAGTTATTGGTATTAAAAATAATTTAACTGTTTTAGCTTCCGTAAAGACTTCAAGTATTTCCGTCGTAATTGTTGATAAACCGTTTACCTATATATCCAGCGAAAATAATTTTGACATTCATTTAAAGTCATAAAGGCAAAAACATAATAAAATTTTTCAAGACAAATCGGAAGGAATATTTTATCTACGTACTAGTTACTTGTTCATAATTACAAAAACAAAAGCTAAATGCTTTTATGAAACTTAATCGATGTTAAAATTACATCTACTGTGGTAAGTTAAAATTGTTTATTCTTTGTATGCTGAAAAAGATATAACTACACTAAAATACATTTCTCCCTTCGTGCTATTTGTTTTCGTGAGTAAATATAAATGTTTGTTTTATTAATTACAAACAACGTTCCCAAGCTACACTCCATTTTAAATTAAATCTTGTCATGTGTGAAGTAATTAATTTAAACCAAAATTATGCGAGCTTTTAAGTGGAAAGCAAACACTGATAGCAAGAAATCGTACTCCGGTTCTTGTTTATGATGTTTGGTCTGAAAAGCCGACCTCACTGGGTTGAAGCGACCTTCCAATGAAAATTATGTTTTGCTTAACTTTTGTTGGCATTTTGCCAGAATACTGTCGAAATGCTAGACGCTGTAAACCGTTAACGGAACGATCAATATACCGTACCCTGACCATTGGTGTAGACGTCCACATTTGTAGTGTTGTGCAATTAGACACTGTCCTAGATTTAATTATGTATGCAAGACGAAAAGTTTTTCCAATTTTACATTTCCGATTACCGTTAGACGCTATCATAAAAATAAACCATGTGAGTGTAAAGATTGTCTTATTATCTTATTAGACAGAAAAATATAACAAGTAAATAACGACACTAGTAGTTCATATAAACAACTCAACAACCAAAAAAGCATAATTAAATTTGTTTTAATGACAAGACACAAAATATGCCGAACAAATTTTTTTGTTTCTCTCTATTAACTGAATATCGATCGAGTTGCATATCCAAGTGTTTCTGGATATTCTGGGTAGGTACACTGTTTCGAATTATCCAATCCTAAGTTAAACATTATTCCCGAAAACCATCCGCCCCAACTCTTTTGCCAGTCATCTCGAAGGTTTTCGAAAGGCTACTGCCTTTGGATTGTCCCCCTGTTAGATGATTTCATTCGGCAGGGCTAGTTCGGTTTTCGCGGAGAGCACTCTACTACTCTTCAACTTTAACCCGCGGACGCCGTTAACAAATATCAGTCCATCGTAGCTGTACTGCTCGACGTGAGTAAGCCCTTCGATTGAGTCAGGCACTTAGGTCTTCTCTACAAGCTGGCTCAGTCCCCACTGCCTGCCTCTTTCATTCATCTTCCGGGGTTGTATCTCTGCGAGATTTTTTTTTTAAGGTGTGTGTCGTTGGGCCGTACTCCTTCGTCCGACCGAGCCCCGCAGACATTCCTCAAGGATCTGTCTTCGGCCGCATTCTGTACCTCGTTTACATGAACGACCTGCCTCTGCAGTCTGGAATCACTCTTTCACTCTATGCGGATAGCGCCATGAACCACTCTAGCTCGGCCAATCTTGGTCATGCCGTTAGACGGTGAAAATTCAGTTCGCCCTTTATCCGGATTTTCTCAGGAAATGGCAGGTGGCAGTCAATCCGAGGCGATTGCCTTTTTTCGTCAACTTATTTCCAGATGCCAGCCCCTCTCTCTCAACGGGAGCTCGATCAAATGGAAACGGTCTGTGAAGTATTTGGAAGTCACCCTTGACTGGCGCCATGATTTTGCAGACCATGTCTCGCAGATTCTTCAGAAAGCTCGCGGCAACAAAGCGAAGCTATTTTCTATCAAATCGGAGTTAAATTGCTCTGTGTGTATTAACTCATCATTTACTTGCTTTTCCCTAGAACCATTCTAACTTCCGCAGCATATTAGTCCCTTCTACAGCCCTACATTGTTGCGCGCTTTTCGCACCCTCCACTACATTTCCAACTGTAGGTACGTTCGCAATGATGTCAGACGAGGGTTGAACGTTCCTTCTGTTGATGATTTCGTGCGTTCTCTGGAGCTTAAAGTCTTCACACGATCCTCTACCTTATCCTACCCTCACATCCGCCACCTTAGTACAGATGATGGCCTATCTCAACACCTCACCGCCGCCCTTCCGATGCTTCATCATCTGTCCTTTCCTCTCTCAGCCACAAAAGTGAAACTACTAACCATCTCCTCAACTGATGTTTAACAAGAAAGTTAAAATGTTCCACCGCCGCTCCCTTCAATTTCCCTTCTTGGAATAACCGTTCTGAATCGCTCTGTGGTTCAGCATCACCTAAACAGCCTCCACTCCTCCTTCTTGTAGAGCTCCATCCTTACACTGGCACATGGCTACTCAAGTTTCTGTACGCATCAGATAATCATTGGATTTACTCGCACCCTGCAACCACTGGGGCACGACCAGCTTAGCTGCTCCACGATTGGAGTGGATTGGGTTTGGATTGTAGATTCACCAGTGTTTTTAGACAATGAAGAGAAAGAGAGTTACAGAGAGAGAGAGAGAGAGAGAGAGAGAGAGAGAGAGGACAGACAACATAGACATTCCGTGTCTGGGCGTGAAAGAAGCAGCATCGCTTGTTCTACGCAGAAGAGGACAAGCCACGCCCTCGACTCTCTGCTATGAAGAGGCAATCCACATCCACGGGTTCTGGGAAGTAGAAGAAGAAGAAGCGGCAGACTAAACTTTAACATCAGCAACAACAAGAGATAGAGATGGTCGACCTGCCTTGGAACCTGCAAGATGAGAAGAAACAAGCGACGACTGTGACCTGCCGCACAATGCAGGTAGTCGTTTAGGTAGCGCTACCCAGGAAACGCCCCCGGGTTGCGAGAGGAAACGCCTCCGGAGACGCTGGTAGAAGATCGGTCCGGCAAGTTACGTCGTGCCATGCTGGCCTTCCGATGACGGAGCTGGGAACTGGTTATAGCGCAGCTGGCTGACCTGCAGATGGGCGTAATGTCTGGCGAGATTCCCAGTGTCCTAACGGGTAAGCGTAAACGCGCTGCTCCTAGCACTGGAAGCACCCGGCGGTCAAACCATCCCCCCCCCCCCAAGAAGACATAGTTCTTGACTGACTGTTCGAGCGACAGTTCAAAACATCCAAGAATCCAGCTTTTATTGAGCACATCTAACCGTAAGGTAATATGCTTTCTTTCGGCCGATATCACTATCGAGCCGGAGGAGGTCACTGAGAAAATCGTCTAGCTCAAGCCTGTAAAGAAGCCAGGTCCGGAGGATGTTCCACTCCAGCGGATTCCGGAGCGTGGAACTCGCTTCCTGATGGAGTTGCTTAACGCTTGCCTCATTCTGACCTACTTTCCGACGAAATGTAAAACGGCCATGGTAATTGTGGTACACAAGCCGGGAAAGAATTCTTCTCCCGTGAAGAACCTCAGAACGATTAGCCTCTTGTTCACGACGTCGAAGATTTTCGAGCGGTTGATCCAGCGTAAGATCCGCTGACACCTAGAATGACTGGATAACGTGATCCCCGAACAGTTTGGCTTTCGTGGGATGCACTCCTCCGTCGTGAGATTTCAGCATTCGACTGTTTACTAAAGATATATGCTGAACTACAAGACTTCTAGTATGCAGCACAAATAATATGGCACTGTTTGTAGCTACTGGTATTTTTGGAGCTAGGCCTAAAATTAGAGGTTTCCACGTTATATAGAGGTTTTTGTTCTTTTATTTCTTGTGTAGAGTAAAAGGCCCGTGTAAAAATAGTTTAACTATGTCTTGCAGTGGAATAAGAATACAATCAACGGCTTATGTAGCAGAATACGAACTGACAGCTAGCAATCACGTTGTTACTGCACCGTGCATGCTAAAACTAGGAATTATTTACAGCGGTCCCTGAGGAGCAAAGTTTAATCGCTCACAGCTTTTCCAGCCAGCACGCTCAGCATTATTTCCCTCTGCATCGGGAATTTCAACTGATGCTATCAAAACATTCTACCCTGTGTATTTATACATATGCGATTGATAGATTTTCTGTTTTCCAGCATCTCGTTATTTTGAATGTAGTACCTGTTCAAGACACATTGAGTTTTCTAGAAGGGATTGCGTAATATGTTTGCACTGTGTGCTTTAAAAGAGTCTGGAGTTAATAAAGGTATATTACAAAAGCCGTTTTTGTCTGTATTCATATCTCAAGACAATAGCAACCACAAGTAAATACAAAAATTGTTGAATTATAAAATCATTTCATTTTTTTCTGTAAACGTTGAATTAAAATAGTTTCTTCTGTTAAAACTTTTAATCACTCTTCACGCTCTTAGCATTTCATAAAGTTTATACTAATTACTAGCCTATGTAAGTTACTATGTAGGCCTACAGACAGGTTTTGTATTCACCAACACTTTTTACTTCATATTCGACTGTGTAAACTAAGAGTCAGACAGGTAAAACGTTAACTGCAAACGAATAATTAAAATCAGCCTAGCTCAGTACAGATAACGTCAAAAAATTGTGGATTAATGACAATACACAGTGTATTACACACATGTAAATTCTGTACGTCTCCTCCCCAATGTAGGTTTATGTCTAAGTAATAACATGTGTTACAGTTACAATATTTTTATAATCGTTATTTGAATATGTAAAAGTATGTAGGGTTGACAGTAATGAGAAACAGTAATCACGACTTAATTTATTTGCGATCCTACTATGCAAGGATTTTATTTATTAACTAAATTTTACTTCAATAAAGCCTATAGAATATTCAAGGGAATTTTTCAACTTTGCGCTTTATCTGAGAAATTCTGAATTTTATCAATGTTTACTAATGGAAACACACTCAATAGTTTTATTTTAAAATTCACGTTCCGCAACCTAGTACCTTTGGGGATATTTATCTTTTATAGGTTTATATAACAGTACTTTAAAGAATATTAAATTAAAGTGTTCATACCGTATGCTTCGTAAATTATTGAAGCAATTTTCTCTATAACTAATTTAAATAAATGTAGCAAGAAACTGGTGCCTTAGGCGTCATGGCCGGAGTCAACTCTGTTAATATTATTTTTACTATTCACCAGACCATTATGCCGTGGTCTAATGCTACCGCATAAAACAGACGTTTTAAACCCCGCTACTGGAGACCGTCTTCAGTGACCTGAGAAAAGCAACTTTTACTGTCTTCACCAGTTTCCAGAGTACAGTGCCAAAAGACTGTGGATTGTCTTGTCTTGTCACAGTACTGTGGAAACTGGTGAAGACCGTACCAGTTTTTATTTTACTACAGTCATAACACCCGCAACTTATAACACCTGACGACATATTTTATTTTTGATACAATCGAGACTAGATTATCCACTAATGTGGACTACAAATACCTGGGATAATCGAAAATTCGGATAACCGGGAATGCTTACTGGTTTACTGGTGAATAATGTGCTGTAGGTCTACGTATGGAATTTTTTAAGCGTTTAGGCCTACAGTTTGAAATAAATAAAGAAAAACAAGACGTATACACTAAGAGCTGTTTTACGCGAGCTTCGAGTTTCTCTAGGTCCAAGGAAGCCCATTTGTCTGAATGTAAAATGCGGAACGTTTCAACGAATGTTTTTTGTCTCTGTATCCAAATGTTTTTCATGAATTGAGCTACAACTTTGTCACTAAATTTGTGTTCTCGCTCTTTACTAACCCCTTCCTTAATACTGCTTTTTATGATATCTTCACACCCTCAAATCCTGTAGAATATTTCGTGTTTTTTTTTTGTAGTACATTCTCCTGCATCATCATCATCATTATCACTACATTGAATTGTTAAATTAGTTTCAAAAAATTTATTCCTCGCAGAGTTTTGGAGAAAAACATTATCCCGCTCATCGGCCGACCAGTGTACCATGCAATAAAAATGTATTTTTCTTACAGGTTTGATGGCGGTGAGCTTGCCACCTCCGTCAAGGTTTTGAAATATAGACTACAGGAGAATTTGGCGATAATAGAGGTTGAAAATTTCGATTGCCGCTTGATCGAGGAACTCAATGAATGTGACGAAGTTTTTATGGAAAACATATGACTTTAAATATTTCTGTTTCCAGCTCCTTAGAAAGGTGTATTATACGATAATTTAATGTGTTTTGTTTTATTTTATTTTTGTTTGATATAAGATTTTACTATAGAAATACCTTTATCAGAAAACTATTTCTTAAACGTATTTAAATCCGTTTGTATAGGTAAACTTATATCATGTTCATTACAGTGGACATGGATTTACTTTCGACAAGATCTGATGATAGAGAGTACACGACATTTTATATAAATGTGCATAGAAATATTTACACTAATCATAAAAACAAATACGCCTCAATTTATATAAAACGAATTACGGGAGCCACGATAAAAGTAAAGAATATCGTGTGGATTATTTATTATTTACGCCTATTATTAATATTTACGCTTATATTCTGAGACACTATTCTTAACAAATGTTGACTGAAATTTCACCAGAAAAATTGCTTGAGTTATCTTTAGAGGCAATCGATGTAAGATCCACGATGACAAGGGTAAGCTACAGGGAACAAGGTACAAGCTAAATGTAACACCAAACGAATACGCTCCGCGCTGTATAAAAAGTATTTCAGGGTCAGAACCTGTGGGAAATAAAACAGTCGTGGTTACTGATACGGCGGAACAATATGTTTGAACAAGATACAGAATTTTGCCTAACATATAATCACTTCATATTTTAAAGGTGATTATTTTTAATAATTTTTCCTGCCTCATACTTTTGTTGAAATAAATTATTTTTTAGAGTTTTGATAATACAGAAGTTGACTAAATACTAACAAACACCTATGTACCCCGTTTTATGTCTGCCAAATTCAATTTCATTTTATTTCCATATACAGTGCTGATGATTACCAATTACGTAAAATGTATTCAATTTATAGCCTTTTACTGTTTATTATTTATACATTCCAAACTACCCTGCAACGATATGCCATTCTAATGTAATTGTGTATCTCTGATGTCGCTAAAAGGAAAAAAAAACGAATTCATTGTCATGATAACCATAAGGATATTTTTTTTATCTAAACGATATTGTTTAGTTGTCTAGTAATATATGTTCTGTTGTTATATATGAAGCAGATAGTAAATGAAAATGTCTAAGGATTCCTATAAGGATATTAAACGACGTCCGTAAAACATTGGTAATAACAAACTCTTTTCTCTTTGGTTCTCAAACTTCTTATAAAACACAGGTACAAAACCGAGTAAATTCTTTTTGGCTATACGAACACACACACACACACAGTATTCACACACACACTTCCTCATTATCATTAAACGTACATGGCTCATTTATTAGTACGAATGTTAATTGTGCCTTGAGGTATTGACCCCAGTCTAGTAAGTTCTACCGATAGCTATTACATACGTCTTTTGTCAGGATACCGTTTGGTAAATGGTATATCAATAGCAGATATCAAGATAGCATAATTGTGTAATAGTAAAAACGATTATAATTCAATTACATCAAAGACTCATAGTATGTTACCAGTTTTACACAGACATGCTCAAAGGCGCGAGTGTGTTTAACTACGGAAAACGTCCCTGGTTGTGGATCTGAGCGTGTGAGTGCGCGCACTGTAAACGTACCTGTATATACAGGCACACCCACTGCTGGCCGTTTCTGGTGCACGTGTCGTCAATCGCTTTGCGGCATGCATTGAAATCACACCAATGCGCATCTATTAACATAGCCTACACAAGCCCACTATGTGCTTACAGCATGCAGCGGTAATCTACGCTTATGCGAGTATGATAGGCTAATATATAGAACATCACGGTATCAGAAGTATGTATTACGTGTAACCAAATTAATTTATATATTAGTTTTGCTAATTATAATTTAACATTTGATTAGTACACAACTGTTTTATATTATCTTCTTTATTACTGTAATTTAGTAATACGTGTCTGCCTTTTATTTGTATGTAAACATATCTCTAATAATTACATACAATATAGCTAGAAATTATACGTTTTGAAAGTAAAGTAAGTGCAAATTAAAAAATCGTAAGCTACTGTATAATGAGCTAATAATCATAAACTCTTTTAAACGGTATTAAGTGTACGCAATCAAATATAATATTAGACTAAAACTGTTAAACACCGATTATTTTTAGGCACTATGAACTAGCTAAATTTTTATAGTGTTTGCTATAATCATATTTCATGTATTTTTAACTTTATATGTCTGTTCCTTGGATTAGCATTATTATTACTAATCTGAGCTGTAACATTTTACTAATAAATCTTGGTTAAATGCTACAAAACAGTAGTTCTATTAAAGGTTTACAAGAAAATATTGTCCAGCGTAATTTACGTTTCCACCGAACACGGTTACAGTTGTTTACGGCATATAAGAAATATGTAATAACGTTTTTAAACATTTGGAGGTAACATTCCTGTGACATAAGTATTATAAGAACAAAATGAATAGTTTTCAGTGAACACAATAACGAATGAACATTGTACTGATATGCACGTGATGGAAAGCAGAAAATAATCTATAAAATAGATGCTGTACGAAAGTTTACTAAGAGCGTTGCATGCAAATGAGTGACGACGGAAAACAGAGAAAGATAGAAAGCTCAGTTGTTGAAAGTAGGGAAATGATGGAATTAAAAACTAATAAGAAGCAGACAAAAAGGAGTAGAATAACACTACTGCTTTTGGAAGCAAATATAGAAATATAATTGCTTTTGGAAGCAATTAAGAAACACACTGGACTATAGTAAAACAGAAATTGAGTATACTACTGGTGATCTTGGTAAATAACAGGTAAGAATATCTGGACGAGAAGATTCTGCAGCAACTATTAAAAAATCAGTCATCACTGTTGGAGAACAAATTATAAAATAAGTAAAGAATGATTGAGAAAACAAAGAAATAAAGTCAAATATTTTAAGTTTTAAGGTAGTAAGAAACAGAAAAACCATATGTTGTTAAAAAGAGTAGTGTCAATAATGACTGAGATAATAACAGAAAAATAAACGGTATCGCTTGTACGCAGTCGATTCAAGAAAATGCTTCAACGTTTGACAGAAACATGTGATGGGTCGCTATCTCATCTCATCTAACAAATTGAGAGCTGGTGATAAATTCTTACAAGAAAAATCAATGGGTAGAAAAAGAGAAAGCTATTTCAATCCTTCTCGGTCTTAAATGTTTGACCACAGATGGGTACGACGACACAGCTACACCACATAGCCAATTTGTGAAGTGAAAATCTGGCGTAAGAAATGAATTAAAACACTTGTTGTGAAATGGGAAACCTATTTAATACAGTGTAGGAAACCAGGTCAACTGAAATTGTTGGTATACAGTGAAATGAAATGCGAAGTAGGGGAACGAACAATTCTCAGTACAACGTGGCATGTGCTAAGTGGAGTAACAATGCCCTGAGGCAACGCACAATGTCTACACTTCAAAACAAAAACGGAAGCTTGGTAGGTAAAACAATTCTTAAAGTAATTCCGACCTTTAGTGCAACTACCACGGCGGCCGCAGACAATAATACAGACTATATGAACCTACTACATGACCTGATGTAGTGAGCAAGGAAACCTTGTTTTGATATCCTCGTTATCCTCGGACTGATTTTGAAAGTTCTATGTGGAAGATTTATTAAAGTGTTTAGAATAGTTTAGGACAGAATAGGCTCTGGTCGCTTATGCTAGACAGTGTACTTAACGAAAGATAATGACAATCACAAAATTCAGTGGCATATAATTCATGATAAGTCATATATAAGTAGTTATAAAAACAAAAGCAGAAATCTTATCTAAATTTTCAGTCGCAATAAAGCATCATCTACTTGTTCACATTTCTGCACACAACTGGTGGAAAAGAAAGGAAAAGATTACAACCGCTTCTGCGCGGGCGCAGGCTTGTTGAAAATATTAAAAAGGTCCGTCCATAAGAACGGTCCATCGATGGCAACCTTCCCGTAAAACTTTAACGAATGCGATGAAAAGCCGTGACGGTGAGAATAAGGATTAGTAGGTCGAAAATTTCCTTTAGTGTGTTAGAAATTTCAGTGCGGGTTTGTAATTTTTGTTTTATGTAGAAGTGGTCAGTAGGGGAGGGAGTTGGTGTGGGTTTTAGCAGCTAGTCGGGGGATATAAATACAAAACAAAACGGCTAACCAGGCATTATAAGGCCTTTTAAGAACATATGGGCCTATAAACCGCCACTCACAAGTAAGAAATATTTATATTATTTTGTTTTACATTCTTTTGCAGTTTATTCTTATAGGTTTACCTAATACTTGTAAGACTCACATTGTTGTGATAAGAATTTAATTGTGATTATTTACCTTTTGCCAATATTTTATTTCATATTTTTTAATTGTAAATTGTTTTGTTTTTTATCTTCTAAGCACGATGCTAAACTCTATAGTTCTAACCCTAAAAAAAAATATTTAGGTTGTTAGGTTTCAGCAACATGGTTTCAGCAGCAAATTACTATTTCTGATGACGATCCCGGATTCCAAAGATCGAAGCGTCAATTTTAAAAGTATTACGATGAAGGCAGTCCGTGTAGGGGGGTTACCAAATTCAGAAGTTATCATAATTTGTCATCAAACATAGAAAGATCGTATATTGTGGGTTTACTTACTACCGTTGCCTGTAAATCAGTACTGGCTTTAATTTCGTATATTGGGTATATAACGCAAATAACAGGAAAACCGAAGTAATATATAATTAAATTTCTGGTGCTCTTATCAATGCGTTGCGGTAAACAATGAAATCGCACATATTGCGGATCAATTAACCTATAGGCTAATAAGTTACCAGTGCTACAGCATTCAGCGATAACCGTTTAATTGTATGCTGTAACGTAACCACGATATTAAAATAAATACGACATATTACAAAACCATAATAACTATATCACTGTATACTAATTTTATTTAATTACTAAAAATTCATATTTAATTACCATGTTGTCGCTTCACATTTACCTCGATATTAATTCTTTATGTTACTGTCAGGTCTCAACATACATTTGTACAATGGATAACCAAATCGTCTACAGTTTAATAAATATCTACAAAATACAGCTGTAAAATTGTTGCTTAAGCAAATTACTTAACTATAAAAAAAATAATGATAAAAGTTGCAACCGTTATTAAACTCATGTAATTAAATATACTATTAAGAGCGAATTATAATTCGCAAAAGATATTTACTAATTAAGATTTGAAAATATTATGAAATTATTATAATCATATATAAGATATTAACTAAAATATTACTAAATTAAGAAATTAGGAAGTTGCAAAAGAAATTCGAAAATTAGTAAATTAGTAAGAAACTAGTAAAGTATAAATTACTTAATAAGTAATTAAATTTAAAAATTACTAAATTAAATTCAGATGAAATTAGATTCTCCTAGTGCTGGATACTTTACCAATTTTTTTCTGAATTTGTTATATAGCCTACTAGCTAAAAGGAAATATTTGTGTTTTACTTTAACCAATTTCACTTTTATTTACTTTGTGGCGGCTCAGTAGACAAGTGGGTATGACACCTGGCTACTAATCTAGAGGTCCCGGGTTCGATTCCCGGGCCCGCACTATAAAATCAAAGTGCGTTTTTCAGCCCCCAGGTCGACTATGCCTGTTGAAAATGAGTACCTGGGATAACATCCCGGGGATAATAATGGGCGGCTGAAGCGTAGTGCTGGCCACACTGCCTTCCTTGTATGCCGTACGGCTCACATAAGGCAGCCTACCCTGCCTACTCCTAAGCTACTTCGGTGTTACACATGGGAGCCATTATTAATTACTTTGTTTACTTTATTTTGCTTTATGAAGATGAGATGTTACATGAAAATATGTTTAAGTATGTGGAATAAAAATTGTTTGACATTAGCACTGTCAGTTAGTACTTTGATATTATTACGAAGATGAAAGAAAACGTTTTAATATTTCAAGCAAAATATAGAACAAAACATATATTACAGTGGAATGTCGCGTAACATTATTAACATAATTTTCGTTTCGTACTCTGTCTGTCTGTCTGTCTGTCTGTCTGTCTGTCTGTCTGTCTGTCAGTCTGTCTGTCAGTCTGTCTGTCTGTCTGTCTGTCTGTCTGTCTGTCTCTCTCTCTCTCTCTCTCTCTCTCTCTCTCTCTCTCTCTCTCTCTCTCTCTCTCTCTCTCTCTCTCTCTCTCTCTCTCTCCCTCATACACTCAATCACATTTACGCACTTACGTGTCTGCCGTCGGGCGATGTGAGACGAATTTTCAACTTTTTAACTTTCATTCATAGTCCACGAATACATTATCTTTATCCCTTTATTATGTCTCTCACCAACATTCCATTTTTCTCACTAATTCGTGTGCACTTGTTCCGATCGTGATATTATTTTGAAGGCTAGCTGTGGGCTGGAACTGTTCTGTTGTAGTGGCTAACGTGTGACTCTGCTACGCTGCCTGCGTGGAATCGATTCCCAGCAGTGTCATCCGCTTTAATACTACAGTACTGTTTCGCTTCTCAAAGCTATGCAAACAAGCGAGAGACATCCTGCCTAGTATAAGCCCTCCCAAGATATGCTGTTCGCATCTGGCGTTAAACTGTAGCTGCAATAGGCATGTGGGAGAACCCGTAACACTTGCTGATTGAGATAGAATTATTACTACATCCTGGTTTCATGCATGTTTATAAATAATAAAAAATTGTGTTTGTACATACACGAGCAAAAATGACGTGTTTACTGTTTCATCCTCCGGTCAATCGTATCGTATAATTACGTTATTATCCTTCTACAGAATAATCCAAATCAACAATTCTATTACTTCAAGCGTACTCCGTCGTTTAAGAGAAAGAATCTAAGTTTACATGTGCAGGACTCACAAACAAGGGCGGCCCTAACAGGGAGGCGCTCGGACACTGTCCCCCCCTGTGAATATATTAAGGAGATAACGTATAAACAGATTTATTATCCGGTATATTATACTTTATTTCATATTTTTCAAGGTGATAAAATTATCATTTTTCAATAGAAAATAAATATTAAGTTCGAAAATACGGCGTCAAAACAATATGAATCAGCTGCTAATAACTGTCGTCTATACGGCTTGCACAGGGATACTTGTCAGTAGCCCGGAGGACACCCTGAGACTGCGCCATCCAATACAATGTTGCCAAAGCCTCTTTACTAAGTAAACTAAAAATTCTCCAGGAGTAAAATGACAACATAGCCCAGCTACTCCAACAGGCGTTTCGGACGGCGGCCGAATGTCCAATTCCATTGTACGCATGCGTTTACCTGAACTTTTCGCGCCATTCGCCCGAAGCCCGAACATAACCGTATTTTTCACATGTGTTTTCAGTCTGGTTTGTTTAGTCAGTGAGTCAGTGTTCATTCGGTGAATCTTCCGGCAGTAACGCATAACATCGTCTTAAATCGGATAACTTTGTTCATGTGAGTGAATGTATTGTTTAAATCACATTATTTCGTGAGACTAATTTGAAATTAATTCTGTCGAGCATTTAAAAAACAATGTTTGTGATTTTGAAATGCGATTGGCAATTAAAAATTTGGGCGCACCAAGACCAATTTTAAATATTTCACAGCCAGATAAGAATGGGAGTAGGGTATTCAACCGAAAGTTTAGTGAAAAACATTATGACTTCGCAAAGTGGTTATGTGGTTGCAAGTAATGCATTTTTCTGTTTTGTTTGCTTATTATGTTCTCCTCGGGTAGATGCGTCATGGACAATAAATGGTGTTACTGATCTAAAACATTTAAAAGAGAAAGTAAAGACGCATAGTTCAAGTGAAAAACATTTGAACTATGAAGTAGAATTCTCTCTGTTAGGATCAATAAACATTCAAAGCCAGTTAAATTCAGCCTACAGGCAGTCCATTAAAGAACACAATGAAAATGTTGAGCAGAATCGGTATATTTTAAATCGTATAATAGAGTGTATTAAATTTTGTGGTTCCTTCGAGCTTGCTTTGAGAGGACACGATGAAAGTTCGGATTCGGATAATCCTGGAGTATTTCGTGGACTAGTTGATTTGTTAGGGGAAGTTGATAATATATTTAAAAAACATTTGCTAGAAAAAAAGTCTTTTCAGGGATTGTCAAAGAGAATCCAAAATGAATTGTTAGATTCAATTGGAGCTAGTTGTAGCTCGTAACTTCATTTTAAAAGAGATGGGACAGGCTGAATTCGTTGCAATACAAGCGGATAAAACCACCGACATTTCAGTGAGAAATCAATTGGTTTTAATTGTCAGGTACACAATCGGTAGCAAAATCTGTGAACGATTTTGGGGTTATTTTACCCCGGAATCTCAAAACGCGCAGGGAATTTCAAAGTGCATTTTACAGCAACTCCAATGTTTAAAAATTTCGGAAAAGCGATTGAAATTAATTGCACAGAGTTATGATGGTGCATCTGTCATGTCAGACAGTGTTAACGGTGTGCAGGCGCTTATAAAACAACATTACCCAAACGGTCACTATATTCACTGCTATGCTCATAAATTAAATCTAGTGGTAGCCAAAGCAGCTAGTTGTAATACAAATGTCAGAGTATTTTTTTCTAATTTGGACGGCTTCCCTTCATTTTTTCCCGATCTTCAAAAAGGACAGAAGTGCTGAATAGTGTAGTGAAAAACCGCCTTCCCCGAGGATGCGATGCCCGTTGGACATTCCACAGTAAAAACGGTAACAACAATTCACAATCACAAAGACGATTTGGTGAAGTGTTTCGAGCAGATCATAAGTGATGAAAGCGATACTATTCGAAAAGCATACGGTTTGCTCAATTTGTTGCAAGATGAAAATGTCATTTTTTGGTTAGATCTTTTCAATAAGATAATGCCTCATGTAGAAATTTTATTTTTGTCAAATTCAAAAAAGAGGTATCGATTCTGTTTTTGTCAAAAGTTGTATCGAAATATTTAAAAATCATATTCAAAATGTAAGAGAAGGAATTGATGACTTCGTTTGCACAAACCAAATGAAAAGGAAACGATCTGATGAAAACAAGGTAATGAACGCAAAAGAAATATGCGACATTATTTTGGTGAGTGTAAATGATCGCTTGTCATTTACTGGACATTTATCTTTGGCCTCTCTTTTTGACACAACATTTTTTGAAAAGTATCGAATAAATTTTCCAAAATATATTTTTTACGAAGTCCTGCAGCTCTATCCTTCTATCGTAGATAATAATAAATTGACTGCTGAACTTAATGTACCTTATAAAAAAGATGATTTTATCCGTGCTCCTGGTATTTCATCGTTGTTGGGTGTAATTATTGAGAATAATTTGTGCGACACATTCTCAGAGACTGTAAAACTGCTGAATGTTGTGTTCACAACTCCAATGACGACGGCCGAGAACGAACGATGTTTTTCTACATTAAAGAGAATTAAAAGTTTTCTGTGTAATACAATGACACAGGATCGCCTAAATTCCCCATCAATGCTTTCAATTGAGAGAAAGTTTATTTCTCAATGTGAAAATTTTAATGAACTTGTGATTGATAATTTTGCTTCTGCTAAAACTCGTAAAATGGACTTCTTATTTAAATCGTGCGTCCGTTGAATTATTCTAAAATAACGCATTTTGGAATGTAAATATCAATTATTATTATTATTATTTTTTTTTTGTACCAACAGTGTAGTTAGGCCATATAAACTATAAATCATAGCAAACGAATTACAGTATTCATTCAATTATATATTAAGTTAGTGAGGCTTTGGTGTTACGTGTCACGGAGACTGATAATGACATTCAAGGAGTCCTGTGTTCTACTCACCACCGGCGATACAGTGGGTAGGCCTACACAGCCTTCCAGATGTATCTGGAACACTGGAATCGTCCTAGGTGAGTACATGTGCACTGTATTTTTTTACATATAGTATTAAAATGATTTAATTTTTAAGAGATTTAGGTTTACTAGGACCAGATTTTCTAGGGTTACTGACACATTATTATTATTCTGTAGAGGAGCATTCAGAAAGCTTAAAACACAAACGTACTGATACATACTCTTAAATAAACCCACAAAAAATAATGTACTGAGTCTCATATATGATGCTTAAATGAACAAACAGGTAAAACATCCAAGTGTCCTCCCCAAGTTTTTTGGCCAGAGCCGCCACTGCTCACAAACAACAAGAGATAATAATATTTTTATAAAATTTTAGCAATATCTTGCAGTGTGTGCATTAGGTTCCTCATTATATACGGTCCTACCAAAAGCAATCTATCTGTCAGGGTAACTCCAACAAAAGGATAATTATTTTTTAGAAGCAAACGCTTTGAATTGAAAGAAAAAATATTGAACATTATTTTATCGAAATTATTTCATGTGGACTAGTCTCAATTTAGTTGAGCCTATTTCGTCTACTATTGTATTATTTGAAACACTAATAAATTAAGATAAATATAATAAGTACGCAGGAGCAGAGGGTCTATTACGGCAGTTTTACAACACGACTACGAAGAAGGCTATGGAATAATGGTTGACCTAAAGCAATATATCAGACTCTCTGCTGTCAACTCAGTATTTACAAAAGTAGTCGATAATAATGCTGATTGTAACTATGACGATAACGATGACAACGACAAAGACGAATGGAAGAAACCTGTAATATAAGTGAAGAAAACTGAGTTCCAGTAATGTTTACACGCCAAGAGGACTTTGAAAGAGAATAAAACTAATCCTTCTGTAGAATGTAAAGATGATTTTTATTATTGAGAAAACGTGATAAGTACCATAAATCAGACAGTATTTACTCGCGTAATTTATTACCTCGAATAATTTACGCACCTAAAATTTTGGAAGGTATTTCGGAAAAAATGTTGTATACATAACTAATTAGGATCAAATAATATATTTAAAAAATTTTTTTTAAGCAATACTTCACTAGTTTGATGTAAGTTTAGATGAATGCTTTCATAGTAATACCATTGTATTATAGATAAACGAAGAATGTGTTTTCGAGAAGCCCACCTTACCAAAGCGTTGCTAATGTCTATGAGCCATGTCCTATCATCCAGTGTAGGCCTCAGTATACACTCGTACTAATGAGGTCATATCATTATATTGTTCCCATCCTAACTGGTAGTATCCTCGTGCAGAGTATCCAAACGACGGATTACGTAAATATAAATTCGACTACATTCAAGTAGAATTCTTATAGGCATACAGTGGTATTGAAAATGCTGGTAATAAAATTCTACGAAGAAAGTTAGTGGCAATTATTCTGCTGAAAAAGAATGTGGTGTAAGTGAGGGGGATGTTCGTTACAGGCTAAAACAAAAAATGCTCTCTTTAGTGTTAATAGTGATAACTGGGCTTTACGAGGACCAAACTGTAGAAAATATATTAGTTAGGAAAGGCTCTTGTAAAATGCGTTCACTGGTCAGAAAAAAAACTGCTGTGCCGTCACTCATAAAATGCGTGTCGTTTTTAGAAATTTACAGGAACTTAAACATTTATTTAAAGGATTTTAATATAAGTAGAGGGTAGGTTACAAGGTTTGTGAAAAGTAACAACTTGTTGCTGAGAAGATGTACGTCATTTTGCCAATGGCTACTCAATGATTACACGGACAATTTGATTTCCTTTCAGCGTTATATCATAAACATTTTAAACGATAAAGTTTAGAGTCTGTCACAGACTGGTAACGCGCATCAAACTCCCGTTTCTTTGACATGCCGCGGAACACAATGATCAACAAAAAAGAATCGTCTAGCGTATTAATCCGCATTTCAGGATCCGAAAAGCTACGTTGCACAGTTCTGCTTTTTCTAACGGCAGACAGCTAGAACCGTGCGCCTTACGTAATCTTTAAACAGGAAACAAGCCGAGCGGAAAAATCCCTCGGGATTTCACGTTGTCGGTTAAGACAAAGGATAGCTGGAAAACAAATGGTAATTAATCGGGTCGAAAAGGCGTGGAAGAGACGTTCTGAAGGAATATTGGGACGTCCATCTCTTCTTGTTTTTGATAGCTTCCGCGGACATTTAATTCAAACATGTAAATGGTTTGTTAAAGTAACCAAGTGCTAATGTTCCCTTTACTCCGAAAAGTTTGCCTTCAATGCTGCAGCCACTTGATGTGTCAATCAACAAGGTTTTTTACATAAAATGTAGACTAAAAGTATTTATGCCGAGTGGATGTGCGAAGCAAGAATATACGTTTTACGCTTACCGAATTAAACGACCATGAATCGAGTTAATGTGCCAGCGGATCTTGAAATCTTAGAATACGATATCCGTGGATACAGTGGTCAAAATTTTCAGTAAGACGTGCATCAGAAAGACTCTGGTTGGAAGCGAGGATAACTCGTGTTGGAAGAATGACAACAGAAACGTTGAAGTGGAGTCACAGACACAGGAGGAAACTTCCGATAACGACAGCGACGTTGAACTGGAATCCTAGAAACAGAGTGAATCTTCCGGCATAGTCAAATTAAAGTGTTAAGGTATGTCAAATTGCATAATAATTAACAGAAAATTAAACACACATTTGAAAATATGGTAATTACTTACGTGAATTAATTTCAAATGCTTGATCACTTACAAGGACCGTTTGCGTTACTAGCAAATGTAAGTTAGAAGGGATCCACAAACTTTACAAAATCTCTAATACTTTCCTAGATTTTAATTAAAGAAATTTATATATATTGCAAAGTAACAGGTTATAGCCCAGACCAGACTTGCAGAAAAGAATGCACAATTAATTAGTGAATTTTTATACATTTATTGTCCTTTCTTTTACACACTTTTATATTAAAAAGTTCTTTCGTTATTTGACACAATATTAATTTATTGTAGTTCAAAAATCTGCTTTGAAAATATCTTAAAATAAATGTTCTCTTTATTTAAACAGTACTGTAAATTTTTAACTGTTCAAAGTCTCCTTTAAACAAAATTATATTTTAAATCAATGTTCTTTTAATTTACACTTTAAAGTTTTATAATTTGATAACAAATTTATTTAAATTTGGCTTCCCTGTTCAGTTGTCTTCATGGTCCTCCCGGTCGACGATCTCGATCCGGCTTCCAGCGATCCGTCGTCTTGGTTCCACGTTCCAGCAACCGCCTCCAGGAACTGCCTTCCTCTAGGTCTCCGTATCCCAGCCGCTACGATCAGCAAAACGAAGCTCAGGAACGGTAGCCGACTATCTCGAACTCCGTGTTGGTTTCCTGCTGACACTCGCTGCTATCACGACTCTACGGGCCCAAGGACTGCCTGGAATTGATGTTGACTGGAATCGATGCCCACCGCGAACGCTTCCGCTGAGTACTGTATGACGACTTTCAGATAGCGAAAAGAGAATACTGGCTACTGCTTTTATAATACAGCTTAATGTATGCCGCCGCGCTGCCGAATGACGTTACCGCCGATATGCGTGTAGGCGTATTTTCTATATACTCTATAATATTTTGGAGCGGCTACGTGCTCGCCGACTTCCTTGTTCTTGAATCTTCTAGAACAATGCTTTTTTACACATGAATAAACTTCTATAACCTTCTATTTGCTACCCACATTACACAACACTTCACTCACATATTAAATTATATCTTCTTATTATTTACATTGTCATATTACCAATTTATCCTATTCATTTTAATTTTTTATTAATATTATTTTATTTCCAAGCATTCTTCTATCGTTCTGGACACTCATAACAGCTGATAATAATTATGCTCCACATTTACCTGTAATGAGACAGCTTGTCACGTTGCAATATATATAAAATTATTTTAGAATAAAATTTTCAGTTTTGCTTAATGTGTATATCGTTTAGTTATACTTTTAAGACAGTAGGCCTATAGCTTGAAAAGTACCAGTCGATGTAAGTAATTCCCCGCGTAATTTTTGTTGTTGGTTGAAATTACCCGGTTAGCCGAAAAGTGTTTCCTACATAAACGTTCAACAGCGCTTCTACGTCTGTAACCTCGTTAAATTATATATCTTTAGAAGCAAGTTGGTACAGTCAGAAGAAAACTCGTATTGACCAATAGCACTTAAGTTGTCCCAAGAGCAAAATACATAGCTTAAATTCAACCGTTCCCTTGTTACTATGGGATTCCCGACTCCTTGCGCATTACGTTTTAGATTACTATAGAACAATATGCCATAAAACATATCATACTAGTGTTAAGAGTTTATAAATATAGTTATCTCTAGATTTTAATGCCAATGGTGAGTTTTCTCATACATTCACTTTCGTTTCTATTATATTATTATATATTATATGTATTCTATTATATTATATTCCATAGAAACTCTATCGCGTATGGATACGACAAGGAGGAATTGAACGTATAGTTTCTGCCTTAGAGCACAACATAATTAAACGTCAAACAAATACTGCAGTTTCAATTGTATTTAACATTTTTTATTTTTTTGCAATTGGATAAAATAAACGCGTTACTTCTGTACACACTTATTCTAAATAATTCCTTATGTTCAATTCTTTGATAATATAAATGACCTATAATCAATAAACTATTATTAATAATAATAAACTATTATTAATAAACTGCCACTATTATTAATAAACTTTTCTTGAATTATGTAACATCAGCTCTATAAAATTGCCTACATTTGTAAATAATGTTATACCCTAATTAATACTAGTGGTTTGTTGATTATAAGTGACGCGTTGGGGACTAGTACTTTAAATTTTATTAATAATGTTAAACTTCAGGTAATGTTTTTTTATTTTCTTAATATAAATGTAATGATAATTGTAGGAATTGGATAATTTTGAATCTTTGGTGCTGACGCCGACTTTTTTTTTATTACAAACCGAGAGACTGATTTAATGATAAAACTTTAACTATCACGTTTGTTAAAATGCATGAAGATTTTCAGACAAGTAACTGAGTTGACATATTTTAGTAAACAATGTCATTAAAAGTAAATAATAAAAATCTTTATAATATAAAAACTGTACAAAACTAGTATTTATACAAAAGAAACCGCAGAACTGAAACAAAATTTGCAATACGTAATTTATTTTTAACTGGTAATTAGCAAAACGGCACATTAAGTACAAAAACGTGCAGTCGTATCAAGTAATCTCTATTTAGATTTTCCCAAACAGTCAAATTTATTCACATATAAGTGTAAGTACGCTAACAAAATGGAGAAAGAGAGAATCAGGGTAACTACGCACACAGCTTCTAATCCGCATTTTCACATCTATTTGTAGATTTAACTCATAAAGATAAAATTCTGAGATAAAATGTAAACGGAATTAAATTACATAAAATAATAAAGCAACGCGCAGCATGGAAAACGTAAATCTTACTTCCAATGCAACTTTAAGTTGACTGTTCTGTTTATATTGGAGAAAGAAATAGAAGTTTTTAATTATAAGGATACAGAAAAGATGACCTTTCAAGAGACTCTTTAAAGTTATCAATAAGAGTTATACTTTTGTTCTTCTGAAGGTACGACCAGTAAAGTACTTTCGATGGGGGAGTATAAAATCGGATTTTTCCACGGTAGGGGATTGATGTTAGAACGCTAAGAAACCCTCTTGACTGCGCAACTGGATACGGGTGTTTATAGTTTTCAAAAATACCGGAGACGACTGATATTCTCTAGACATCACAAAAGGCAGATAAACTACTAATTACATTTAATACAATTATCTTGAATTCCTAAACGACAGTGGCACGTTTGTGTACTACCTAACGGTGGGATTTGGTATTTACTTTACCGTAAACACATTTTATAATTTTTAACTAAAAGATTGCTTATCTTGAACATACTTTTGATATTAGTGAAACTCACACTATCCACATTACCTACACTAATTTATACAGATCAGTGAGAAAAAGTACCAGTAATTTACCAATAGTATAAAATGAGTAGTGCTGGTAATATAGTTTTGTAATTTAGTCATAATGAATCATAAGCTACTCTAGTTTGCATTTATATATTGATCTTTTCGTCTCTTTTACTGATAAATGTTACTTATATTACTTGGAACAGACTTTTTTTGAGGCACACAATTTAGAAAAGTTTGTACAAATTTTTAAAAATAAATTACTGTAGAGTATTTGTAAAATTATATGTGTGTGTGTGTGTGTGTGTGATAAGAACATTATTTATCGACCGTGTTAATTATGGTTTCAAGTGGATATCGAGTTTCGGTCCAATGAAAATGCAGATTTTATGCGACGTTTCGAGATTTATTTTATTTCATATTCATGCCTACAACATATAATATAAAGTAATATAATTGTGATGAGAGTTAATTATAATATATACGTTGTATGGTATTAACAATGGCGTTGTTTTGTATAAAGTAACTAATAGTACTTACATATATTGTTGAGTCATAGATACACACTACACAAAACTATACACTACACTACAATACAGAAACATGATAAATATTAATTTTATTTTTTCCCGTTGTATACTGCATAGTGTGGCAGGGTGTGAATCTATTTCGTGACTGGAGAAAGAGCGGACACACAAGGTAAAGGATTGTCAGGTATTAACGGTACCAGAGGAGGAGGGGGTTGTTGACTTGTTAGGTATCTATTATCCTTTGTTTTCTGAGAATGTATAAGATTTGAATAACACTTGCTGAGGCTCTGTACGTCGTTTTTTTTTGTTAACGGAATTTCATAAACCACATTAAATTTTATTTCTATTTCATCTCTGTCTTTGGTATTTGTGATGAGTTTGTTTATTGTGTTGACATTTCTGTATGCTATTTTCGTGTTGTTGTTAGTCCTTGTAAGTATTTTAGTGATTTTCTCTGATAGTGTTATTATGTATGGTAAGGAATAATATTTAGTAGTTGTGATAATTTGGTCTTGGGTATTGTGTACTGTAAGATGTTCTGTTAATTCTTTGGGTAGGCCTATACTTTCATGGTCATGGTGTTTGGTCAGCAGTCTTTCTCCAGTCACGAAATAGATTCACACACTGCCACTATGCAATATACAAAGGGGAAATATATAATTAATATGTATCATGTTTCTCTATTGTAGCGTATAGTTTTGTGTATATGTGTATCTGTGACTCAACAGTATATGTAAGTACTATTAGTTATTCTATAAAACACAACGCCATTGTTAATACCATGCAACATATAATTAATTCTCATCACAATTTTATTTTGTGTTGTAGGCATGGATATGAGATAAAATAAATCTCGAAACGTTGAATAAAATCTGCATTTTCATTAGACCGAAACTCGATATCCACTTGAAACTATATATATAATTTTTAAGGTTTTTAATCTTATGGTCAAAGCCAGTACTTCTACGGGCAAAACTGGAATGGTATGGTAGTTGTTCGTGCATTTTCCAATTTTCGTTTGGATAAACTCCGCTGTATGTTTGTCAGCTGCCTTGTCGCGATGTTCTACAGTACAGTAATGTCACACAGTAAGCTGTAGTCTGCCAGTAAGGCAGCGTCGGGATGTTCGTACCCTTAGGGTAGACTGCCGCTTACTGTGAGACATTACTGTACTGTACGACAGTGAGGTCATAACAAATGTATAGATTTGAATAGGAACGAACATGTCAAAGATGGTTTCTGTACTACATCACTGTGCAGCTTACTGTTAGAGTGAGGCAAGAACAAATTATTTTGTTTTTGCCTCACGAAAGACAGCAATGTAATAAGGTGTCGGGTTAACTGATTGGTTCACTCGAATCACATGACTTCCCTTACTCGTCTGGCGCCTCACTCAAAACATTATTGAGTGTTTCAATTTCGAAAACGCTTCAAGACCCGGGGAAGTCTTGAAGGCAGAGGCAAGCATCTGCTCTGCCGCCAGAGCTGTTGGGATGCGCGTCGTGAGACGTCCCAATGGTTTCCTAGTACCGAGCCTCTGGTAGGGGCTTCTGCCTAGTGGTCCTGTCCAAACAGAATCTTATTGAATTATCTAGTGGCCGCTACAACGGCATGCTCGTACTAGGCCGTCCTAGTACAGTATTTGCCGAGGCCGTTTCCCCGTTTCCAAGAATCACCTGGACGTGTACGGTACTTGCCAAGGCCAGCTATGAGAGGGGTTTGCCTGCGTCCTCGCAGCTCGGACGTAAAATTTACGTACATGTCGCCTTACGGTGTCATCCAAGGAGCGGACACCGAGTTTTCTTCTCAAAAGTCGAGAAGGGAACCTATAGGGGGCTTCGGCCGCTAGCCGAAGACATAACTTTCTTTTATGAACGGTTGCGAGGTAACCCCAGATGGGAATAATGTAGGTAATGATCGGCAACAGATACGCGTTGACAACCAACTTACCCAGCTTGCGGGTCATACCCTTGTTGACAAGTGTTGGAAACAGTTGCGCAAGACGAGCGGACGCTCTCTTTCGCATCGCCTCAGCGTGGGCACGCCAGGTGAGCTGAAGATCAAGGTGGACAGCGAGGTATTTAACCTCTCTCGACCAGGGCAAATACGTTCTACCGAGTCTCATTTGTCCTCGTGGTTCTTTCAGGCGCTTTGAGAATAGCACCGCGGAGCTCTTGGTTTCGTTGACGGCACCTTTCCAGCTTTCCGTCCACGTCGTATACGCATCGAGTGCGCGCTGAAGTCGTATGATAGCCCTGTCAGCGTTCCGATCGGCGGTATAGACCGCCGTGTCGTCGGCAAACATGGCCATCTGGATTCCAGGCTCTCTGGGTGCGTCGTTGACGAACACGGAGAACAGGAGAGGCCCTAGCACGCTACCTTGAGGTACCCCGGCTGTAATGCGTCTCTCGGAAGAGACGTGGTCGGCTATTCTCACGCAGAAAGTCCTCACCGTCAGAAAGCTAGCAATCAAGCGAAGGTAGCAATCTGGGAGCTGGACTTCCCATTATGGAAATCTGAACAAGAGCCCGTTATGCCAGACACTATCAAAGGCCTTCTCCACATCTAGGAAACAGGCGACAGTCTGCTCTTTCCGACAGCCGGCGCCCGTGATGTATTCCACCAGTCTCACTAGCTGATGAGTGGTGGTATGCCCCACACGGAAACCGAACTGTTCGGGGACCAGTACATCGACGTTTCTTAGATGGTCTAGGACTCTCCGTTGTACAAGACGTTCGAGGACCTTTGACGTGGCTGACAGTAGACTAATGGGCCGGAGGTTGTCGGGACGGGAAGCGTCCTTTCCCTGCTTCGGGATCACTATGACCGTCGCCTTTCGCCATTTCTGGGGAAAATAGGCTAGTCTTAGACAATCGTTGAACAGCGCGACCAAGAAAAGTATTCCTTGCTCCGGAAGTCGAGTTAGAGCGGCGTTCGAGATGCCGTCCGCGCCAGGAGCTTTTCTCGGTACGAGTTCAACGAGCCGATCTGTCACCTCTTCCCTAGTAATGGGTTCGGACTCCGCAGTGATCGGAAGAGACAGAAAGTCTTCCACTTCTTTCTCGACTTCTTCATCGAAGCCCCAGTCCATGGGCGGGTTAGGAGCGAACTGACTCTCGAAACACACGCTCAAGTACTCGGCCTTCGCCTCCGGGCGAACTAGGATTTGACCGAAAGATCCAGCAATGGCTGGGATACGAGGTCGCATCTGCTCTCCGGTACCACCGTCGCAAACACCTGGCGGCGCTTGACACCTCTCGAACACACAGCGAGCCAATCAGGGGTCAGCAGCCGAGACGTGACACCTGGCGTGCTCGGAGCGAGCCAATCAACGATCCCGGTCAGGTCATAATATGAGCGCCGCTAGAAATTTTTGGGGCACTATGGTGCACTCGTCGGCCTACTCGTGGTTTCCGCATACAAACCTCCACAAACGGAGCTCTTGTCGAACGATCTGGAGACCGTCTTTGGCGCACACAGAAGGGTAGTCCTGGCGGGCAACCTGAACTGTAAGTACTGTGATTGGGGGAGCCGCTTGGTGAACCCAAACGGGGCCCGCTTACGCAGGTATGCTGATGCGGCTCCGGGTCACAGTCATGGGTCTTACCGGGCCTACATACTATCCCCCGAGGGCTAACTCCCGCCCTGATGTACTGGACATTGGCGCGGTCAGGGGCGTTTATTGCCCGGTCCACGTCTCCGTCATTTTGGAACTGTCCTCGGACTGTTGCCCCATCAGTGTGCATCTAGCTACCCAGCACTCTACCGTCCGCGACGAGCGGAGGGTAGTCGAGTGGGAACGCTTTGTTCCGGCGTTCAGTCGCCGCCAACCTGAGCATATACCACTCGACACTACCCAGCATATCGACGAAGCAGTTGCCTTATTCGACACAGCCGTAGTCTCGGCGGTAGACGTGTCCTCCCGGATGAAGCCAGGGCTCACGACCGACTATCAGCGGATCCCCGAAGAGGTGTCCAGCTCGCTTGCGAGAGGAATCGCCTCAGGAGACGGTGGCAGAGGACTCGTGACCCGGCTGACAAGGCTGCGTTTAACAGAGCGTCCTGCAAGCTGCGTCGAGACATGCGGGCGTTCCGTAGACGTAACTGGGAGCTAGCTGTAACACAGATGGATGGGGCTGCCGTGAACCGTAATGTCTGGCGGATTTCCAGTGCCCTAACGAGGATGGATGCGTAAACGCGCGCCTCTACCCGCACTGGTCAGACACGGCGGTCAACCACTTGGACGCCCCCTCGAGAAGGCAGAGTTCTTGGCTGACAGTTTAGAGCGACAGTTCGCTCCCAACCCACCCAAGAACCCAGCCTTCACTGAGCGAATCTTCCGCGAGGTAGAGCGCTTTCTATCGGCCGGTATCACAGTCCAGCCGGATCCCATCTCGCCGGAGAAGATCTCTGAGAGGATTGTTCAACTCAAGCCCCGGAGGGCGCCTGGCCCAGACGGAGTCATGAATTCCGCCCTCCATCGCCTTCCGGAGCGAGGAATACAGTTCCTCTCTGATCAGTTCAATGTCTGTCTCAGGATGGCCTACTTTCCGGTGAAATGGAAAACGGCTACAGTTATAGTGATACCCAAGCCGGGAAAGAATTCGTCTCGCGCGGAAAACCTCAGACCCATCAGCCTCTTGTCCACGACGTCCAAGGTTTTCGTGCGATTGATCCAGCGTAGGATCCGCGACCACCTAGAAAGACTGGACGTGCTGATCCCCGAACAGTTCGGCTTTCGTGAGCTGCACTCCTCGACTCATCAGCTGATGAGACTCGTGGAATGAATTACCGAGGCTGGCTGCCAGGGCAAACAGACGACTGCAATTTTCCTAGACGTAGAGAAAGCCTTTGACCGCGTGTGGCTAGAGGGTGTCTTTTACAAATTAACGGAAGTCCTTCTTCTAGATTGCAGATTGCTACGTTCACTTGATCGGCAGCTTTCTGCGAGACCGTAGCTTCCGAGTGAGAGTAGACCACGCTCTCTCTTCGGAGAGGCGTATTACCGCTGGTGTCCCTCAGGGAAGTGTACTTGGAGTGTACGCCCCGAGTTCCTGGAGTAAAATTGTCGCTGTTCGCGGACGACACTGCGGCATTTGCCTCAGAGCCTAACGCATGTTATGAGGCAATCAAGCTCCAGCGCCAATTCGACGCGTATATCGGGTGGACCGATAACTGGAGAGTTGCCGTTAACGCTTCCAAGAGTTCCGCGGTAATATTCTCGCGAAAACGCAAGCGGCCTCGGCCGCTTAAAGTAGGCCTCGTCGAGGTACCCTGGACCAATAGCGTCAAATACCTCGGGCTCCACGTGGACTCCCGACTCACCTGGCGAACCCATACACAGTGCATCCGACAACGCGCTTGGGCGCAACTCAGTAGACTCTGGCCCGTGTTATCTAATCCGGCAATGACCCTCCGGCTAGGTAAGCTTATAGTCAACTCGTACGTGTTGCCCGTGATTACCTATGCCTGTCCTGTTTGGGAATACCTTGCTCGTGGTCATAGGTCAGCGCTCCAGCGCGTTCTCGACCGGGGACTGAAGCTTCCGTGTAAAGTCGCCCGGAGGTACTCTTCTCGTCTTTTGAGGAGAGGACTCGGTGTCCGCTCTTTTGATGACACCGTGAGACGCCATGTCGCGTAGATTCTATGCTCGTTCCGAAAGAGTAACCCACAATTCCCTCATTGCCGGACTTGGTAAATACACCCCGCGACCAGGTGAGACCTGGAAGCGACCTCGTTTATTAACCCCGGTGGTATAATCCGGATTGGATTATGCAGGTCGCTTCAGAACATAAAACATAAGCCCATAAGTCGATAAAACATATAAAAGGAACTCAAACTGACCAAGTGGCAGGAGTCCTATCTCAGACTCGGGACACTGCACAACTCGCGACCTCCAGTCGTGTATTTTTGGCGCACTTCGCCACAGCACTTCATCGCTACGCCGCGGACGCACTTCATCTCCTCTCCTCTCTCGGACGTCATCGACGCGGAGTCTGCCGGAAGGAACAGCCGAAGAGTAAAACCGACGTTCTTGCATTATTCGCACTCCAGTTCCGCGCCAGCGATGAATTTCGCTGGGCCGGTAGCGGACTCAACTTAACCGATGCCGAAAGAAGAAGAGGCCTGTCGTACGCCACGAACAGCGGGCGCAGCCGCCGAACATCTCAGCGCGGCTCGGGCGGAACAACCAACATCAGCGTTTTTGCCACAGGGCCTTTTTTAGGGTCACCAAACACATTAAGAGTTGTACGATTAGCGCCATTTGTCATGCGACAAGCCTTTTGTCCGGTGACAAGATTTATGCACGTATCGCACAGTGTCTGAAGCTGCGACATTAGTGACTGCCGGGTCGAGAAATATTCAGAATATATATTTCCTTAGGCTGTAGCCAACTTACCTGAATTTGACATTTCCATGTGTATTAAGAGTATGATAAATGTAAGACAATATTTAATAAGTTATGTGTAATATAAGAAACAAAAATAATATGGACCCACATAACATAAAATATTATTATTATTTTTTTAAACATACGTTGAAAGATATGCAATAATGGGTAGACACAAGGAATAATATCTTCTATAAAGTTTTGAAAGTACTTTATAACAAAAATTTCTTTGGCTTAAAGTTAGTTTTTCACACTGTGGTATGAGCTTTTATCTTTGCAATAATTTGAATAGATGAGCTGAAATAAAGCCATTTTAAGGTTTTAAATGTAGATTGTATAGGTTACATACAATCCAGACCTACGTGAAAAGAATTCACAAAACTGCGAAATTCTATACAAAACAGTAATGCCACACATTGTCAGTGTCCCTCAGGTCCCCACCATTAGCCCGTTACTGTATATAATCCTTGCAAATTACACCCCACTTCCTCCCCTCCGTATTTATCATATCTGATAGCAGTTTTGTCCCAGTATCCCGACGATATGGCCTACGGATCAGCCGAAGCTCACCGGCAGGCCCGATCACGTCACCAGAAGGCGTTACTGCCATTCTGCGACTACTGTAAAAATTGCAGAACTTAGGTGAACACGGAAAAAACCCAATTACGTGTATTCAATTTTATAGGATTCAATGTGAACATGAATCACTTCTTCTAAACTCCAATCTGTGTAGGCCCTTCAATGGTTACTCCGAAGCGTGCCTGCAAATATCTTAAGCATCTCGCTTGACTCCAAAGCTCACCTGGCAGCAAGAAATGAAACGAACCACCGACCAAACGCTCAGGCGAATCCGGACTCTCCGGACCGTAAACAGTAGGCCTAATGACTGTTGCTACAGCGTGACTCTTAGCAGGATCTACTCTTTTTCATGACGTATGCACACCCGATCCTAATAAAAGCCAACCACGCTTACTGAAACCGTACAGGATAACAGTACGGCGAGACCTCCTCCCCTCCTCCAAAAAAAAAAGAACCAGCAATGTAGCTCTGTATGTCCTGAATAGACATTTCCCAGACATTGATTCCTTCCTACACAAATTAGACTGAAAATATGCCAAGACCGCCAAAACCAGTGCCTCCTTCCAATCTATAACAGCTTTCATCAATAGAGCCATCAAAAAATGCAAAATCCCTCCTTCCGTATTAACCGCTTAATGGCTATCGGAAACGAACCACCCACCAGAAACAGATAAACAACTAAGTACAAATATCAACTTTACAACCAAACTTCCACCGATCACCTAATGCAATAGTACCCCATAACCATAACTCTAATCCCATGCCCACGTAAATGATTAACCCGCATATTTCTTCACGTCACTTTGACCCTAACCTACATCTTTAGCGACCAGCGCTGCTTGAACTTAATGTTTCAGTTTTCTAATTTGGCACACACTATAACCAATCATCCACATACCCAAAACGGTTGTCCACACTACAGTCACACATACTACACAACTTCTACTGTATGCCGCCACCCTCTCAGAGATCGGCCGGCACTGGGGTGCGTCTCTAAAAACAAAATTCCAAACCAGCTAAAGGGGGCTAGTCTGCAAAACAGACTGAGACTTGTCCACACGGACAAACTTCAAACAACACGAGAAAAAAGATAGTAATACAAAGATTACAAATCTTATTAGTAAAAGTAATGACATATTTTATTTTTATGAAACTTGTACTAAGAAAATAATTGGTTCCTTCACACATATGTAAATACCTAGCGTGGTTATCCTGAATATAAGTATATATTCAATTACTCAAAAACATTAAGGATGGTTTGCGTATATCGCGCGATATCTGAAGCTGCGTTATTAGTGAATTTCGAAAAGGGAACGTATTTAGCGATTAAGGGATAACAAAAAAAGGATAAAAGAAGTACTAAGCAAATTAAAAAGCATAAAATGACGAAGTGGAGTGGACAAACATTAAAAAAACCGTACAAAATATAACATAGAAATCCTAAGTTCTATGAATATGGTCAGATGGTATAGAATAAGCAATAAATATTACAACATTGACTACAGAATATCCATCGCAAACCCATTAGATTAAAACCAATCAAACTCAAGACAAAAAGGGACAGAGCCAAGCAAGCAGTGAAACAAAGGCACAAAGAATCGTTGAATTTTTTCATCAGTGACAAAGAATATGACGTGCAAACTAAACAACTAATGACATATAAGGTAAAAAAAAACGATCAATAGAAGGACCTCCTCATGATGAACGGTGCAACTGTATACTGCAGAAAGGAGACAATGTATAAAACATTATAGTCTAATAATTTATGGTACTAATAAAAAAAAAAAAATTTTTCCTGAAGACTGTATAGCAAATAAAGTTATATCATTAAAGTAAAAAATTGGTAAAAATGTAGATGAGGTTAAGGATACGTTACTCTACACAACCTATAAAAAGTATGCAAACTTTCAGTCAATAGGCTAATGAAGACTTAATTAACTGAAGAACAGATAAGGCTCAGAAAAGCAGAAGTAAATTCGAAGTGACCTTTACCTTACACAGATAATCGAGAAACGCGGTTAAAATCGAGAATATTATTTTAATGCTTCCACAGCCTTTGTACACTTTAAAAAGTCCTTGAATGCGTGAGCATAGAAGAATTATAGAAAATTGAAAACCTTACTGAAAATCTAGGTCACCTCATAAGAACAATAAAAACTTTTACCAGAGAAACAGTCATATGTATCATTAGAGTCAATAGGAAGCAAACATGTCAGCCAAGGAATGACGGTGTTAAAAATTCATTGTCCATAATAGGTAAATAATTTGTGGATCGTTACCGTTGGTAAATCTCAAAGTCAAATAATACAAAGCCCCTCGCCGACAATAACAGTAATAAGTGGCTAATTAAAAGTCTCAAGTTACAAAATAAACGCTCATGAAGCTGATTGCGGTATCCATGTAATAAGCAACACCGTTTCTTGGAAACTGAGTATAAATTTACTTCCATGATATGAACAAATAAAGTTTACATTCAACAATCACATTTTTGAGTTCACAAAATTAAACCGTGGCAGACTGAATACTTTAAAAGACTTAGAGAACTGCTGAAAAATATCATCGCGGATAACGATAATTAAGAATTGATAACTTTTTGCGCGTGTACAAAATTTTCCATAATTTAATATAATATACACTGTAGTGATTATTTATAACAGTATCTAAAATTACATTGTTAATGGAAATAACAGTCAGCTCAAAAACCTGTTTGTTAACAATTAGTATTAGGCAACCGTCAGCCTGTATATGGGTTTCTTTGTCGAATATAGTCCTAGTAAAAAAGTAGAATACAGAAGTCTCTCCGCATTCTGTTTTTGTAATTATGAATGCAGTTATTACTTGTATACTATTATATTAAATCCCTCTGTAATTTACAATTTAACACCAGCTTTCAGTATTTGCGCAGCATGCGTTTTCTTCAAACGTTTATTTTCAACATTTTTTTATTATTTATAGTTACCGTTTAGTTTTTAATTAATTCGTTTGTGTAATTTATCTTTATGATTGAATTCCGTACACTTGATGGAAAATATTGCTTCTATCCTCTCTCTCTCTCAATATTTTGGGCAGGATTTGTTTCATTTATCATTCACTTCCTACTTGTTTACGCATTCAAATAGTATTATGAGTTTCAAAATACATTATATTTGTTTTAAGACTTTATGATTTTATTTTATTTTATATACTTACTTGTTGTTATTGGCCCTAGAATACAGTTTGCTACACTTCCCTTACAGACTTTCAAGTTTTTAACTGTTAGGCCCCTCTTAAACGCGACGTGCACTGATATACCATTCAAGTGATTGAGTTGAGTTCTATATAGAAACAATGTATTTAGTAAGTGTTAACCCCACCATATGCTGCCTTTCACTCGACAATGATTACGCTGCTGCAATGCAATTCAAATTTCTGTTTCTTCACACCTATCGCTACATCCGTTCACCGTTCATTTTCTCACAAGGGAAGCGGTGGCCTGTGATGAAGGCCTTGTTTTTCCTTAGCATGATATCTTATATTATATTGTAGCTCAAATGTTACAAGACTCCTATTTTAAGCCCAAAATCTTGTAGATTCTAATAAAATTACTAACAATACTTATAGGAATGGATTCAAAAGAGATCATAAATATTATAATAATATTATAATAAATTATTTTTGAAACTCGTAAGTACATTATATGTGGTTATTTGTATGTACTAACATTTGAAGAGCAAAAAGTACGATGTTGTAAAAGTTGCACATCAAAACAGCCCAAAGTGTTAAAAACAACCTACCACTGATTTAATACTCTCTGTACAATAGCATTCTTAAGAGGAGATAAAAGGTGTTCTATACTTTAGTATATAAAGAATAAGGCGATTAGAGGAGAATTACCAGTTTTTAACTTGAATGAAAAATTAAAAGGTTACAAGCAATGGTGGAAAGAATACTTAGAAAGATATAAGTTTCCAGATTGTCCAAACAAGTTGGAAATACAAACCTATAATACACAGTTGTGTGAGTAGACGCAGTAAGAAACTTTGAAGGCAGAACAGGCAGCACCTTGCCTATGCCGTGTTGTGAAGACGACAATGATGAAATCTGATTAAAGTTATATAAACACATATGAATGTAATTTTTGTACTTCCCATATCATAAATATGAAGCTAGTAATATCACTTGCCTTGTTTCGAAAGCAAAAATCATTTAGAATAGATATTTAAGTCTTCTTGCTTTTGTGCAACATGGATGACCCTGAGATGTGACAGCCAATTTTATTGACATTATACGTAAAGAATTATTAGAGGCTGAACGCGAAAAGATTTAATAAATTGGTTTCCTAAGGCCTCGATTAGTATGTACTTGATTTGTTGAATCATAAACCATTACGAAGAGACACAAGGTAATAATACAGTTTATATTAAATTGTGGTAGGAAAATATGAGAATTTAGTGGAAAGATATAGTAAACAGATTTTGACGTGATATTTGTTAATAGTAAAACGTATACAAAATTGGAAAAAACAAGACATTAGAATGGAATAAAAGTGCCGCACTTAATAAGGCACATAGCTACACATACGTACTGTTAAAGGTATATTTTGACACTATGTATAATAAGGAAAAGTCAGGACATTTGTTACTACTTCCGTTTCCTAAAACCCATTTAAAAGTATATTTCTAAGACAACAGTGATTTGACACTCAGACACCTAATCTCCAGATCCACAAAAGCAAGAAGAAAGATTATGACCGCTTAAAGTGAATGATAATCCTGCCTGAACTCTTTAAGTCCATATTAAGTAAATTTTAAAGCTTTTGCGAGTAAAGAAACACTGTTAAATAAACAGTGCACCAAATTTAAGCTCTTTTTGCTTTACGTGGGTGCTTAACACTGGGTATTGCGTTTAATGTGGCAGTATTTTACTGTAAAATAACGATTAATTACTGTAGTATCACAAACTAAACTAAAAAAGAAGATTCATACCTGTAAAATCTGCTTACTGAGTAAGATCAGAAGTTAGATAATAATATAACATTCACATAACATAATCTAATAACAAACTTAATCAGAAGCCAAGTGCAAATTTGTTATAAGGCTTAATAAGGAACTATTACTAAGGCCCTCAATTGATTGATTACCTCCAAACATAGAGTAAATATATAATTATAATTTTGTTTTTAATTGGGAAATTTGTGTCAATAAATTTATATATATGACTCGTATATATCTTTTGCATAGTAAGTCACGCAAACGATTACGCGAATTAGAGCGCAAATTAATTAAATACTATCTGATATATACATTTTACATTGGTTATTTAATTCTTTAACACATCTTGTTTAGCATAAACATATCTTACGTAATCACGTTTTTATGTAATATAACGGTAAATTAGAAATCAGTTTTATACACACACTCACGCAAACATTTCTCGTCAATATATCTTGTGATTCAATGGATATTCTGAAATTGTTTCTGGTGTTGTCAGAGAAGTGTGTAAGTTACAGTACATTTCTCCTTTATGTCACTCTCACCTTTTTTTGTCGTGCATAATGTAGTGTAAAACTGTATTGAGAGAAAAGTTGATAAACCCCTGATATTCCGCTATTCGTTTAAGCTTTTCATCTGTATCACACTCACTGCACCAACACACTTCAAAGAAAATTTGATTCTAAAAAGAGATGAAAACTGACATTTTTGTCGTCAACTAAATTAAATATCTATAATTAAATATAATATCTTACTGAAGATAAATTGAAAATATAACTGAAAATAACCTACACTAAAAATGAAACGACTGGAGCGACTCTCCATTATTATAATTGCTGTGCAAATTATTACTCATTACACTGCTTAAAGTGTATAAAATACTTCTTTGACAAACCCTAAAATGTCTAAACTACACTTCTTTAGTTTACGTTATTGGAGTTATTTGCAGTTAGTTGAATTTGTAAGTACCAATCTACTGAAAATCAGCATGACATAAAAATAAAATAATTGTTTTAATCTTTGGAGGAGTAGTAGAAAATTAATTTATTTACACAGTGAGCTAGATTGTATGTGTAACAGTTAGTACATGCTTACGCAGGCATTAAAGTATAATTTATATAAACACTGACTTTATTCAACTGTACATTCTTAATTATAGTACGTTGCTCTCGTTACGTTTGAACGAAGTATGAGTGATATGTCTTATGTAATTACATCGTGCAGACTGTAGCCAATAAAAAAAAACAGACAACTGAGTATTACCAAATACATTATCATATTAGGCTAAATAATATCATGTTGGCCATTGTATTATTGCATTGGAACCATAAAACCACATGACTGAAACTTTTCAATTAATGCTTACATAAAGATTATATAAATTGTTATTCTTAGATAATATTATTCTTATTACGACGTTAATGTTGACTAATATATATTGTTTACTTGTTATTTTCTTGCTTTAATTTTACGAAATGAAAACTTATCATTCTGACATTTAAAATATTACTACCTTATTCAAGGAATTGCATTTAAAACAACTACGGTTTCTTTTTAAACATCATGTGAGAGAATGTGAAATGGTAAAAACATGTAAAAGTTTATTATTATTGAGCCGTATATTAACTTCTTGTTCCATTTCATATAGCCAACCGGAAAACTTATTTTAAATATTTAATATTACTTTAAAAAATCATTCGTTTTGCGATATTATGACAAAACATTCCTAAGAAAGCTACAGATTAATTTGATTGGGGTGTTCCTCATGTAACAATAAAACTCAAGCCTAAATTGCAATGGAATAAGTGTGAAAACGAGTGGTTAAAAGTAGAAATGTATCAGCTGTTAATTTACAGAAACGATTGTTACAGTGGCGTGCTTAGTGAACCGAAAACGCATTTGTAAAATGCTTTAATCGAGTGTTTACAAACGCTTTCTAACAATTGTTTGTTTTGCTTGTTAAGGTTAGACAGTTTTTTTTTTTAATTTTCATATAAACTATATTTCCTTGTTCTGTTACGTTTACTCTAGTGAACCAATGATGCTAGAATATAGAAAAAAAACACTTAACAGGTGGGCTCAATGTTTCCTACAAACTTAACTGACAAAGTTTTAAGTATACTTAGTGCACTTACAATCAAAATTTACCTGTTATATTTCGTTCAGAAATTGTTATAATACCACACACACACACACACACACACACACACACACACACACACACACACATAATATGTAATATACATGTTTCAAAATACTTATTATATTTCATAATATTAAATATATACATATAGTGTGACAAATATGTTAAATATAGGCCTAATTCCATATTTTGAATTTTTTGTGTGCTCGCCAAAATGTGGTGTAACAGTATAGCATATAATCTGTTATAGGCTAATAATCTTTGCTCAAAATTTACACATTTGGAAGTTTTTTGTTTTTCAAATTTTAATAAGATTGTATACCTCGTTTAATACCTAACCGTCTGCTTTGCAAGGTATCTATAGTGTGTTTATACAATATAGAATCCTGTCATTGTATAAGCACAGTCAACATATAAACATGATATAAACAGACAAATTTATAAAGTTTAAACAAATATTACTTACTGACTGAACGGCATACCTTTCTTAAAGTTACTTAACAGTTTTACAGGTTTACAGTAACACACTCTAAGTAATAATGTTTTACTTATTCCCATAAGTAATATGACTATTTTACTAAGCTGATGTGTAGGCTTACATGTGTGAGTGTTTGTGTATTTAGTAAGTAAATGTGTCGCTTTAAATTATAACCAGTCTCTGTGTTTTTTCTACTTTCCCTCTGCTACTTTAGTTAATCAAGGTTAAATGTTTGGATTAAGCCAAAAAAAAAAAACACGCACTCGCGCGCGCGCGCGCGCACACACACAAAAAACAAAATGAGTCAATTTATATTTTAAAGTAAATACCATATGTTTTATTATATAAAAAAGTATGCTAAACATTATCTATTTTGCCATCTACAACTTGAACTACAACTACAACTACACACGAGTTGTAAAATGTACGAAAATAGTCCAAGCAATGTGTACGAAAATTTGCCAAGCATTAATTCAAGGTATTCTGCACCGACATTAGGAACACGTATCTAGTTTGAAAGAAAAATATATTAAGACTAAGTTACATGCAACTATTATAAGAATATAAGACACCAAAATGATGAGTTTACCAAGACTGCTTGAAGGCTGTCAGTATTATATAGGCAGAGCTGAACTAACTTTTAACATACATGAAACGTAAAAACAAAAATAGATTTTACGGTTTCTTCATATATTGCATCGTAAGTAGCAAAAACGTAGCCTCAACTAAGTGAGTTTGCGTAAGGCTCTGTGATTCCTAAAAGTTTTTGGTGAGAAGCTGATTCCCTATTGATTGAGCAGAGATAAAAATGGACATTTATTTTTATTCATTTGGGGTATAAGACAAAGGCAAAAATAGTCTAAATTTTCCAATACAAGTCGGACGGAATATTTATCTAGTTACTTGTTCAAAATTGCAAAAAGAAAACCCAGTATGCTTTCTTGTAATCTAATTGATGTAAAAATTACAACTGTTGTAAAGTTAAACTGTTTTAATGTCCGTAACGTGAAAGAGCCAAAATTGTTCAATAACCTCACTGAAATATATTTCTCTCTTCGTACTATTTGTTTCCGTGATAATTAAACCGATTGTTTTGTTAGTTACAAAGAACTTTCCCAAGCCACATTCTATTATAAATTAGAACTAGTTATGTTTTAATTAATTAATTTACATAAAAAATATGCGATTTTTAATTGGAAAGCAAACACTGAGAGCAAGAAATCGTATTCCCCCAATCCTTGTTTATGATTTTCCGTCTGCAAAGAAGACTTCACCGTGTTGAAACGACCTTCCAAAGAGAGTTATGTTTTGCTTAACATTTGTTGGCATTTTGCCAGAATACTCTCAAAATGCTAGACGCTGTAAACCTTTAACGCAACTATCAATATACCGTACTCTGACAATCGCTGTAGACTGTCTACTGTGTGTTGCGTTGTTCGACTCTGTCCTATATTTAATTATTTTTGCAATACAAGAAGTCATTCCAATTTTACGTTTCCGAACTATTGTTAGACACTCTCATCGGATTCAATTTGCGAGAGTCAAGGTCAACTTATATGACAGAACAGTATAACATGTAAATCACGATACTGATTAAACAGTGAAAAGAACGAAAAATTGATAACTAAATTTGTTTTCATGATATGACTCGAAATATAACAAAAACATTATCTTGTTCTCACGTTTGACTTAATATAAATCTTGTTGTGTATCCATGTACGAGGGATATAAAGAAAGTAAGATCCGTTTTAAAATATTTCCGCGGTATCGATGCCGTCACGCTGTTACTCATGAGCGGTCAGTTTCTTGATTCGTTGACAAGCCAACAATCCCACTTGTAAACAACTTTGTATTCAGTAAGCTTAGTTGGTCTAAGTCTTTATATCGTCGAAGAAATTCTAGACGCCCGCCACATCTAAAAGTAGGTTTGTGATTCGGTTCTTGAATGCGAAAGACATTGAACCAATTGAAAAATAACGTCAGAATTTCGATATTTATGGAGAAGAAGCAGTGAGAAATCCAATGGTACTAAGATGGATACGACTTTTTTGCTTAGTCCGATCCAGAGTAAGCGACGTAGAATGCTTACCTGGGACAATGCGATGAATCCTGGCACTGCACACACGCTGCCGCTGCAACGCAACTCCTCCTCACAAAGTTTGGATAGCGATAATTTGATCATCCGCCTTACAACCTAGATCTCACACCAAGCTAATATCACCTTTTTAAGCATGAGAAATCCTTCTTTGGTAGCCAACAATGTCAAACAAGCTGTAAATACATGATTCAAATCACAGACGGGAAATGTCTATGACGAAGGTGTACAACGTCTGGTACTTCGCTATTAAAAGTGTTTCAAATGACGGAAACCATATAGAAAAGTAGTTTAAGGTGTGTACTTCAAATACCAATAAAATTGTTTTGTAAATACATTCTTAGTTTCCTTTAATACTCTATCGGACCTTACTTTCAGGAAAACTCTAGTATTTCGGAATATCCTGTGTGGGCAATTGGAATCGATCAATCCCAAGACCAAAGTAGGATAAACAATTGAACTTAAAATTGTAAAATATTGAATGTACATGCTTGTAATCGGCTATCAGTGGCCTTTTATTGACTAATTGTTGTTTAATTTGATTTATTTCCTTTTCATTAATTCTTAGTTAATATTCAGCACAATCGGATTATTAGTGTTATGGGTTTTGTGAGTGTCTAAATATAAAGACAAACTGAAAGAAAATACAAAACTTATAACAAAAATTTTAAAAATAGAATATAATTTATAAATAATTGGTAAATTGTAAAACTTGGGATGAAACAGGTTCAGTGAATATAACTTTAGGATGTAAAGTTGGTACTAGTAACAATTTGAAAATATCGTACAGAGAAAGACGTTCTAGGATAACTGAAACAAGCTGAAAACTGATGACGAATCGGACTAAAAATGTGAATGGTTATCATTAAGTCTTCTATATGGACTGTGGCTTGGAATCGTGAAACACTTAAAACTCAAAGAAGAATTAGAGTCTGTGACACATACGAGTGAAAAAGCAGAGTATTTAAGAGGTAATGAAAAATGTTTAAAAGGGTAAACAAGAAGAAAGGTTATTGAAAAATTCTAACTACTAAGAATAAAATTAGAGGAATTTACTTACTTAGAAAGCAGTATCATAATGTATGAAGGAAACAGAAAGAACTTCAAAAACAGAATAACACAAACCAAAATGATTAATTTCAAGCAGAAATAATTTTCAAAGTCTTTAAATGTAGGAGTATGTTCCTAAATTTACTGTGACTTTAGTGATGGAGGGTGCAGAGAGTAGAAAGTAGGGGAAAGTAGAGATTGTAGAGCCTCAGACTGTTGTTTCAGATCTTGTAACTGTCCGTACCTAAAGAGATTGAGTCAGCATAGCCTGTTGTGAACGTTTCGTGTACAGAAATTACTGGAAAGAACAGGGCTGAAAGTCCAAATACAATTAATGACATACAAGTAATTCACAGAATTTAGTTATGATGTTATATTTTTAAAACTAAGTGTTTGTTGCCCCATTTCGGGCATAAAAATAAGCACTTAGTTTCACCACATTAATTTCACTGTTAATAACATGTCAATCACTCATCTAACTGAAATAATTTTCACCGCTGAATGTAGTCTTCGGCAGTTTTAGACTATGCGATCTTTCTTAGGCTACATTATTTTAACACGAGAACTTAACACCAGTACAACTAAAATACAGAAAAAGTGTTATTGACATACTTTAGTCTGCTCAACATTATGAATCTTGTATAAAGAATAGTTAATCTAAACCTTTAAACAAAATAATATTAGTCCTAGTAATTAATGAATAATTTACAGGAAATTTTCAGCTTTCGTCTGTTTAGTAAAGGTACATGAAGAAGTACAGAATTTGTAACATACAGCACAAATAATATGACACTATTTGTAGTTAGTTGTATTTATGTATCTAGGCTTAAAATTAAAAGTTCAGACTGTTTTGTTTTGTTTGATTACTAGTCGTATAACCTGTATTAAAAACGGCTTACAACCTTTTGCAGTGGAACATGATTACAATCCACGGCTTAGGTAACACAGTGCGAACTGGCCGTTTGCAATCACTTTGTTACTGCACTGTTCAGACTAAAAGTAGGAATTATTTACAACGGTCCCCGAGCAGCAAACTTTAATCGCTTACAGCTTTTCGCACCAGCATGCTTGGCATTATTTTCCTTTTCATTGGGAATTTCAATTTATGTTATCAAAACATTCTACGTTGCTTGTGTATACAGATCGGATTGTTGTATTTCCTGTTCTTCGCTTGTCGGCATCGTGAATGTAATCCCTATCTAGTACACAGTACTTTTCTGCTTTTGCCAACAAGGCTTAAATGCATAAGGTTTTACAGAAGTAATTGTGTAATAGGTTTGCAGTGTATGTTTAAAATACTTTAGATTTTATAAAAGCGTATTATAAATTCTGTTTTTTTTTTATGTTTCCGTCTCAACACTTACAACCTCAACTGAATTTAAAATTGTTAACACATAAAGATATTAGTTTTGAAAGTTATTTTACTATATGCCTGGTATCAAAATTTAGTCTTGTCATAACACTTAATCTTTTCTCCACGCGTAGACGAGGATGAAGTCGTATTTCCTCGTATTTTGTGAACTCGGACCTATTGGTAAAAATCATATAGGCCTTTATAAGGGTCTTATATTCAGCAACACTTTTTATTTCACAGTAAATTTTGTAAATTAATTCAAACAGGAAATACGCTTTTGTTACAGACAAAAAAAAAACATCAGCCTATTGCTGTACAATTTACGTTAAACAATTCTCGAGTAAAACCATAAGATAACAATACTCACACATGAAAATGTTGTGTCTGCTCCTTATAGTAGGTTAATTTGTAACCAATAACAAATGTTAGATTTGAAATATTCATTAGTTGACTATGTACAAACCGATAGGTTTGACAATAATGGAGGACAGTGATCTCAGCTGAGTTTATTTGCCTTCCGAATATGTAGCGATTTTATTTATTAAATTAATTTTTAGAACAGTCGAGCGTATTTTGTAACATTGTGATTTATCTCGTAGATATTGTAAATGATGTGTCCGTACTGATGTCATTGGTAAATTGCAGAATCGCCAAAGGCTTTTTATTAGAACAGAATTTAAAATTTTTCACTATTTGAAATCACATTTATTAGGTTAATATTGAAATATCTGGTTAACATTAGAAACTGATTGCCTTTGGGTAATTTTAATCTTGTATAAGTTTATAAAACATTTCTTCAAACAATACTAAATTAAAAGTTTGTGTATGCCCCATATATTGTTCCTGCAATTTTGTCAGTACACAGTTTAATAAATGTAGCAAGGTTTTTATTTTATTACAATCATCACGTTTGCAGCATTTAATGTGTATGAGAAAAACCATTTAAGTCTTTACCATTGTGAGACCTTTTTTCGTAAAGATATTTGTTTAGATTATAGAGAGCAACAAAGTTCCTAGAAAGTAACGACACTACATATGTGGACCTGTTAACTTATAGCTTTGGAAAATATTACGTATTCTGGCGTCTCGTACACTCTGAAAGTAAAAAATACCGTTATTTTAATTTTACAAAAAACGCAGTATATATAAGTGTATAATACTATCAACGTATCGTGCGGTTAACTTAGTAATTTAGTTTTATCTCGGTGTTTTTGGAAGTTCAATTTTTCTTTGGCTGAACACAAATTATAGTGCTTTATGGTCAACACTATAGAACGTAAATTGTAGTCGTTTAGAACACGTATAGAACTCTTCCCAATCCCACTTCATTAGAGCGATGTTAACTTCTCTGTGTTTAATTGTTCTTCGGTATTCAGTAAAAAGAAGACTCCAACTTTGTTTCAGCTAACATTAGTTAGGTAAACCATTTCAGTAATGGTATAATAATTGTTTCTATTAAGATATATAGGACGAGTATATCAGATTACTACCCATACAAGACAAAGGCAAAACTCAAAATGTAAAGTTTATAGTAGGATTCTGGAATTTGATAGTCCGCAACTCTACGTTTGGTTTGAACTATGAACTACGTAGAAATGTAAAAGAAACCAAGCTAACAAGAAAAAGGCACTTAAACGGATTAAAAATACCTAAAATGAGTAAAATATTTATGTGTGGATAAAAGAAAACCACGCTACTCAGAGGTGATCGTTATTTATATTGCAAATATGTTAATTGTTGTATTGGAGAATTATGAGGAATGATTTTTGATTCAAAATTAATAATTTTTGCGTGTTAATGGACGAAAACAAAAACATGGAAATAAACAAATGTTGATACATTTTAGCTCAGTAAAACTGAAGAAGCGAAGAGTAATAAATTAAGAATACCCTATTGTTGTACCGAAACTTCATACATAAAATGCGTAGAAGTCTAGGCTATATGACGCTAATCGTATACTGTGGGGTGAAGCTCCTGCCGTTTCCATATCCATATAGAAATATTATTACGTCATACGAGTAACTTTGCCTGGTATATAAGAATCACACTTGGTTTTGGAAAGTCGACAAAACAGATTGTACGTATACATCATTGCGGTATTTGACAACTGTATTTAGTAAAAGAAACAATAAATTGTTTAATAGGTAACTTGTCCTGTAAAGTTTTGTAATAATTTAATTTTATTGACTTCCATTATTGTGTCTGTACATGAGATATTTGGTATCTGAATTATCAGGAGAACTGTTGTAATATTAGGGTTTAAAAGAAGTTTTTAAGGTTCGTGACTATTGGCTCCACTGGAGATGAATAGTTTTTCATATTGTTGTAAAAGAACAATCAAAGAGAAACTTGTAACCAAGCATTGTTTTGTTGCTATGTCATAGAAAGACTAAAAGAGCAGAAATACTTAAATATGGTAATTATAAATAAAAGTGGATACAGATTACATAAATGTATTAGTTTATACGGTGATAAATTATAGGTTAATTTAAATAGTAATATATTAAGAACAGAACAGATATATTCGAACTACATAGTTAACCGAAAATTATTTATGTCAGTGTAAGTAGTTTAATACAATGACTTGAATTCAGTGAGAAACTACCTCATAGATTTAGAAACAACCTCACTACAGTGGATTCACGGCAGACAAATACGTTTTAATTTATACGTATGAATACGCTGTAGAGAAGAGATGATAAAAGTGTAGAAACGTATATTAGATTATTGGCAACTTACGCGTATATGAACGACATTATGAGACAATTTTGTGAACAAGTATAGACTTAAATAGCGCAAGAAGAAAACTGCGTAAGTAATATTTGCAGGAAATCAATTAAATTTCCACGACGACGATGGTAATCTAAGCATACAGTATAAGCTGAATATGATACCAAATGTAATATAAAATTATTACGGTCCGGGTGTATATTAAAGTATTTTAGGTAGAGAACCTGTACGAAATAAAATTATACTGAAGTGGGAATATGATATATAAGTGGTATTGATATGATTGAACTAGCTAAAAAATTGTGTTCAACATAAATGCACTGCATACCCTTAATTTAAAAATTCACTAATTACCTTTACTCGATTTTTCTAACCCCTATTTTTACTCAAATATTTTATTTCATAACATTTTGTTAATACAGCTGTACACAAAATAATGACACGTATGTACCCAGTTTGTTTCTGTGAAACTCAATTCCATTTTATTGTCAAAAAAATAATTTGCAAACTAACTAGACATAAAGTTGCACTCTGCAACGTTATGACATGTTAATTTAATTATCTACCTCTGGTATTGCTATTGGAAAGAATATACCAAACGCATTCGTTGGCATGAAAAACCATTATTTTTTTTTTTAACCAAAAGTTGTTTTGTTATCTGGTAAAGTAATTATATATGAGACACATGGTAAATTAAAATATGAAAGGATCCCACTTCAAAGTAAATTTAAATCAATTTATATTAATGTAAAACCTATTCATATTAATTACAGCATATACTGGACAGGGCAATCAGAGGATATAACAAAATTTTATTGTCACACTTCCGATAATATTCTATACAATATCGGTCAAATAGAATATGTACAGTATTTGCCTGAATGTGTAAAACTGTTACCAAATTTTAAATTTATTACTGCAAAAGGATTACCGTAAACATTAGCTTACTGTTAACTTGATTTATTATAAATAAATGTAATATAAATTGAATTTAAAAGCAGGAATTGAACAGAAGCAGAAATTTAATATACATTTTTTAATTTTTTTTTGTATTGCATATACTTATTTTAAAATTACATATTATAATCATTCGAAAAATTACATATTATGTTACTAAATTGTTTTATAAATTCTTCTGAATGTTTGATATTATGTCATAATTTTTATATTACAATATCTTCTTTCTTCCTCAGCCTTTCTTTGCCGCTATTGTTAACAATATAGACAGTAATCATCTCGTATCCGAGTGTGTTCCACATATTTATATTTAATACTTGAATGGATATCTAGGTCAACTACAATCATCATATGTGGCATTTATTGTAGTTGACATAAAATTACTAAATTTGTTTAGGGACTTTGTAGAGTAACCATGTAAAATTCTATTTATGTAAACCATCCTATGTCTGACAGATGTGTTTGAAAGTGCTGGCGCGTATTTGCGTTACAGCATTGTACTGTACAAAGTACAACTGTGTCGGTTTACGTTTACATGATAACATGATGTTTGTTCAATACTTTCGACTAGGGCTATTGTCCAGGTGGCTTATGTTTCTCTTCAAATGATTACTCTACACTTCCGTGTTTTGTAAACAAAAAGCATTGTACGAAAAATTTTCCTTAAATTGAATATCTAGATTTCCTTGTATCCTAATTTTTGTGTTGTAACTTACGTAAGTTTTATTAACTGATTTTGAAATTCGTGTTCTATTTCATTAGGACATTAATCTCATCTCAATTGTTTTTCTAATTACGCAAAGTTGTCGTTAGTAATGAGTTAAAACGTTTTAAGATTACACATAAGGAATTTAGTTTTAAAATCATTGACAGCATCTTTATCAGTTCCCTGGAGTTTCCGTTACGTTTCTCGGTACATTAACATGCTAAAATTAAAGTAATTTACCATTCCGTACTCGTAGCCTGCTTTTAAGTTTACTAAAACGTTTACGAGTCTACTTCGTCATGTTCTACTTATTTTTTATTTTTACGTTCCGATTTTGTTTTCCGTTCAGATTTTTTGACTAATTTTGTTAACGTTCATTTTACGTTTTGTAAGTCACGCAAAACTAAAAAAAGAATGCAGACCTGTTAGAAGTTTGAAGGTATAATGGAGCTTTGCATAGATTTATTTTTTGTCGGATAATGCAACAAACATTAGATTTATTTTCATAGATTTGTTTGTAGTCGGATAGATAAGACTAGTGGTATTTTGTTATGTTTGCCACATTTTAATTACTCAACAAAATATCCAACCAATATTATAGGTGTCAGTTTTATTGGGGGGGGGGGATTTAACAGTTATAGTTTTGTTAGTTCAAGCCTTTTGTTATAGTTTTGGTCAAATAAAAAATCATATAAAATTACAGCAATATACACTTAATAATTTTTAAATTTATAGATTGTAAATAAAGAAAACATTTTGTTTTAACAATTAGGAAGTTTTTTAAGTTTACCGTTATTTAAATAGTGAAGTTCTATAGGGTTTCCACCACAACAATATTTGTGCCATAAAACTGTCACTGTGTACACCTATAATTACAACTTTTCAAGAACTCAGAATGCTTTTATATGTAGAAGCAAAGCTTCTTTTATGACAAACAGGTTAGTTCCGTGAGAGCAATCTTGTAACAGCAATTCAGAGAAACACTGTTATTGTGTTTGCTGCTTAAAACCTGTTATCTCTAAATATTCTTGTATTTTAACACCTGAATTGATGACAAAACAGAGGCTCTTGAATGGTAACTTTTACGCTCGAAAAGGGAAGAAAACTAATTAATTATTTCTTGTACTTTAAATATAACTTTATAAAGTATAATGAAATAGCTTAGAGAAACTAGGTTACCATGAATCGTAAAATGTATTAATTAATTAAATTTTAAAAAGAATAAAACTCAGTTTTATTTTAAAACAAAAGTAATTTTCAAAGTACACCTCTTCTCATAAATTTATATTTGTATTTTGCAAATAATCATAATGTACAACAATCATAACATTAGTGTCAATTATAAAATTAAATTTTTAGTTAAGATTATGATTTTGATGTGTAAATAAAATTAATATGTACTTTAACTCCCGACAAAAGATTAAAAATCAAATAAATTAAAAGAATTAAATACTTTATCTTAATGAAATTTGTACTAAAGAATTAAAAATCAAATAAATTAAAATAATCAAATACTTTATCGTAATGAAACTTGTATTGAAGAAAATAATTGGTACCTTTTCAAATATGTAAATACCTAGTGTTGTTATCCTGAATTAAAAATATATATTCAATTATTCAACGCCCATTCCTTTTTAAAACGATACATGTTTATTGCAGGTAAATCCATATTACACTTATTTTTCATTTATTGTCTTTAGTTTTACTTAACTTTCTATTATAAATATAACATATAAATATATCGTCTTATAAATATATTGTCATTTATGCCGTCCATCAACTTTTGTAACATGGTGTGTGTGTGTGTGTGTGTGTGTGTGTGTTTTCCAATCCTCTGGATGTTTTGCGTGCGTAGGTCCTCCAGCTTCTACCAGATGTCCTGACGCAACACTGGGATGGCGCGTTACCGAATCGTTATACGTCACTTACGTTCACGCCCCGAAAACCGATGAACTTATTGGAAGAGAGAATGATCGGTCTAGAACTACCGTGTGTATAGTCTGGCGTCCCATTCCTGTCATGGATTCAGTAATCACTACTGCTCCTGTCACATGCTGTTCGAACAGTGTGGTGGTCCTTCAATAATCTGGACATTTTTCGTTTATATCAGCGCTTTTCAGCATTATTAAAAACCCTACGTCAACCTCGAGATCTACAACGTTTTGAGTTACATAGAGTTACATAACGGTATTTACTTAGAAACTACGAAGGTTATTCAGAAAGTACTCTGAGTTTTTAAATATTGCCGCGGTATCGATGTCGTCTCGCTGTTGCGCGCATGTGCGGCCAGTTTGTTGATTCGTATCGGCCTATTTGTAAACAACTGTGCACTGAGTAAGATTCGTTGGACGTGTTTATAATTCGAAGAAATTCGAGACGCCCGCCGCGTGTGAAAGTATGTATGTAATTCGGTTCTTGAATGCAAAAAGCATTAAAATAATTGAAATTTAGCGTCAAATTTTTGATATTTATGGAGAAGAAGCAGTAAGCGATTCAATGGCACTAAAGTGGATAGAACTTTATTGCTTACTCTGATACAGAGTAAGCGACGTAGGATGCTTACCCGGGACACTACAATGAATCATGGCACTGCACACACGCTGCCCCTCCAAAGCAACATCACCTTACAAAAATTGGCTGGAATTTTGCCTTACAACCCAGAGCTCACAGCAAGCAAATATCAACTTTCAAAGCATGATAAATCCTTCTTTGGTGGCCAACAATGTCAAAAAAGCTGTTAATACATGGTTCAAATTACAAACATGAAATTTGTAGAAAGAAGGTATACAACGCCTGGTGCCTTGCTATGAAAAGTGTTTCAAACATGACGGGATAGAAACTATTTACCAAAGTAGTTTAAGGTGTGAACTTCAAATAGCAATAAAAATATTTTGTAAATATATTCTTAGTTTCTTGTATTACCCTATCGAAACTTCTTTTCTGGATAGCAACATATTTCGGGATATCCTGTGTAGGTAAACAGCCAGGAATTGGCCAATCCCAAGACAAAAGTAAGATAAACAATTCAACTTAAAATTGTAAAATGTTGAATGTAGATGTTTGTAATCGGCTATCGATGGACTTTGTATTGATTAATTGTTGTTTCATCTGATTTAATTACTTTTTATTAATTCTTTCACTTAGCTAACAACAAAGGTCTTTAGTTTCAAGTATAAACTGATAGCCAGCACAAGTTGATTATTAGAGTTACGGGTTTTTGAGTGTCTTAATATAATGATAAACTAAAAGGAAACACTATACTTTTGAAAAGAAAATTTACAAAGTAGTCAATAATTTCTAAATAATTGGTAAATGGTAAAATGTGGGATAAAACAGGTACAGTAAATATAACTTTAGGCCGTAAAGGTGGTACCAGTAACGATTTGCAAATAACTTACGGAGCAGGACGGTCTAGGACAACTGAAGCTAACTGTAAAACTAACAATGAATTGGTCTAAAACAGGTAAATGGTCATCATTAAGTCTTTTGTATGAAATGTGGTTTGGAATCCTGAACCATTTAAAACTGGAAGAATTAGAGTCTTTGACACACACGAATGAAAATGAATATTTAAGGGAAATGTCAAATATTTAAAAGGGTAAACAAGAAAAAAAGTTATTGGAAAGTCTTAACTACTAAAAATATAGAATGTTCTGACAACTAACTAGGACACTAACTACAAATTTGGTGTATAACAGTAAAGAAACAAGTACCTATTATGAGAGAATAAGATACAAAAAGTAAAGCTAGAATAAAGGTGTAAGACGTCGGTTCATTTACCTGAATATAAAAGAGGCAATAATGGAAATAAAAGATATATTTTTGAGTAAAATACCAACTCAGGGATGAGAATGTTGCAGTCTAGTGACGATATTCCCTTCCATAAAACTAAGATTGTTTAAGAAATATTTGGAATATTACAAAACAATTGTCAGGAGACAAATTTGGGTTAACAGTAATCGAAGACAAAGCAAATATAAGGTAGAGCTCTAGAAATGGGAGCAGGTGTCTTTCAAATATTAACTGAGAAGAAAAACATTACAGGAATTTACTTACTTGGAAAGCAGTATAGTAAGGGATGAAGGAAAGAGAAAAGACATCAAAAACAGAATAACACAATCCAAAAAGGCTTATTTTAAGAACAAACAATTGTCACTGTCTAATGTTGGTTTACAAATTAAGTTATATTCCTGAATTTACTGTGAGTGGAAAGAAGTCGAAAATAGAGATCGGAGTGTTTCAGGGAGATTGTGGGGACCTAGAATGTTGTAACTATTCGAACGTAAATAGATTGAGTTGGGAGGAGCTTGCTGGAAACGATTCGTGTACATAAATTACTTGAAACAGCAGTGATGAAAGTCTTAACAAAATCAGTGATGTACAGGTACTTCACAGAATTTAGATCTCATGTTGTTATTCATTCATTCTAATTAATGCTTGCTGGGGCAAATCGGACAGAAATAATCACTTCATTTTGCCATTGTAATTTTACTGTCAATAACATGTCATACACTCAAGCTAATTGAATTAACAATTTTTTTCACCTCTGAAGGTAGACTTCGGGAGTTGCAGACTAAGCAAACATTCTAAGCCACAGCATTTTAAAACAAGAGTTAACACCAATACAACTGAAATAAAGAATACATGTTATTTACATATACATATTTTAGTCTGCTCAACAATATGGATCATGTATAAAGAATAGTTAATCTAAACTTTTGAACAAAATAGTATTATTCCGAGTAATCAATGAATAATTTATTATATTTTCAGGTTATACAGCACAAATAATATGACATTGTTTTGTAGTTAGTTGTAATTTTGGATCCAGGCTTAAATGCAAATGTACAGACGTTGCGTATACTGTTTTGTTTTGTTTAGTTTCTAGTCGTTCAGCATGTATTAAAAACGGTTTTCTACCTTTTGCAATGGTATACGATTACAATGCACGGCTTATGTAGCAGGGTGCGAACTGGCCGTTAGCAATCACGTTACAACTATGTTCAAACTAAAACTAGGTTATTCTAATTATTTACAACGGTCCCTGAGCAGCAAAGTTTAATCGCTCACAGCTTTTCCCACCAGCACGCTTGGCATTATTTTCCTCTGCAGAGAGACTATCAATTGATATTAGCAGAACCTTGTACCTTGCGTATTTATACAGATCGGATTGTTGTATTTCCAGTTTTCCCCTTGTCGTCACCGAGATGTAGTACCTATCTAGTGCACAGTACTTTTCTGTTTAGTAAAGAAGGCTTAAATGTATAACGTTTTACATAAGTAAATGTGTAATAGGTTTGCAGTAGTGTATGTTTTAAAAAACTTTAGATTTTTTAAAAGCGCATTATAAATTATGTTTCTCTGTTTCCATCTCAACACGTGCCAACCTCAATTATATTTAAAGTTCTCGACATGTAAAGTTATTAGTTCGGAAAGTCATTTTACTATCTAAACCTTGTATCAAAATTTTATAGTGTCAAAACAATTAATATCTTTTTCCACGCTTAGTCGAGCATGAAGTTGGATATCGTGAACTCTGAACTATTGCTAAAAATTATGTAGGCCCATATACAGATCTTATATTTGTCAACACTTTTCATTTCACAGTTGATTTTTCAACTAATTCAAACAGAGGATACGCTTTTTTTTAAGCAGTAACAACTTCAGCCTATTGCTATAGAAATTGCGTTAAAAAATTCCAAAGTAAAACCAATACACACATATGAAAAATTCTTATCTCCTATTTATAGTAGGTTATTCTCTAACAATTAACAAATGTTAAGATTGAAGTATTGTTATAGTTATTAGTTGACTACGTACAACTTTAAAATTGAAAGACAGTAATCTCAGTTGAATTTATTTGCCATAGGAATATGTAGCGATTTCATTCATTAAATTAATTTTTAGAATAGTCGAGCGTATTTTGTAACATTGTGATTTACCTCACAGATGTTGTGATTGATCAGTCGTTACTAACGTCATTCGTAATTTGCGGAATCACCAAACGTTTTTCGTTAGACGGGATTTAATATTTTCCAATTTTTTGAAATCACATTATTAGATTTATATTCAAATATCTGGTTAACATTAATAACAAATTTAGAGTAAGCAACGTAGAATGCTTACCCGGGACATTGCAATGAATCATGTCACTACACACATACTGTAACCCAACATTTCCTCACAAAGGTTGGATGGCAACAATTTGATCATCCGCCTTACAATCCAGATCTTACACCAAGCGAATATCACCTTCTCAAACATAAGAAAGCCTTTCTTAGTAGGCAACGATGTCAAATAAGCTGCTAACACATGGTTCAAATCGTAGACGTGAAGTTTCTACGACGAAAGTCTAGAACGCCTGGTGCCTCGGTATGTAAAGTGTTTGCAAAATGACGAAAACTATATAGGAACATAGTTTAAGGTGCGTACTTCAAATACCAATAAAAAATGTTATTGGCCATTGGCTCGCCCCTCTCCGGCCTATTGGCTGATATTTATTTGAATTTTTATGAGAATACGCACATCTTAAATAATAATATATACCTACGCAAAGAAAATAATATTATGCACGGTATGTAGACGATAATTTTTTCATTTTTGTTGGTAGCCTACTCTAAGACAAACCGAGTTGTTCAAAAATTGTTTAAATAAAATAAATAGAAAGATCCAGTTCACGCTCGAAACGGAAGCTGACAATAGGTTAAATTTTCTAAATTTAACTATCACCCGACAGGTAAACAAACTAAAGTTCAATATTTATAGGAAGCCTACTACTACTGACACTACAATAGACGCGGACTCTCATCACCCTTATTCGCAAAAAATGGCGGCGTATAATAGTTTTATTCACAGGCTATTAACAATTCCTCCAGATGATAATGACTTTCAGGATGAACTGAATTCTATAAAATACATCGCGGTTGCCAAAGGGTACAGTAGTTTAACCATTGACAAACTATTAAAAAAGCATGAAAGAAACAAATTTAAACCACGAACGAACAATAACGTACAAAAAATTTGTATATCAACTAATTACACAAGCTTAATGCCTAAAGTTTTGTCATCTGTGTTGAACAATATCGGTTTTAATATCTCGTTCAGAACCAATAATAAATTACTAAACATTTTAAGGCCAAAAAACACATACCCCCGGAAGAAAAAACAGGAATATGTAAACTATTATGCAATGATTGCAATAGTTTCTACATTGGACAGACAAGGAGAAGTTTTTTTAAGCGTTTTCAAGAACATATACCGAAAATAAGTAATATTAACAGCATTAAATCTAATTACGCCCGACACCTGACTTCACATAACCACAACTATACGGACTTCAATTCCAACTTAATTCCGTTACATGCATGTAAGAAGGGTCGGTTCATGAATGCCTTGGAGGAGTTCGAAATTTATACTGCATACGCCGACCCAAGCAGTCGCGATTTCGTGTTGAATGATCAACTTAACTTTGCTTCAAACCACTTGTACGATACGGCCTTGAAGCTGCTCGCCGGGACTATGATAAGGTAGCGACCGCTCAGTGGCAAAATGACTTGAACGGGTGCGCACCCTACTTCAGCGTGCAGTTCATATGCAAATTTTGACATTTTATATTATGTAGTAACTACTGCCCCTCTAAGCCAAAAACATGTATAACACCGTAAGAATTGCAACGTGGAATGCAAATGGACTTCTGCAACGGATAACGGAGCTTGAATTGTTTCTAAATATGGAAAGCATTGACATCTGCCTAATCTCGGAAAGCCACCTTACCAGTAATACGATTGTTAATATAAGAGGATATAGCTGCTATCATGCGGCTCATCCAGCGGATAGAGCCAGAGGAGGCACGGCCTTGTTGCTGAAAAGCACTATCAAATATAATGAAGACCTGAAAATAGAGCAGGACTCGTTTCAAGTGGCAACTGTCAAAGTGCAGCTGCTTGGTAAAGGAAACTTTAAAATTTCTGTAATATACTGCCCACCAAGGCAAAATCTGAAAAAATAAGATTATGTTAAGTTATTCAAGATGCTGGGGAATCACTTCATTGTTGGAGGTGATTTTAACGCCAAAAACACCTTTTGGGGTTCTAGGTTATCGACCACCAAAGGCAGGGAACTATACAAAGCTGGGATTGAAGTAAAACTTGATTTTCACTCAAGCGCTACCCCAACTTATTGGCCTGCAGATGGTAACAAATTACCTGATTTGATTGACTTTTACGTTGTTAAAGGATTATCAGCAGGTACATAGATGTTAAAAACTGTGAGGATCTCTCATCGGACCACTCACCGGTTGTCATGATAATAAATGATGAGGTTATTTCTCGGTCATACCCGTGCCAGCTTTCGAGTAACAAGACGAATTGGACCCTATTCAGGCAACTACTGGATGAAAGCATAGACCTTCATGTCCCTTTGAATGATATTTACCAGTTAGATAAAGAAGTCGAGAGATTTAATACTAATATTCAGAAATCAGCATGGGAAAGCACTCCCCAGATCAACAGAAAGCTGAAACAGAGAATAATCTGCCCTCCTCCAGAGGTGAATGAACTTGTCAGGAAAAAGGGGAAGGCCAGGAAAACCTGGCAGCGAGTTCGCACACCAGAAAATAAAAGAGCCTCGAACTTGCTCTGTAATGAGCTGAAGGAACTGATAAAAAAGGTTAAAAATGAGGGGATTGGAAAATATTTAAGCAAGCTAACAGCTCAGAAGGATACAGACTATTCACTTTGGAAGAGTACTAAAGGACTGAAAAGGCCGAAAACCCATTAGTCGCCCATCAGCCGGGAAGACGGGACATGGGCGAAAAGTGCGGCGGAGAAAGCCGTTGTCTTTGCCAGACACCTTGAGGGAATCTTCCAGCCGTTACCTAGACAAACAGCAGAGGAAAACACTAACTTTGAGCCGAAAGTAGATAGGAAAAACATACAGAAAGTAACGCTACAGGAATTGAGAGAAGAAATTAAGAGCAATCTAAGCGCAAAAAAAGCCCCGGGTTTTGACCTGATAACAGGCCAAATACTAAAGGAACTGCCTGGAAAAGCCATGAGAAAACTACTCCATTTGGTCAACGCTGCCTTCAGGCTGAAGTATGAGCCTAGTCTGTGGAAGGTGGCTGAGGTTATCATGATTCTAAAACCTGACAAAGCACCAACAGATAAAAAGTCCTACAGGCCAATCTCCCTGCTACCGGTGATCTCAAAACTATTTGAAAAACTGTTTTTGAAGAGATTAAAGCCTTTGTTAGAGGAAATAACCCTGTTGCCGGATCATCAATTCGGATTCAGAGAAAAGCATTCCACTATTGACCAGGTACAAAGAATCACCCATGTTATTGAAAAGGCTCTTGAAAGGAAGAACATTTGCTCAGCCGTCTTCCTGGATGTAGCGCAAGCTTTTGATAAGGTCTGGCATCATGGGCTTGAGTACAAGTTACATAGGGATCTCCCAGAGGAATTCTATCAGATACTAAAGTCTTGCATCTCATAAAGATACTTTAGGGTGAAGCATGAGGATGAATATTCAACTTTAAAGAAAATATCCGCGGGAGTTCCCCAAGGGAGCGTATTGGGTCCAATTTTGTATTTGTTATACACGAGAGATTTACCAAACAGTGAGGAAACAACCGTTGCGACTTTTGCGGATGATACTGCTGTTCTGGCGGTAGGTAATGATGCCGAGACAGCGGCCAATAAACTGCAAACTTCAATCGCAGAGATATGGGATTGGACTCGACGCTGGAGGATCAAACTTAATGAAACGAAATCAATACACACCAATTTTACCAACAGAAAAATAGAAATACAAAAGATCTACATTAATGAACAAGAAGTGCCATACTCTAACACTGCTAAGTATTTGGGTATGACTCTGGACGCAAAACTTAAATGGAAGGAGCATGTGAAAAAAAAGAAAGAGGAACTCAACATAAAATTCAGGAAATTGTACTGGCTGTTAGGTAGGAATTCGCAACTAACAGTTGAAAACAAATTGCTGTTGTATAAACAAGTGCTGAGACCTGTGTGGACTTATGGTGTACAACTCTGGGGATGCACCAAGAAATCTAACATTCAAATGATCCAAACTTTTCAAAACAATATACTTAGGAGTATCGTTGATGCCCCCTGGTATATTAGGAATGACAATCTGCACAAAGATCTCAAAGTAGAATATGTCAGTGAAATCGTAACAAAATATGCAGTTAACCATGACAGGAGAATTCAGACTCATATAAATCCAGAAATGCTTTGCGTGGTGGAAGAAGCTCCGCACACGTTAAGAAGGCTTAAAAGATTGAAGCCCCAAGATTTGGTGACACACTAGTGCATTTAAATCTGTAAAACTCTAAAAGAGAGAAAGGCAATAATCTCAATCTGGGGAACAGCCAGTGGGCTTCTACCCCATAAACCGTGACTGTAATATTAAAGAAAAGCAACTTGTTGGGCTCGCTCAGTTGTTGCAAAGGGAGGTGTTTTTAGTGGGTTAGGATCCCACACTACCTGGAGCTATAGAGATTTTCACCTGCCCCGGAAAAAAAAAAAAAATTTATATTATGTAACGACCTCAGCAAGAGTGATAGTTTTATTTTAGTCAATATCTGATGATGGAGCATAAGCTCTGAAACGCGTCATAGTGAAAAATTACAAGAAGTCACAAGGCGGACAATTTAAGGTAATTTAGTTATTTATTCGTACATCTGACTTGGATACCGCATTCAACATGAATATTACAATAAAAAATTTTTTCGAAATTTATTCTTAGTTTTCTTTAATACTCAATCGGAACTTACTTTCTGAATAGCCCTTCTGTTTACTGTTACTCTGGAGTAATTAATAAATTGTAGAAATTTCTAATTATATTTATAGAAAATTAAACAGTTCTGTGTCCACAATTGTGTGTGTGTGTGTGTGTGTGTGTGTGTGTGTGTGTGTGTGTGTGTGTGTTCTCAAAAAATACAAACATATTCTGCTTTTCTTCTTTTCTTTAAAATACCCGAATATTAATTACAAAATTTTCAGATTTCAGTTATTAAACAGCGAAGTTGACTTTGATGTATAAAACTTTCTCCTTTCACGTTACTTTCGCTGGCGCATTCAAAACGAGAGGTAACACTCATAGAATAATATCAAGTAATCATGCCAAAATAGTATCTAATAATATAAAAACAATAACATATGACAAAATGATTGTAAAAGTCTGAAAATGTATACCTGCAGTATTGTGGAGTAATTGTGTAGGTTCTTATGTAATAATCTTTTGAGATTACATATAGACCTAAACATAATAGACTTAGAGAAAAAACTGATTACGCAAATTTAGAATGCGAACTGTAAATGAAAATAAGTCTCTACTTGAGGAATACGGTGTTAAATGGATAGAAAATTTTAATGTATGTAAGAAAACTTAAAACCTCTTAGCGAAATGCTGAGGATAGGTGTAACAAAACAAATCTGTTCACATCGACTTACAGTTTTAATGCGAGTCATTCTCGTCATTGTTATGTGAGCATGCGAACCTATGATTTAACCTTTTTAAGAAATTACGTTACATTGTAGACAACCCTAGAAAGCAAAAGAAACCATGTTAATGTTATGTAATACGTATAGTGTTTAGAAATTAATTCAGAAACAAAAACTATTGTTTCCGTAGAAACAGAAACAGGGTATTAGAAAACGCGTAGTTAAACGCAGCCGCTAAGCAAGCTTTGTGCTCATGTGAAATGAATAAAAAGAGACAACGTTAATGAAAGAAAGTGATATGTACCTAAGTGTACAGAAATATCAGAAATTTTTAATAAATTATTAATGACGAAAAGGTATAAAGATACCTTGTGTTATTACAAATGGAAGCCAAAGTATCTTTTTAAAAAAGTTATTAAAAAAATTAAGCGTGATGTGATAGGGTAAGGCTAATGTAGTTGATGTAATTTAAGGATTGTTGAAAGCTGAGAAAGTGTTTGACACAATATAGTGAAATGCATTCTTAGCTATACTGTATTTGCACCTTAAATTGTGAATCGTCTAAAGACGGGTTATAACGCACCTGTACTCTCCACGAAGTTTTATCCTTTGCCGCCCTGTTTTCAGTTGCTAATTATTTTCTTCATATCATAAAATCTGTGAACACATCATATCTTCTTCTCCCTCGCCTCCGTTCTCCTTGTCCTTAGTTTTAACGTCACCTCAATTAGTAGACCATAGTGCTTACTCTATTAAACACTGTCGTTTTAAGTGCATTTCTACTTCCAATATCTTCTGTAAAACGTCTATTACAAGTTATTATACTGTCAAGGTATTTGAATGAATATACTTAATCCAACGTATTATATTATCATATTTACTTCATTGTTTAGCTATATTTATATTTATATCATGTAAATATACAATTTTAATTTAAGAAACTATAAAAATATTGAACTGATGTAAAATTATACTCCATAGATAAAATTAAAAAACAGTACAGAAACTTTTACCTGAAGGTTAGAAGATTATGCACACGATACTCCTTCTTTTATATAGACTTGTTCCTGTAGTGCTGTAGAATTCTATCCTCCAACGTTAGTCAGTTAAAGATAATAGGAATAGCAAATTTTCCTACAAGAATAGCAATTCAGAGTCGAAAAAGAGCCTAGTCAGTATCGGAAGAGGGATTGTCATTTATGCATTTCTAAGGAAAACGTAAGCTATCAACCAGACTGCCTCAGGCAGACAGACATATTTATTTGACAGTAAAAAGAAACGGTGAGTTTACTACAGTGGCCCGAGTAAGTGCTTTGGCACCTACAACTTACTAAAGAACAAAAAATATAGTCTGAGTTAAAAAAAGATAGTCTGAGTTATACACGTTGCTTGTTTGTTTGTCTGTGTAAAGTAATTAGTAAAGTTAATTTTAGAACGTTTCAACTCCACTGTCTGTACAAAAACAATAGTTTAAACGCTGAAAATTAATGTTATTTATACGTCTTGTTCTAGTCGCCACGAGTTAGACAGTCTTTTTCGCAAGAGCTGAATGTGTATTTTTGCTGTGTTTTATAAAATGAAAACAGAAACTTTTTATAAAAATCCCGTATCTAAAGGAATCGCATATCACTCTTATTTTTAACATTATTAAGCTTAATTTAATGCACGCGCTTGTGTGTTGATACTTTAGGCAGTTTTTCGTTTTACTGTGTATAAAAAATAATAGTTTATATCTAAACTTTGCAAGTACCTTAATTTTATTCAACTACTACATACAACCAAGTACTTATAAATTAACGTTACACATTCATCTGTGATCTTATATATTTATTCATTGTATCTATCCTAAATTAATCGACCGATTATTAATATTTTTGTTAAAACTTCTAAACGTCTAAATAAAAAATATTGTATAGTGCACCCAATCTCTCTCCCTCTACACACACACACATACACTCACACAATATACAATTTAATTTTGAATATTTTGTAAAATTTAATACGTAACAATGTATAAATAATGAGACTGATTTTTTTAATGATACATATAATAGTAATATAATTGCTCGAGCGAAGCAAATTCTCAGATTGAACATGACTGTTTACCATTCGTCTGTCTGTCTTTAGTCTGCTTGTCTATCTGTTTTTGGGTCGTCCCAACATGAATTTTGAATGGATAACAGTCTTTTGTAAGTCTCTTTATATTTCTAAATTCTTTTGCTCCTGAGCTTCTTATTGTATTTTAGATGTACCACCGTTTAGGGGAAGAAAAAACAGAAGCGTGTGTAGGCAAAATTTTTAAAATCACAAAATTGATGTAGAATATTAGATTAAAGAGAATTGTAACTAAATTTTTAATTATAAAACCTAGGTTTGAAAATTCTGATACCACGGCAGATAAATAGGACCAACATTTAGAAAAAATGTATAAATTAATATTGTTAGACAAAAATAATTTTAACCCAAATCCAGTGTAACGTTTATTTTCAACTTTGTTTTAAAATATTAAGCGACCAGGAATCAAGAATAGAAGTAAAATTTTAATACAGTTATGAACGTATATGTGATATAGATTTGTAACGTATGTATGTAATATGTTATGAACGTATACGTTAGTAATAATTTGATAGTAATAATAATAGTCTTAGTAGTGTTAGTAGTAGTAGTAGTAGTAGTAGTAGTAGTAGTAGTAGTAGTAGTAGTAGTAGTAGTAGTAGTTTAGTAATAGTTTTTGTTTGTTTGTTGTTTTTTAAGGAGGAGGGGAAATGCATTTACCGAGGCGATTGTGGGACTTCAAACTCAAGTTGGCTACCCATTAAAACGCCTGTATGGGGCCAGTAGTAGTAGTATGGGGCCGTTTATCACACTATTTCAGACTAGGCCAGTTTGCTGCGCTCAGTATTCTCACGTCTTGATCTACTCTATACACTCTCTAAGTCTCTCATATTCAACCAGAGGATGCCGTCTCTGTAATGTGCCACATGATTACAGATGTCCTCTCCTCTCAGCATGGCTCTGACGATGTTATCTGGACCTATCTTTCCTATGTACGCAACCGGCGACGATCTTCTTGTGTCGCCCTTATAACATTTGAAAAAGCGTTATCCGTTACCCTCTACACCCGGGCAGCACAGGAAGTCTGCAGACAAGACTTTATCCATTTTATGAAGGTAGGATCGGAAGTATCCGTGACCGCTCAGCAACTGCGTCAGGTAGACACCGACCTACCAAGGCTTTCTCTCAATCAAGGGTCTTGCGCGTTTGATCAGCATCACGGTCCAGCGCTCTATCATCTTCTCGCCCCAAGCTATTTGCCACTTTTCAAGGGTACGGAGCCTCTTTTGATGTTTTGGCCATCTCCTTGCAGACCTTACCTTTCCTAAGGTGCACAGCTCTCCGTTCTTCGGCAAGTAGATCGACGGGGATAACCCCACGGATAACCATAGACGATGATCTATGTGATAGTCCCATCTGCTTCATAGACGGTGCGATAAGCAGAGGCGGCCATCGGAGCTCCCTTCGTCTGCACCTGCGCCAGTCCCTTTGGTATATCTTGTTGCTCAGGGCATCCGCTCACACTTCTACGTCGTACAAGAGGAAAGACTAGACAGCCGTTATAAGCAGGCGACGCTCCACCCAAATTAGTCAACAGTCAGCTGTGTGCCGTGACAGCGTTAGCAGCCTTAGCCGCCGTATGCCGTATTATCTACTTTGAGCTGTGCCAGATCAACTGAGGAGCCGCGACGAATGCAGCCACATCCGACCAGAAAGTCTCCTCGGGCATCTCTGTCCGCAGCAGACCGTCGTATTTCAGATTCCAGTGGTCCGAACCTAAAACCGATGCCTGGGCTGCCCAGGCGTAATCGTTGTTCTTCTCTGCCCTTCCCAAGTTCTGTAAAGTGGGGAGCGACTCTTCCCAAGTTCTTCAGGTATTCGTCCAGCATCTAGAGAAGTCTGAAACTACTACTCGTTCAATCAAAAGACAGTGGGCTAAGTCCGGAAAGGATGTAGTAGTAGTAGTAGTAGTAGTAGTAGTAGTAGTAATTTTTGTTGTTGTAATTTGTTGATTGTTGAGATACAGGAAAATTTGGTATTAACTATAGTAAGGGAGGGAAAGATCATTCTCTCATTCTCAAAAAATAAAGTTTAATGAGTAACTGAATTCCACGGTGCCTCGATTGTAGTTTATGAAGGTGAGATTTGCAAAAAAGGAAAACGAAACACAGCGAAGGTTTAAAAACAGATTGTACGATATGTTTATGTCGATGGTACGGAAGATGATGAATTTGGAGTAAGAAGTAACCAGGAGTTAGATGGTCTATTTAAGCATGAAAAAGTAAGATTTGTAAAAGATCGACGGAAATAATGACTAGGAAATGCAGAACGGTTAGATTATTAACGTATTACACTCAAAATCCATAGGGCATAGGTGCATAAAAGCAAAAAGCGTGGCCGGCCTAGGATAAAATGATTGGATGGTGTAGTGGAAGATATCAGAGGAACGGAAAAATAGAAGTAAAGTGTTACGCTCACATGCCAACGGATAGGAGACGTTGGAGAGCAGGGCTCACGCTGGGCAGTATTGCTGAAGAACAGGTGCAACGAGAACACCAAAAGTTCCGGTCGGGACTCTTTCATTGTTTAAGAATTATGCGTACAGTCCGCTGCAATTGGGTCTTTACTTAAAGCACATATAAAATATTTTGATCCAAAAAGTATTAATTGACTTGATAAAGTAACACAGTAGGGCTATATATAACATCACGCAATGTAATGAACACAGTACACAAAGTGTAGAACAAATAGAAGACATTTTTAAAAAGCGAAATACAGTAAGGCAACTCAATTTCAGTTTTCTGTTGTTCAAAATTAGTATCCTTATTCGTCTTCTTATATTTTTTATAACAATTACTCAGGTAAGTTCTCAAATTTCTTGTTAAAACATTTAGTAAACTGTCTACTGTGCCCATTGCCTTAAGAGATTTGGTTTTTCTTCAATTTATTCAAGATTAACAAAGTCATCGTCGCTTTCTAAGTCTCCTTATTAGGACAGCATATCTTTCCTGCACAGAATTACATTACCGAATCAGTGACAAATTCATTTATCTTAGCCGCTTGCTAATGTCCCTCGGAATTTTGGCAGTCGAATCACCAAAACAAAATGTTGCATTATTACTTTGGAAATGAGGGCATAGAGTAACGTATTTCAAGGCTATCACATTGTACTTTTGCCTTCCTTTTTTGTATTTTGTTTAGATCTAAGTCGCTAAGTGGGTAGAAGGCATCTGAAATCAGTTTGAATTTATAATTGCATGTGTGCTGTATTGCTATGTACATAGGAAGAACGTTAATAACGTTTCGAAAAATAAAAATTCTTGAAGATGTTATATTTAACAATAAATTTGTCGTATTAAAAATGTTTAACTACTTCTGCATCTCATGGAAGTCAACAGTAATTTTATTTTCAGATTTTTGTTTTGCCCTAATAAAACTAATCTTTGTGGTTTGTTCTCATTTAGCAGATTATAGGATACATTAAAAGAGTGTGACAAGTGTCACCGAAACAGCTCCTATAATGGTGTCTAGCCTTACCTTATTGCTGCAGTGAAACGAATTATCAGAGAAGAAACATCGGTGACTATCGACGAGTTGGCAGAAATAGTGAAAATTTGCGACGGCACAGCGCATTGCATTATCAGCGGGGCTCTACAGCTTAACAAAGTCTCTGCTAGATGGGTACCGAAACAGGTAACACACAATATAAAAGCTCTCAATACGAATGGCTTCTTGTATGCCATTGTTGCAATAGTATGAACAAGAGAAACATTAACACATATTTACTGCCAATCACTCATGAGTTCATTATTTTCAACCAGACCTAATCGAAGAACCAAGGAATTGCGGTATCCCACATTGCTGAAATAAAAATATTCATTCATCTTTGTCACCAGGCAAAGTAATACACATGCTTGTCTGAGGTCATAAGGATATAATTCTGTAACATTATGCATTACGGAGGATTAATAATACACACTGAGTCGGACAATAAACTTGTTCAGAGTGATTTTAAAAACCTTTATAAAATATAAGCGTCAAGGTTTTCGCAGCCTTGTGATGTTGTTTTAACATGACAATATAGGGCTGAACCTATCCCACGCAATGGTAAAAATATATTGAATATGCTGAAGATTATTATATCTTTGGACATTCTTAAGTAAACTCTTAGTGGCAAGAAACATTTTACGGTCCGCAATATGTAAACGGTGGTACATGCTGTGCAATGAATATATCTCTGAATTTATATGTATTGACTCAGGGAGAGGGGATTATGATTATGTTGGAAAGTAATAAAACATTTTCGTTTATATGACTTTGTATTTTGCCAATAAAAATAATTATGATAACGTTTTGACCCACATTCGTAAAATATCACATAATTCGTATTATTTTCTTATTCCAATAAATGCAACAAAAATTTACGCAATAATGTCATGTTGATTCTAACCTTACACCACCTCTGAAAAATTACAATAATTGTATATTCTACATAGAGTTGTGTCAGAAAAGTATTGGTTTTATAGTTCTCCTTCTTTTCCTTTTTCTTCTTCTCTTCAAGGATTACGTTATATAAACATGTTCCAGCAGCCATCTCATCCTCGGATGACCCACGTCTCTTCTAACAATGGCTTTATATTTTAGTGCCACTTTCTTTAATCAGTCCTCTGTCATCTTTTGCATTTGATCTCACCATTGCCTTTTGTAAGTTGAACTCATTTCATTTATGTACTTTACTTCGAATTCTGCTCTGATATCCTCATTTCTTAATCTATCTTGCATTGTATAATTCAAGGTACTTTGAAGAAACTGCATTTCAGCACTCTGAATCTTGCTGCATTCCTTTACTGTCGTGACCCACGTCTCACTGGCGTCATGTCAATAAGGGTATTGAGATTGTCTTGCCAAATTTGATCCTTATGTTGTCTTGTTTTATTTCTAAGATTTATGTAAATAGCACTTCAAATATCCCTAAATTTATTTTCTATCATATTCAGATTCAGATTTTACAACACATCCGATATATCTAAAACGGCTCACCTGTTCAAAAGCGCTGTTGTTTCTAAATATTTAGTCCTTACTGGATACTTACCTTTTATAGGCCATGGTTTTAGTCTTTCCGACTGAAATTGTCAGTGAGTTAGTACCTGCTACTTCTTGTAATTGAAACATAGGTTTTGTTAATCATCCTTGAATAAGAACTATGTCATTTGCATAATAGGGAACCCATACAAATTAATTTGTTAAGCTTTATTCCCGAAGTCACTCTGGATTTCCATGCTCTCAGCGTGTTGTAAATGTATATATTAAACAAGGTAGGAAAAATACATCATTCCTGCCTAACTCCGTTATTTATTGGGATGTCACAAAGAGAGTCTAACATTCAGATCCAGGACTACAAATGTACTTTTGTAAATAATCTTAACTTAATTTATTGAATGCTGCGGACATCCTCTTCTATTCATAATGTTCCATAAATTTTGACGGTATACATTATCAAATGCTTTTCCAGATCAATAAAAGCGATATGCGTTTCCGTGGTTATACACGTGCCTGTTCTCTATTATTTGTCGTAATACGAACAATGCATCCACAGTCGACCTACCCTTTACAAAACCTATGTGCTCCTCAAGAAGTGATGCATCTGTAATAACTCTTAATCTCTGATTAAGAATGGTTGTGTATATTTTGTATGTTGAGTCAAACAAGCTTATTACTCTGTAATTACTTGCATCTGACCTATAAAGGAATCACTTTTGGCAGCATCTACTCTTTCGGAATTTTTGTTTTCCATCCATATGTAATTTAGAAATTGGAGAATTCGTAAATGCAATAATGTGCCACCATAAGGTTTTACAGTTTACCACTTTTTTTAATGTAGCCTATAATTTGCTACTTGAGAACAAACCATAGAGACTGGTTTTGTTAAGGTAAAACAAATATATGAAAATAAAATTACTGGTGACTTACATGAGATGCAGAAGTAGTTAAATATTTTGAATAAGGCAAATTTATTATTATATAAAAACATATTCAGGAATTTTTATTTTTTGAAAGGTTATTAACGTTCTTCCTATGTACATATGAATACAGCACACATGCAAATATAAGTTCAAATCGATTTCAGATGTCTTCTAACCACTTAGCGACCTAGATCTTAAAAAAATACTGACAGGAAGGACAAAAGGACAATGTGATAGCATTGAAATAAAATAATTAGTTTTTCCGTATATCTTTTGTATTTCTCGTTGGATATTGATCAGTTTTTCAACTTAATTACAAAAAAGCATATCATTGTACATTTTTTGGTTGGGAACTTATCATAAAGGTAGCGCCATGTTTATTATCGACTTTCGACATCACAGCTGCATACGCGGATTCTGTACCGGTTTATTTGTTTCAATAAAAAGTACCTCAGGACTAAAGCAAATAAAAAAGTAATTTATAATTTTTATAGTGATACTAAGGTTAAGTTATGACATCGGTGTAATAGCTTTGAAAGTCATGATAACTAGCAGGTACAAGAAAGTTTGTACAATAAGTACACAAATTATTCAGAACTTAATGACATATGAAAATTACAGTATTTACGCGTATAATAGTTGTATTTGGTTCTACATGAAACTTCCAAACAATTTGCAGTTTTGGGGTGTTTAGAGTTAAGTAATATAACTCACATTATATTACTAGTACGTGATTATACCAGTAATATATGAGTAATCTGCAGATCACTTAAGACTCAGAGGCCTACTGAACAATGGTGTGTGTCCGTTTTCGTTCAAACAAATTTATGTATTCTACTGATCATGTTCTTCCTGATATGCTGTAAATTACTTATATACACTGAAGGTTCAGTCCGAAAGTTGAAAAGTAGTCAGGTTGTTTTCGTGATTTCCCTCTGCTGAAAATTACCTCACCTGTGCACATTAACATATTGTTATCTGAATCTACAACAAATTAAAATCTCAAATGTAATGATTTATAATGTTCATGTGATTTGTGTGTCCAAATTATTACATCTTATTTAGATAAATAACATACAATAACATTAAATTATTGAGGATCAAAGGCTTTTTCAATTCATTTTTCCAATTTGTACGGTAATCAAATCTCCTCAGTCTAGTATTTGCCATGTATTTGTTAGTTCATTAGATAGATAGGCGAAACGTGATCGAATATTCGGCGTTCTGGTGTCCTTCCTCATTGAAATGCTATCTTTCTAACTTTATTAACTATATCCTTTACTTGATCACTAAAATTAAGTTGCAGCACGTTTTGCCGTCTAATGATCTAATAAACTGACAGACTTCTGTGTTTGTTATATAGATACAAGTTGGTTTACGATAGTTTACATGAAAAATGAATTTCTCAGCGGAGCGTATAGAGTTAGCGTCTTTAAATTGTCTGTAATTCACTACTGACACTACAATTATTATTTTTATTAAACTAATGTTTTGCAATTCTATACTGAGTATCGCAAGTAACTTTAGGTCAACCTTTTTGACAATATCTCGGACCCCTACTGCTTTCCGTCGATAATAACATTTGTAACATAGACTGACGTATTTTTGCAACTGGTATCCCTGTATTTACTTTAAAATTTTACGTTATTAGAGTACAGTGTGATATAATACTAGTAGTTATAGACACACTGAAGCAAGAAGAAGATTGTTGATATTGTGTGTGTGTGTGTGTGTGTGTGTGACAGAACGGGAAGAGGAACATTGCAACAGAAATCAATTGTAAAATAGTTTTTGGAAGCTTCCTACATATATTATTAGATTAAAATACTAGAATACAATTATTATAGAATAAATGTTAAAAATATATAAATACAGTATAATATAATATAATACAAAAAAGAATAATTATCATAGAATACAATTATAAAATACAATTATTAAAGAGAAAGGTGCGTTGTTAATTGCTTTTGTGTTTTAATGAATATTTATGATGTAAGAACACAAATTTCTCAACACAAACAGAGGCACAAAATCATATAGCGAAAATCGAAGAAGGTGTTGCTGTAGTTTCTCGTTCTCTAACAGACTGGGGGTTGCCTTGGCTTTCCCTTGTCTCTAATATTAGACACAATGAACACAAAAGATTCATGTTCGTGAACATTAAATTTCGTTTAACCGTTGGCGTCTAAATAATTCTTTTCGAATCCTGCGCTAGCGAAATAAAGTGGTTTGCACGTTTGCTGCTTACCAGTAGTTTCTACTTGGAAATTACGAAATTGCTGTCGTAGACATCTATAAACTTCGTTTTCAGCGTTTAGAAAGGAAATGGCGTTTATTAATGTAACCTCAATGAAAACGTTTAGTGCACATCAGCATTTCAATTTGAAACGGGTTTTATTTCATTTTACGGAAGTATGGCAAAGCATATCTGTTTCGGTGTAGATATGTTGTTTTGTGTCACATCTTGTCATTAGTGTTCCAGTTCAGTACTGCATAAAACACTGCATTGTGCTGCTTGCAGTTAAATTAATTACCAGAAACGCTAGTGGTTAATTATACCAATTGAGTTCAACTCTACGGCGTAATTACACCTTTGTTAGTAAAATTCCATTGTTTCAATTGTTTGTTGTGTGCTTTTTCTTTTGAAACAAAATTAATTGAAACCAATTAATTGGTGGGATTAATTAGTTTAAACATATAAACTGCGGTAACAACTTCTTGTTTTAACGTGACGTTAAGTTGAGACAGTTATTTTTCACTCAGGCATAATAAAAATTATAGATTTATGTTTTTGTATTTTTATTGCAAACATTTCAAAGCTACACTGTTGCTTGTTTTATAATATTTCCAAAAATATAGTCGCTAAGGTTTATTATCTTAAATTAAGATATATATTATATCTGATATTATATCTCATATTATATATTAAGTTTTTATATTAAGAAATAAATATCTGTTGGGAATTTCTCAAGGAAAATTTTTCTTTAATGTCTAACTGAATAAATTATTTTAATAATAGTTTCAAGGAAATAATTGACAATTCTATTTTATGGTAGACGTATAATTACTGTCCATGTTGTATTGTCCCTGCTTAAACATGTTTCGATACATGCAATCTTGGGAAAAGTGAGTGAATACAAACAGAACAAACCTGGAAGAAAAGAAGTTAGGTATTCTGTAAAAATTGGTTCATTTCTAACGTAAATCTATATATGCTAAATTAGAAATGTGTGTTTCTAATTATGTGTGGTCGATCTCTGTAAAGCTCAAATATAAGAATGTGCTTATATTTTGGGATTATTTACAATACTCTCATTAGAATTTATTAACTTTTCCATTTTCTCTGAATTGCGTATAATTTTTGCGTTTGCTTTAAAACAACTTAATGCCATTCCCTTCGAAAGTATCCCTATAAATGAAAAACTGAAGCTGACTAAAGCGACGAAAAGAAAATTGTTTTAAAATTGCATTTAGACAAAATAACACTTTGTATCCAAAGATGTATTTGTGTTTTCAATGCGACTGTTACATCACAATGGATGTACGTTGTAACGTATCAAAATAATGGTTACATAGAAATGATATAATACGTCGAATTAAGAGTGTACCACAAACATATTTTATCAAACATGAGAAGAAGGAGCGGAAGTATAAAAGCCAAATGTGTATCTATATATGAATAATGTTAAAGCAAGCCAACGAAGAAGAAAGAAGAACTATAATGAATATATCATCGAGTAGAAAGGAGGAAAAGAGAAGACAATGGATCAATATAATACGTTAGCAATGTAGACCCAATAGATCATAATAGTGAGGGGATAGACCAAATATTATTATCATCATAGTGAATAGATATATTAAATATTATCATCGAAGTGAGGGGATAAACTAATGTACCATAATAGTGAAATATATATAAAATAATGCTCATCATAATGAGTGAAAATGTTAAAAATTTTAACTATATTGAATGAACATGATGAATAGACAAATAAATGTGAATTGTGACAATTAACGACGAATATAATGTAAATAATTGTGTTATCAATATAACATGAGCATCACAAATAGTGAGGAACCAAAATATATTTTATAAGTGATAAGAATTTAAAAACGAAGAATAAACAACTGAATAACCAGAAGAAGAAGAAGAAGAAATGTACCATGAAAAATGAAGAATATGTATGACTAGAATAAGACACCAGTCCCATATTCCCAAAATATGGAAGGCACCACGACCAGTAAAGTAACAAAATAAGAATAATGATTACCAAATTAATAGTAATAAAACTACCCATCAAGGAAGTACATAATAAGACCAATATGACAGAAACCAAGTGTTGAAACCTTAGTAAGTGATCACAGACAATAATAGTGAATACCTTATATGAGTGCAACGATAAATAATGTAATGACACTACCCCAAATAAGCAACACAAACAATATGAGTGAAGTGTTTACGACAAAGGGAAGTGAATAAATGTTAACAAGTGAAATCAACGATTATCAAGTGAAATACACAAACATTTAGTGTACAAATTGTAATCCAAGATTGTAAAACACAAACATACTTAGTAAGACCACCAATTTAATGGAACTGAAAAGAGAAATAATTGCTCAAAAAGACCAATGATACAAACTATATAACCCTTGATATGAAATGTGCCTGAATGTCAGAGTAACACAGGACAAAATGTAAATAAATGTTATAGCTAATGTATAGTAAACAAACCAATGTATACAAGCCAAGATGCAAACCCACCAAAATGTGTAACATAATTAAGTAAAAAACCAAGTATTGTTGTATAAACATATAGTGTAAAATGTGTACAAAGTGTGTAAAACATAGTAATAAACAATAGTAATAACATGCAATAATGACAGTAACACATAACCTCATCTGAACAGGACCTACAACATAAAATCATACACAATAATTAAATAAAGTAATTACAAGTAATTGTGTCAAACAGAAACCAATTAAGAACAAATGTATAAGACAGTGAATACCTTATAAGCTGAGGGACATAACTATATAAATCAAATTATTGAAAATAACAATAAACAAATTAGACAGAATCCCAAGTGACTACAGAGTTACACCGAAAACACTAATAAAACTTGTAAATATAGAAAGTAATGAAGTTTACCAGTAGTAAGAAGAATGTTCAATTCAACTATGAGTACGCCTAACAATCATTATATAAGTAATTTAATAACAATAAAATAATAAACCAATTAACTATACCAATCGGACTAGGTGTAAATAACCATCCTACTGCAAATTAATGAAAGTTCAACTAATAAAAAGTTAGTAAGTACATTAAACAGACAATGTACAATGTCTGTGTACACTCTAATTGCTAATAATACATGTAATATATACGAACAAGAACTAAATAAGAGTGATAAAATAACGAAATCATAGCATGGTGCATTTAAACAATGCAGTATGATTAAATAAGACACCATTTGCTGGAGTAAAGTATCAGCAAAGATGTAAAAGGATGTTAAGTAACGTTTAAATACTAAAAATGTATAATAACATAAGACATAATGGTAATACAAGCAAATACAAATGCTAGGACATATATGGCTTGCAAGCCATGAATGCATTTTGCTTAAACCATAAATACATTAATATTTTGTATTAAATAATGGAAGATATGTATTATAAACATTTAATTATAAGCATTAGATTAATATAACACCGAAACATAGTGGTAAAGACTTATTTTTTATTAAGAACCACTATATGTGTATTGTGTACAGTGAAGTGAATTGTTGTTGGACGGATTTATATCTTGTTTGGACTTAAAATAAAGACCCAAGTATCCGCAAAACAATGCGACTATTAATTTATCAAACAGACGAATAATAAGAAAATTATACATGTTATAAGATTTTCTATCATTTCCGAGTCGGAATGAACGCGTCATAGACTAGCCTCTAACCCACAACCAGACGCTAAAAAATTAAAAGTTTAATGTTACAAAGGCGTTTGGGGTAGAGAGTACATAATTCTCCAACAATGGGACGATCTGATTTTACCAGACGCGAGAAGAAGCTTCGACGAGAAGAATTAATTGTTTTCCAACCAGCGAGGCGAGCGGAGCACGCGGCAGTCGTCAAGAAAATATTTTGAATTTGTGCGCGTTACATAGTAAACAATTGTAACTAACCTAACTGAAGAATAACCCTTTTTTTACGTGTGACAGTGCTACGAATAATAGAGTGAACTATTTAAACGTTGCCAGTGTATAATAAAGGCAATGAAAAGTGAAATTTACAGGGAGTACTATCAATTAACGAATTTTAAAATAAAATGAAATATAATTCTCGTCAGTCGACGAATATTATATCGGACTACGTTAGTCAAGCACACACTATGCATGACTAACCTAGCGAACGATTGTACATTGACAGGCACAATGAGTAAAAGTTCTCGTTTAATTAATTATGTTATTTAATTACAATATTTTAATATTTGTTCAAGAAAAATAATAATCGGAGTCGAAGTAATAATAAATACAGCAAGTAACACTTATAAAATATAGACGCTTACTTGAATACAATCACAGTTGAATCAAATAAATAATAATTCAACTTACGAGAACTATCACTGCCGTTAATTACCAATCTTATTACGATAAATAATGTTTTGAATGTAGTATTAAGATATAAATAACATTAAATAACTTATTTTGTTAACTTACTCTCAACTATGGGTAGAGTTAACCTATAAACGACAAATATTTCCATGTCAACAGAGAGTCATTTCATTCATTAATAATTCTTTTTTGAATAGACTCAATAATAAGAATTTTTCTATTTTTTATCAAATCCAATTCATAATAATAATTAAACCAGTAATATTGTTTTAAGGTGTAACGTTTATGAACACGTGTTACACAGGCTTGAATGAATAACTACAGCACGCTTGTTGTACGATAATACGATAATTTTAATATCGTATTTGAGGTTAACTATTTTTAATTTTTTGTCTTTTGATCATTCTATATGAATAAATATTATTCTTAATAAACATTTCTGTATCTTGTCTCATGACAATTCAAAGAATTCATGAAATTTGGTAACAATAATGGCCAAAATTAACATAACAAAAATTACCATAGTATTGTATATTGTACCAGTGTTACCAGCCCTGAGCTGAAGGATTTTCAGAAAATAATTAACTTTCGTTGTTTTAAAAATGTATTCATTGTTTTTTAAAAGGAATTCATTCAATTTAACTGATGTTAATAAAGCCTAGATATCTTGCCTGTGAACAAAGAGTATTTATTTCTTTTAAATAGGCACAAGTAACTTTCATTTAAGAAGCAATTGTTTCTCAAGGTGGCAGCAATATTCTAGCGGCCAGTATTTAAATATTTAATCCAAGATTAAATATCCTTATCATTTTATTTACTGTGTATATGTTAATGTCAAGGTGAAATATTGTGTGTGTTATTCATGACTTTCCAGTGATATAGAGCCTATTAAGAAGATTGAAGACGTTCACCGATGGTAAGTGGGGAGGTAAACACATCAAGAGAACAGTTTTTACAGTCCTTTTAAACAAACACATAGACATTATTTTACTTATAAATATAATCAAACAACCACATTATTCTAATTAAATATTAAAGTAAAAATACAACACCATATAAGATCTCATTTCGTTGTATCGTTAAGACGTTTTTCCAAGATCATTATATATATAGAAAATTAATATTAAATAAAAACTTGTTTAAAAAATATATTATATATTTTTTAAAATAATTACAATAGTTTAAACTATCGCCATTAGAATATTTGTGCAAATTAATAACATTTTGAAATCATTGTTATAAAAAGGTAATCAGTCTCACAAGTACTGATGTATCCTGATACGTCAAAAGTAAACTATTTATCTTATCTACCTAAGTGTTGCCTAGTGAAACTAGCTGCATTTGGAACTTTCCGCAACTGGCAGGTCACCCTAGAACAAAGTGTCCGATAGGACAGATCCTAGTTAAATTTACTTAACGCACCTAGGCTCTTTCCCATCGGCATTAGAACAGAGCACAATATAAGAAGCATGGATACTTGTTATTGATTTGTTGAAGGTTAGTTCTTAATAGAGTTATTATTAGTTATAAATTCTTTGTTTCCTTATTTTGAACACCAGGGAAATAATATAGTTCTGTAACGTAAGATGGGCGAAATTATCAGCTAAATGAAATTACAGTTTAGAATTATGTGCATGGTTTATGCCTCTTAGAATTCTACTTGTTGATCATATACTTGAATAAGAGAAGTTACTGTTTCAGGTATTAAAGTGGACGTTGGGGACAGGTGCGGCTTAAGGCCCGGATGAATCATGCATCAGTTCTGACACCTCCTTTGGGAAGGCGCTAAGCTGAAATTAAAAATTTGTTTATGGATTTGTGTTGTGTGTGTGTGTGTGTGTGTGTGTGTGTGTGTGTGTGTGTGTGTGTGTGTGTGTGTGTGTGTGTGTGTGTGTGTGTGTGTGTGAAGCATTTTTGAGGAAAGTTTGTCAGTAAATTATTATCAATGTCATAATTAAGTCTACCAATTAATTATACTAATGAACTTCAAACATGACATATGTTTAAGAGCTATGCTTTTAAAATTTAACTTAAAACAATAGATATCATTAGTTCTTTTAAGTACACGAAAAGAAAACCGAATAAAAGTTTAAGGTACAAAATTTATTTAAGCCAATAAATGTATTGATAAAATTTTATAATAACTTCTGCAATTTCTGTGCAGATTAAAACGTAATATGTTGCACAACACACGCACACACGCGCGCGCGCGCACGCATGCATTTTTCATATTAATTAAGCTGCAATATGTAAAGTCAAAGAGTATTCTGCTACATAACTTATTTGATTTTACTTACTAGTATATTGCTAAACATTTCAAACAGACAATTTTTTTATCAGTGACAACGTCTTATGGAAATCTGATTGCTCTCACGATAGAGGTCCTCTTCCGCGCTTCTCAAAAATTGTAATTTTATTTGGGTAAATTTTAATTTATTTCTTTTAATGCAATAATAATCTAATACTATGGATTGTGCTGCAAATACTACAAATTCGTCATAAGAAATAATGGCAAGTTTAATTTTTTACAATTTTTATAAATACGTAAAATAAATTGAAAACCCAATTAAAATTAAGGAAACAAGATTAGTAGTTGTAATTTGAGTTTGGGAATGTGAAAACATATAATAATTGTTATACTAGTAGGGTGGAATCGGCCTTGGTTGGGTACTACCAACTCAGCAGATATTTGTGCTAAGAAACGCTGATGTGGTCACAGGTGTGACTACAGATACAATAAACACTCATGTTAAGCAGATTACAGATTTTAGCATAACGGTGTTCATTGTACAATTGAACAAGAGATGAAAATCGTGTCCAATATTACACTTTAAAAAGCAGATACTAAAAATATAAGTAAATATTCCATGACGATTTATAACGATAAACGTGTCTGTCAAGCAAAGGTTTGTCGAATCTCAAACATCACAACATTATAAAATAAGGAATGAGTGATGTATTATAAAAGTATTTCAATTTTATACGCGTCGTACAAGGTCGACAATTCGCGTGAGCAAAGACAGAGGTTTTCTGGTAGCCAAACGTACTAGTTAGAAAACATAATCATCTTAGTCATTGTTACCTGGAACCCACGTTTATCATTCCTCAGTTTCTTCGCCATAGATATGGTCTCTTTTATTTCAGGTAACCACTACCTGGAATTTGTTTATCTACAATCCAAGTCCACGAGACCAATCCAAGGTGAAATCTTTTATTATTGTCTTAGATAAGGTTGCACTGTAGTACAGTATTACAAGGTGAAGGCTCCTCACACTTATGGGAATGAAAATTGAACTTTAACGAAATATCATGGTAGTCGTATTCCAGCGACGAAAATGAGATTTCTCGGGCACCTGAAAGAATAAAAATCTTAGCCAAAATGCAGATATACGGCATAAAATGAATATTATCAGTATACACAACAGGATTGCCCAATATCGGCTAAAATGTTTGGAGCATCTTAACCAAATGGCTGACTGCCGCATCCCAAACAACTATTCAATTGTAAGCCCGAAAGGTGAGAGATGTCCGGATAAGCCATGGAGTGATCTGTCTGTTTACGACCGGAACAAATAACTTTAATTTAATTCTTGTTGAAAATGATGGTGGAGATGACATAGAGCAATCAACAACCTCTAAGCTGGTCATAAACATCTGGCAATTTAATAAACTTATTACCTCTAATGTAATATCTTACAAGCAACATTTAAGCAATTATATCTTATAAGCAGTTATTTCACATCTTTTGCCCTTATACTATATGTTTACTTTCATCAAAATTTATATAACGTAATAAATCACGATTAAGAAGCCGTATGTGTTGTTTAAAACTACTGTGTAGGCCTCCACTAATATACAAAATTTATTTTGAAAAATTTTAGGAGAATCTATTCTCATATTCAGCCATTTTTGTCTTTTCATTTAGAGTTAAGTCACCGCTTGCCATTATAAATTTGTGTCAAGGTCTATGTTTAAAGGTAAACATGCATTTTACTTCGCATATATAGTTTGTGAGGAATAAAAGTTTTTGATGTGGTAAGCAGTGTAGATTCATATTTGTATTTCAAAATACTTCACACGAATTAATGTTTCTATACCTCTGCTCTGTAGGCCACTACATAAAATAATTTTTTAATGAATTGTTTACTGTTAATATTTTTTATCTCCAATAGTTGTTGTCTCTTAGACTTGTACAATTTCAAGAGTAGCCACGTTTGCAACATTAAAAGGACTACTACAAATTGTACGGAAATGACCAATGTGAACAGGCATTCTATTTTTAGAAGAGAAGAAATAACAACTAGGAATCATAGCCCATATGGACATCAACAGCACATACGTAGTTCCATCTCGCAATCAGTAAAGACTTTTTGTTGTGAAATAATTTTCGTATTTTCTGTAAAAGTTCATGATTACCGCAGCATGTTTAGCCCTGGTTTCTTTAGTCATGTTCTTTGAGCTGTTCATGTGCGTCATATGTAAGTTTGTATTGCTTAGGATAAAAAATCAAAGTTTACAACCATTTACACTCGATCAGTGATATCAGTGAATTACCACCTTAATTGGCGATAATATAAAAAAATATGTGTAGGAAAAATTCGAAGAAATTATGGAGCAAATTATGCTTTATTTGTATTGAATGTGACTTTTTGCTAATTAAAGAGATAGTAAATTTCTAAAAGCTTAGATACATAAAGTGTGAAACTAACAAGCGATATACGTAGCGAGACAAATAGGACAAAAGGCAAAGCTTTTGTGCGTTGGCAACTCTAAAGAAAATATAATGTCAACTGGGAATGTGAACGCTTCAAGCAATAAAAGATACATTTTGTAACGTGAAGTTTAACGAGCGGTGAAAAGAGGATGGCATTCAAATAGAAGGGAAAATTATTTCCGAAGCTGACTGCAATAGGTTTTGTAAAAAGAGTGTCAAGGCTTCAAGAGATTGTAAGGAAGTTTCATAGCTCACGCACTTATTCACGGCTCATAAGACATTCATCTTGTATTAAGAACATTATCAACTTCCTCTTTCCAGACCTAATGTGCTGTTAATATTTATACAAGGATTCTTTACTTGCATCTTCACTTTGCTCTACACTACAGAATTCTATTCAGAGAATTTATAAATATTAAATTATAATTTTAACTTATCCATCAAGTCTAAATACTAAACAAAATTGAGTTTAAATTAATTTTTATTATATTACAAAAATATTTTCTCTGATTGCTATTGGTTTTAGATGCGTACATATGTTTTCTTTGGCTTACAATTTAATTAACTAGAAATATGTTATATTGAATTCTTACAATTCTAAATGATGTGAAGTTTGTAAAACCCACTTTACCAATAATTGTAAATTATAAGCAATAATTTTGAATTATGTTTACATAACGGCATAACAAAAGATGCCAAAAGAAGCATCTCGGATATTAATAGCTAATTAACACTGACCGTAGGTTAGCTGTAAGTGTTTAGGTTCTATATTTGCTGTGTGCTAGAGAAAAACTATAAACAGAAGGTTATTATCATGACGGTGGATTTTAATTTTTGTTTGTTAAAAATGATATTGTACACTTAAACGTTTGATGAGAACTAAATTAACATCCAGTCGGTCTTTAGAAAAATAATGTAAGTAAAGTTAGCCTATTATATTCTTACTGACTACATAGTATAATATGCCTGATTAAATGATAATCGTAACTAAAGTACAAACTTCCTTATTCTAGTACATAAGTTATTATTAAATTCGTAAATATAAATGTCCATGTGTGTAGTGTATACAAGTTATTAATTCACAAAATGTATTTAAACATAACACTTTTCAAAATAAAATTATTAAGTCTATCACATGGTATCTCCATTTTTTATTTTCACTTTAATATAGTGAAATATCTTCTATGTAGATATTATTTTAAGTTAACCTTCTAAACCTTTTAAAATTACTTGAAATTTCTCTAAAAAAATGATTGTTTTAATTAAACTGGGAGGGCTTTTATTTTAAGTTATTACAATCAACGGGAAAATTTAATTATTATGAGTCAGCCCTGCAAACTATGAACAATTTTGCTTTTTAATGCAATTGATTGATTTATTTTTTATGAGATACTTAATAAATAGGATACGTAAATAACAAATACCACAATTAGTTAGTCAGGTACGGGAATATATTAAAATGTGTGAAACAATAAGCTGAATGTTTGTTCTGGAGTAGAGTTTATAAACTAAGAAAAACTATGATGACAAACCTTTACCGGGAAGCACGGTATCGGCCAACTAGAGAGCGGTACATATTCTGTAAACTACTACAGTTCTTTCATTTTTTAGCATTTAAAAGATTCATTAGATTTAAAAAAAATTACAAAGTTCTTTAAAAAATAATTTAAATTGGTTGCCGCGTATTCTGTATCTTTAAAATTCTATAATGTATAAGTGAATTACGTTGTTTAGTTAACAGAAATGTGTATTTACAAATTGTTTTGTTCATTTTTTTAATTTGTTAAATTAATTTTCTTTACAAAAACTTTATTACTTATCTACATTATTTATGTGTATTATGTATTTTATTATTTATTTATATGTTAACACTTGTATTGTTGTTGTTTCCGTTGTGCTCCGGCGCCGCGCAATATTGTCAAGGGGCGCGGGCGGTGAATGTAGTTACGTTCGTACATGTGTTCATAGATGCCTAAATGCATTTGTTTTTACTTCACTATCGAAACTTGATAACTTTTCGTTTGTTTTTGTCGTATCAACGTGTCATGTAGTAAGTATTAAAATGTTACTTAAAAATTCTCTTCTGTATAGTTCCGGCCGGAGATCGGAAAAAGGTCTTCGCATTCAAAACTAAACAAAACAGAACACACATGTGTGTACATATGTATACTTGGGTGTTACAGGTAATTTTCGTACTGTCTGGGTTCGTATATAAATATTACCCAAATCTGACCAAGGGACATAAAATGTGGTAGATCTCCATTGTTTTACACATGAATCTGTAAAGACGGCAACTATTATCATGACTGCGGTAGCCGGTCCAGGGTAAATCTTATCAACTATTGATTGATCAAACAAGAATATTGTAGTAGTGGCTGTCCTCTAACTTTCAGACCTATATTGATATCGGGAAATACCCAAATTGTTTGCTCTCTCCATGCATTGCGCCAGGCAAAATACTTACTTTGCGAAGAACGAATTACCTTTTCTCAAGACTTATTAACAAAGAGAATTACATACGCGTAAAATTCAGCTTGCCATTCACACCCTCCTCACAAACACTCTCCCTCATGTACACGAATGCTCGTTGTTCGAGTTTTTAATTTTTGATAAAGGGATTTTCGTTACTATCTTTATTTATAATTTTATTCCTGTAAATAAGTAACTTGCCTTGCTAAAAGTAAGTTACAATTAAAAAAATAATAATTTTAGAGTATACAGTGTCAGTTACTAATATATATAGCAGACTGATTTACGTCTACAAGTAAAATTGTTTTAAATAATAATTTAAAAAATAACAACTAATTTAAAATTATAAATCGATTCAAACTGCAGGCTTAATACGATTCATTTATATTTTAATAATAACATAAACGCTTTCCGGAATTATACTGCCATTATGATGATCATATTTAATGATAATTTATTACTACAAAAGCATTTTTGTATTTTCAGATTCATTTTAAGCTAAGATGCAAGCATGAACATGATTTGTTTAATCTGTTTTTCTTAAACTGACAATATATAATACTTAATTTAAATGTATAAACCTCAATGTATAAAGAAACGTCATTTCTTCCTTTCGCACAGTAATTGGATTGTCATGATATTCTTCTAGGTTTGGAAAGTTATTTGGTTTTCTTTGAAATTTCTGAAGGCGTCCAGCATCACCTTAAATTTATTTACATTGACCGCAATTGATAGCGATATTAAATGATAATTTTCCGAAGAAATCCTATTTGATATCACTTTCTCTTCTTTGTTTGAAGTTTATTTCTACAATTGTGCCGTCACGTTTCTACACTTGATTTTTGACTGAAGGTGAACAAAAGAATATTTTTGGGAAAAAAGTAGAATACTCTAGACGAAAACGTCTGATCATCCGAAACGTTGTGTGTGTTGCAGATCTGACAGAGCTTGACTTTACTTAACTAAACGGTCTTGTTCAACTAAATTCTCTTGAACAAATTAAAACTGCTATTCCGCCAGCTCCTTACTGACTATTTATATTAGAATATAGTTAAATAAAACGGAATTTAACTTTGGTTTTCCATGTCATTCCAGATATAGCTTTTTAAGGCATCCTTTTACTTCCATTGTGAAAATTGCGTGTGTTGTGTCCACTAAACCTGCTACCATACTTTTGGACCTCCAGATTCGCTTGTTCAACCTATCCATGATTCTTTAATCGGCAAAGCTTAGAAATGACCATTTTCACTGCGTTTCGTTTTTCGGCATTGTTTTAACCAGCAGTATAGTTATGGTCCTTAACTCGTCATCATTTTTCTCTAGCAGATTTGTCTTCTGTTGAACCTTGCCTCTTCGACGATGAACTCGACTGGATAGCTATGCATGGCAACTCTTAATTTGACGAATAATTTAATCCTAAAGTGAATTTGTTAGGCATGATGTTCGGGTATATTCGTTCCAAAATCCCATGAGAAAACTTTGACACAGTATCATTGTCGCTCTACTTTAAACTTTGAACCTTATTAATAAATTCTTGGGCACTAGAATTCAGATGATGTTCAGTAACTGATTAAAATTGTGACATGACTTTAAACACTTGTTGATCATAAGTGCCAGGATGTAGATGACAGGTCTTTGTAGAATATTTTTATGTCTACCATAAGAATTTAATTAATACAAATTTGTATTTAAATATCATGTGTACAGCTTTAAATTTTTGCATTTTACACTATGTTTTCTGACAAGGTACGCAAAGTAATAACGCGGTTCTCTGATGTTTGAGTGTTTGACGAAGTATGTGACTCAGACTGTTTCATCATATTCTCCAAATATTTATTTTATTCCTAATTTGCATAACAAAGTTGTTTGGAGATTGTTAATTTTTTTTATCAGTCAGACGACTTATCGGCTGTTTACTTAGCAACCCGTCTGAACTTAACATAAACTAACATACGGTATTAATTAAAGCCAAGAACAAAATATATTCTGTAGAATAGAGTAGCTAACATACTATATCTACTTTTGCATAATATTCTGTATCTACTAGTGAAAATAACAGCTTTCCAAATTTAATGATACAAGAGATAGAGAGCCTATATACAATTTAAATATTTGGGTGCTTTTCGTACCATTGCAATAGGTATTACAAAATTTATGTTCCATGCCAATTTACAAAATTTAATATAAACCAGTGATAATTTCGTAATTCAAACGCACTTAATTTTTTAATTTAATTATAAATAAAAATGTGTTTCGAAACATGGACAACGTTTTTAGTTACTTAAGCACGCTCAAATTGGAGATTTAAAGAGGAGCGGATAGTTCGTACCTTATTAAAAGAAGTATAAAATGTAATAATTTAATAAGCACTCACATGCTGAAACACTGTTAAACACAAGGCAATAATATCTCGCAAACCAGTTTACGGAGCATAAAAAGTTTGCACTTAGATTAATTATCAGTAAGAGTTATAGCTAACCACATCACGTTTTCATCAAATAGTCATTTTGCTTCCATTTGAGAAGTATTTACGATACGGCAGACATCCCACTTGAAGTCAATTCCATTTCAGACTTGAGCCAGTACATCGGATGACACTACTGTAACTGCGGTAAATACAATATCTCAGCTCAGGAAGATCAGCAGGTAGGCCTACAGATGGAACTAACTTTCCATCTTTAATGTAACCCCAAAAGGGAAAATCAAGAGGGGAAAATCTGAGCAGCAAGGTGGCCATGCAATAGACGCTGTACGACCAACCCAACGACCTGAGAATCTGTTATAAACTGGAATCTAGGACGTGTAAACTGAATAGAGGCGGTGCCCCGTCTTGCTGTTAGTGGTAATTTTCGTTTGATTGTGGAATGAGGAAATTGTCAAGCATATCCAGGTACTCGATACCATTTATATTTTTCTCCATAAAAAAACGGGCTATACACTTTAAATTTGTTGATGGAACAAAACGCTCACTTTTGAGCTGTCACGCTCATGCTTCAATGTTTCATGTGGGTTTCCGCTACCCCAGATCCAGACGTTGTGGGTGTTCATCTTGCCACTCATGTGAAGCTCTGACGTCACTTGTCATCATCTTGTCGTCACTGTTGAGTCTGACTAAAAGATAACATTGTTCAGGAATGTCTCATCGGATCCTATTCAATCCAACATTTCTATACCATTGTTCAGGAATATCTCATATGATCCTGTTCAATCCAACATTTATATAACATTGTTCAGGAATGTCTCATCGGATCCTATTCGATCCAACATATCTGCACAGAAGTTTTGACGAGCGACTTTATCTGCTTCATTAATTTTTTGTAGTATGAAAAGTCTTTATGCTTTCATGTGCAAATGTTTGCGTAATACACAACAAACAGTCGGTTGTAGTATCCTTGTCTGACGAGAAACATGTCGTGTTGATTATTTAGGACTTCAGGCAAAGCCATCTCTAAGCTGTTCCACAGAGGCATCAGAAACTTGCGGACGTCCTATTCATTTTGCAGGTCGTAAGGAATAACCAGTCTCAACAATTATTTACTGCCAAACGTAAGTCGTAGGCCTACTTGGAGGACCTTTACCATACCCAATACAAAAATTATGTTGATCTGTAATAGCTGACTTCATTTCATGAAACCGAAATAAACGACGAGCGTGTTCGCACTACTAACAGAAGCCATTTATGTAGTGGTAGCGCTTCTGGTAGTTTCATTTAGAACGACGGCAATACATGAGTCAAACCCGTTTTCTCTTGCTTTAAAATGACACCTTAATCCACTCTGTAAGTCATCTGAATAAATTCCTATATGCTTTGAAATTTGTAAGGTTTTTGTACCCTGTACAGCATATACCACAGAATTTCTATAGGTCTTAATTCTTTCAGTATAACATCAGGTCATCATTCACCTCCAATCTTCTATTTTTGTTAGTAAGTCAGTTCTCTATATTTGCTTAGTAAGATTATGGGCGAGGGTGTTAGAAAAGTGTTATTAGTAGCTGTAAAATATGATTGTCTATTTATTATATTACTTATTCCCAGTTTCTTCATTATTTTCTTCCAATAATCATATAGTATGTGTGTGTATGTGTGTGCATATATTATCTGACACAATAGATGGAATAGAATTAGATTTTCTTGTCTTGTAAATAGAAAAAAGTTTACGTATTTTTAAAGAAGTGTTTAACTAATATTATGTTCATCAGAAAGTACAAAAGAAGATTATATTTTGAAAAGAATATCAATAATTAGTAGTTCTCTCAAGAATGTCTTTACTTTTATGTCTATCTAAAATATTTTAAATGGTTTAGAATCATACAGGTATGGTAAGAGAGAATCTAAAGATATATAATAATAAACGTTAAACAATGAATACATGTTTTCATCTTATTATGGCAGTTTTCCTGTACTTAATTTATTGTTATAACTGTTTTGAAATATTCAGTTCACAGTAAAAAGCTAGTGTACCATTAATCATAAAATTGTCTAATGTTTAAGATGTTCTAGTGTATCGTGTACACACGTAACCCTTTTTGTGACTCAATTGGGACTGATATAAAAAATCTCCCCTTGTACACAACAACAATATAAGAGTACAGTCTTGCGGGAACTCTTAAACAAAATATTATTGACAATTTCTATGTAAAACGTAAACTTTAAAATTCATCCCAGAGGAAACCAAAACAAAGTACTACCGGAGTTACCTGACTAACATACTTCTGAATAGTGTTTGCATATCTGGAACACACTACAAATACAGTACTGTTTGACACGAGAAAACCTTAGCTATGAATTCTATGAAAGAAGAGTGAAAGAAAATTTAACTCTAGAATGCAGAGTAGAGCGATGAAAGCACAGGATATATACAAACTTGGAGGTAAGACAACAATATTATATTAGAAATTACAGTCTGAATGGAACTCATCTAAAAACAGTTTGTGTAATATATAAAAATGTAAAACAATATAAAAGAAAGAAACAAAATATAGTTTACAGATTGGGTACAAACTAAAAAACTAAACAAAATTTACTAACGTAGGATAATCCTTGAGGAATTGGAAACGATGAGGAAAACAAGACCATCTCTACGAATAACCTAAAACTTCAAATGTGTGAGCGTACCACGTTTACAAAAAAAAACTTACTTGTTGGCTTCACACCCTTCTACGTTTATACCTCAGGTAGAGTATGTTAGCTTTCGGTATCAGCTGCAAGTAATTTAACTGATTGGTCCTATAGAAAAACTAAATAGAATGTATTAATAAAACACAGAAGCAATCTCTTAATGGAAAGGAACATTCGCCTGCACACTCCTGCTGGACTCAATTTGTTTTTGTGTCTCATAAAGTAGATACAGGAGTAGATAGAAAATAAAATAAATATAGCAAAATACTTTTTATAATTAAAGTGCATTAAATTGATTTCAAATACTGGTTTTTAAAAAGTACAAGAGTTATGCTTTAACTGGAATTTAATTTTACAATCGTTTGAGTACAGATTCTAAAATTATCTTGCTAGACATTACAGAGTGGTTAAAGTAAGCTGTCTTAGAATATAGTGTAGGTTATTAGAAGGTAAAACATTGTATACTCTTTACGCGTGTAATATTCAACAAATCTGTATAGTGGTTTGTAATGTAATTTTTAACGTATTTTATAATTAACCATTTGGTGATACGTGCCTGTGCTTTTTGCATAATTTATACTAAAGGTAGAGGAGAATACTGAATTAAAAATAGTTATTTAAATACTACAAGCTTAATTTATCTTCCATTTAAGTGAAATTGTCACTTCAATTTTATTAGTAACCAAAGCTGTTTTAATGCACGTTTTCCACATTGCATGTCTTTGCATAACAAAAGGAAAAATAGAAAATTAAATCTCTATTAAAAATTATACGCTTGTCATCATCATCATCATCATCATCATCATCATATACAAGGATTAAACTAACCATTGTTTATTCCTGTCTCAAATAGTCAAAGAGTCTAATGTTGGTCACTCCAGCGTTTCCTCGGACGTCATTTATACGCTTGCTTGCTTTCAATAAATTATCAGTTCCTGAAAACTTAGCTGCTCCAGAAAGTAATGTTGCTGTCTGTATACAAAAACGGCAGCTGGTAAATATACAGTTTGATCAATTCTTAATACTAGATTATATATGCGAGTTTTGTAGTGATACCAGCTTTGTCGATAATCATGATAATTTATCTCATCAGAAAAGTACTGTCTGTACTCGTAATCATTTTGTTTCTTGGAAGGTGGCTGTCCTTGTTGGACTTGGATGGATTCAGTACAAAGAAATACTTAAATTATATTAGTGTAAAGTTATCATAATTGACATTAAAAGATAAACAAAAAGTAAATTAGAAATGTATGAAAGCCACACACACACACACACACACACACACACACACACACCCGCGCACAGAATTAACTATCTTCCATTTAGGTGACAAATGTTGTAACGGATTAAGGAACTAAAAATCGTCTTTCCAATTAACGACAGGAATAAAAAAGTATGTTCATAAAAAAGATCAAACTAAAGAAAGATTACCATATTAACGTGTTTACCTTATCTTTTAGGTTATGCTACGTTGTGCCGAAAGACAGGTACGTGACACTTAAAGCTCACTGCGGTGTGCCCACTAATACGTATTTGAAGTGTTTTCCAGAGTACTCTGAAACGTACTTGAGCGCGGCGCAAGCTACACCTGCACGACTAGAGGTGGAACGGAGGAGGACGCTCTCGGCTGTTCCAGGCGGTTTCATTCGTTTCAATATAATATACGTAATTAAAGTCAACTCAATATACAAGAGTGTTACCTACTTATTCATAATTATATTTCAATATCATTCATGCCAAAAGATTTAAGTAAAAATTTCCGAATGTTATAATTTTCTCGCAAGATGGGATTACATGCAAAGAAAACCAATTAAAAAAATGTTCAGTTGTTATGGGGAACGTTTCAACTAAAATTGTTCTCACATATTTCTACCATTAAAATATTTATATTACTTTCTACTAAGCTCCGTTAGTTTCTCTTTTTCATTGGTTTTCGTTGTGAATGATTGTGTCTCTTTAGCCAAAGATTACAGCTGTGTAGCGTATTCCTTTTTAAGCTGCTGCTTTAATATTACCATTTGCAATGGTGAATATGCAAAGTTTGGTTTATCTGGTTATCGATAATAATAATACAGGGGGAGTTATTCATGACTGGTGGAGTCTTGTTTAATCATATGATAAATACAATTTTACCATAGTACTTTACTATATTACGCAGTAGACGTAAGCCGTATTTTTATCGTCTGTACATAAAGAAGCATTTGCTTTCTCTCTGTTCAAATAGACCTTGCCTAGAGAAATACCTTTTCAGGCGTGCACTGAAATTCGATAGTGGGGATGCTCTGCTGAACCATAAAATTTATATAGAGATGTACGAGTATACTATCTTGTATAATAATGCAGTTACGCTCAAATCAGTTGAGAATAAGCTGTTTTGGTTAAAGTGTGAGACTGGAAACGTTATTCACTTTCTTGAAATGCTTCGTTAAGGCCATCTGGCATCGGGAGGGGTAAAAGATGCTTTCGTTTATACATGCCTACACGCCTAACGTGATAGACGATAAATCGCTGAAAGTTGAAAGCTGGGGTTTAACAACAAGTGAACGCCAAAAGAATTGATCTTACATTCCGTTGTACTGGTAGCTAAAAAATATTCTTGTAAAACTCATCACCAATCTTATAAGCAGTAGAACAGTAGAAGCAGTAGCAGTAGTATCTTACAGTAGTATTTATTTTACCTCATGAGAGAAGTTCAGTTTTTGCTCGTACACAATGCAAGCATTTGCTCCAATGCGGCCCTCCTTCTTGGAGTCATGTCGATACGTACAAAGGAATACTTAAAATATATATTAGCATTACTTTACCCTCACTCAGTCAGAACATATATGGCAACACATTTTCACACACACTGTCATTACACACACATAGGCTACATAATCCCACATGCGGATGAAAAATTAAACTACATGAATTAATTAACAGAATATACAAAAATTCATCATAATTTACACTATAAGTAAACAAACATTTCTATTTTAAAAATGGCTGACGGTATGCAACAGAAAATGATGAGAAAAATATGCATGCATTTGTCATCATTCGCATTACAAATAAAATGTCATCCAATGTATGTATATGTTATCGTTCATACTATCAATCTGTGTACTGAGATGTAAGCCAAACATTAATGTAAAAGTCATATCTATAACGAAAGATACGCATCATATTTAACAGTAACAGGAAAGTCAGAAAGATGTTGAAGACACTAAAACAGATTAATTATATCAATACCAAGAGGCGTACAAAATCCTCTGCGCCAACTGCAACAACTCATATCAAGCAGTCAATAGGAGGATCTACGTGCGGATAAAAGAACTTCAAGAGAGAGAATACGCATAAAAGGTAAGTAAACAGAGAGAACATCTCGGTAATTTCGCTGTAATGTGAAGTAAACAAGTAAACATATTTAAACCATAACCAATATGACATAACCACTATATATCATGAAAATATAGGAATAATGAAACGATCTTAACAACAGAAAAAACTACAAGAACCCTAACGTGATGTGGAAAACGTTTGGAGTTTTACCGAGATCCAATTGCCAACAGCATTACTCACATCGACTCTAGCATAAAATACCACTACTATACACAAAATGCCTACAAACACGCAAAAACAATATATGGGTTTACACGATTACCACTAAACAGAAGGATGCGGCTAGTACATTTTTTTTTAATGATCTTGCATTTGTACAATAGCTACCAAAGCATTATAAGTGATTAAAGCCATGTTGTAAAAGATAATAACATTACGTATTTTTTCCCTTATGTTAATTACAATTGTAATATTTTGTTTTCTTTTTATGAGAGCATTACATTGCCGTTTGTTGTTCTCTCATTTGTTTTCTGATTTTTATGGGTTGAATTTTTGTTACGTTCACTAATTTCGTAAGTCACAGAACGCAAATGTTTAAATTTTTTCTAAACCTTTACGGTAACGTTTGAAACGCGACCTCTACATCATGATTTAAAAAGCATGTTATAACACACTCATAATTATATTTTGTTGATACCTCTCTACTTAGAGCTATGTGGTATTTTAAAAAACTATAACTGTTAAAGACAAGTTATGCTAATGTTACACACTTATATGCTACAAACATTAATTTTTAAAGCGAAATAGGTTTGATGTTTTGAAATTACAAAAAAATAAATATGTTGAGATTTTTATAAATAAAATATGAAAGGGGTGGGAAGTATACATTTCGTGGGCACATCCACTCACTTAACACGACCACCCACCCAACTGCACACACACACACACACACACACACACACACACACACACACACACACACACACACACACACACACACACACACCTCACGTAATAACTACAGAAAGTTCTGCTTCATGACTTCAGTAGTCAATTATTATATTTTAATTATGAAATGAAGTTTTATTTAAATGTGGCAACAGAAAAATTGTAACCAATGGAAGGTTATCATAAATAGGCATATTCGCGTGGTTGTGATATGACAGGCACGCATAGGCACAAGCGAATGCTTAAAATCATACGTTTTAATTGTTAAATGAAATACGTATTAGTTCTATTCTAAGACCATATAAGTAGGAAGTTTTGCATACTATTATTGTAGAAACATATTACGAATAAATGGAGGATAATTTAGTATTTAACTTATAAGTGAACCACGGTACTTTTACTTTTCCCTTTTACAATCTAGTTAAACTGCTCGTAGTTTTAAATTTTGTAGCAAATATATATAATTAAGTTCTTTATCTTAATTTCTGTGAATATAAATTAGATTATGTAAGCAGGTATGACATACGAGTTGTAAGATAAAACAGCTGAAATATAAAAATAGAACATAATTTTACTGAATATATTAATGAGTATAATTAAATATTTGGCTTTGACACGTGTAATTAGAATAATAATTAATTGAAAATTTACAGAGGAATAACAGTGTATAATATTACAGTATATTATATGTCAGATAAATTTTAATTAATAGGTAACTATTATAGTAATAATAACTGAAAGTTTATTAGCACTGAATTACAAAACTAGTTGACCTAGACTTGCGATACCGCTCCAAGGTTATGTGATGTCGTAGTTGTTAACAATTGTTTTGTTTAATTCTGAAGTGTGTTGTTACTTTTGGCATCTAAATGTACCATTATATTCTATGTTGTTTTCGTTTATTATATATAAACAATAATTTTAACGAACTCACCTTAAAATTCACCATACTTCAAAAAATCATGGTATGTAGATTTCAGTCACATGCTCGAGTACTCAGGCACACACACACACTGTTGTATACTCTGTATGTTGTAAATAATAGGACTAGAAAAAAAAATTTAGATATTCGTTCTGTGAATATATAAAGGACATGTTTACGTGTAATTAATTCATTTCTTATAATCCTGGAGTTTACTACCTCTAAGAAGATCGCACCGAAAATTCCGTTTTACATGTACAGGTAAATAGTAATTTAATATTGAAACGATAGAGCCCTCTCGAACAGTCAAGGCCGTCCTTACCCCCCCCCCCCGATAATCGAGCAGGTGTAACATCAATCTACTCCCCACTTAAGTACGTTCCAGTGTATTCAAAAACACTATAGATACGCATTAAGCTAGCATGTAGTAGGGATGGAAAGCTATACTGGACCTCCGTACGACCTATACAAGCAAGAGCGTCTAGTTCTGTTCAGTCAGTTCGTTGAGCAATTTTTCTTAGTGCGGATTGAGTGATGGTTTAAGTGTTATAGTGTTATAATTAGTGTGGAACTCTGTTAGTTGACATTATCACTGCGTGTGGACAAATTTAATTTGAATTATTTTACGAGTATAATCTTGTTGAATAACTTTTTGATTACAAACTGTTATTTCTGATTTATTAAAGATCGTGATTAGTGATGTCATGGTGTCTGTATTTTGTTTTTCACTTTATCATACGACGATCCGTGAGACCGTCGTAACAATAGTTTGATATATATCTGTTTCCCAAATAATTGTAAGGATCCAACTCAACTGAACATTTTATTAATTTAATCTACCAGTCTCTGAATGACTTCAAATATTTAACACACATGAGTTAATCATTAATTAAAAGTACTCTTCTATGTAAACCATAATATATTATTTCCAATAGTATATTCTTTTTATCCTATGTATGTACAGTAAATTATTATTTTATGTTTACTAATTGACAGTATATTAGATGGTAAATATAGGCCTACACCTCGACTGCAAATTGAAAATAAAATTTAGTTTCCTTTGATGTGAAACCGGAATTCTCTAAACATTGTAGCGTTTTATAACATCCGAGTCAATCCCAACAGCAAAGTATCAGATTACTATAAAATAATACCCTGCTCTAACTACAGGCAATGTGCCAGCGTATGTGGACAATCTTGTAAAATAAGATAACTATTGTAAGGCTTTGGGCGGAACTAAAACGGCGTAGTACTATTCTTGAAAAAGCTGGAAACGTATCTTAAGTGAATTGTAAACGACCTGCTCAGTAAATTCCTTTACATGTGATAACTGAATTGTCTCAGAACTACAGACTTAAAAAATTAAAAACTTAAACAATAGAATTAGTTAATTTTGATGTAACTGTGTTGTCACAATGCATATGTTAATCCTGAGTATTTGACAATTTGACATAAATAATTTAGATGCTCTATGATGAGCAACAGAATACCATATTTCTTGTCATCAAAAAGTAAAAAGTCATCAGGTAAAAGGTTATAACTGACATGACAAAGAATAAACAATTTCGTGTAAAAGTAAATTTTACAAGCAAGTGTTAATAATATCACGATTGTTTAGCTATTGTAACTTACTATAAAATGAAAACGTCAATTAAAAGTGTATCTGCCAGTGTGCAAGTACCTATTGTTAAACAAAGTGCGTTCTAAATATTTTGGTTTATATCCAACAGGTTATTCAAAGATGTTATTAAATTTCTCTCTCAGTTATTTTTACGAAAACGTTTAGCTAACGTGTAGTAGGCCTACGGAGAGACTTCGATAAGCTTGTCGTTTGCTCAGTGTGAAACGGTAACCAGTAGAAACCTAAGATAAACTGTTGATCTTAAATACTCCAATTCTTGGTGTAACTTAAAGGATATACACCCGCGCGCGAGTTTTAAAATATCTTTATCATCGTAGAGACTTAGGCATACATTTTTAAAGCAGTTCAGTATGTTTAGATTCTGTTTATCTTCCAGTTTACATTTTATACTTTTCCAGTATTTTCGCCTGGTAACAACACTTATATATTATCATATACTGTTAATATTACTTCTGAAAATAAAAACTAGGCTCTATCGAACACCATGTCTTCATCTATAATAGCTTATGTTAATATCAAAGATAAAGTACGTGATAATTTGTATAAATTATATTTCTACATATAATAATAATAATCTGAAATTATTAATAGAAAGAAAATGGTTCTACTTTTCTGCTTTTCATGTAAGCGACAATGTTAAGGTAGTTAAGGTTGATGTTTATGATAATAGAGTTTTCAAAGTAAAGTGTTTATATAAGTGTTTATATTTGAATTCATAACAAAAACCTAAAAAATACATGACGTACGCTGATTTACGCACGTTTTTTAGTATAGGTGTCCGTCTGTACATATTCCCCTTGAAGTCATCAGGTCTGCCTGTTGCATACACGTTTTTCTACAGTTATATTCACTTCAGTATTATTTGTAATACAAATCAATTGTTCTAAAAATCATAGATTATAGAAATAGAGTATTCTATTTTATAAGCATCCTGCAAATAAATACAATTCTTACAATTCAGGATATACGTTTAACATAATGAAATGCTCTATGTAAATGTTTCTTTCGTTCCTACCATTGGCGTATATCCAATTTTTTTTATAATGGAATGCGTACAAATAAATTACGCATATGTAAAAAATACAAAATCTACCATTCACTTCTTATTATGCATTTGTTAAAAGATGTTTTGGTTATTTTTCAAGTCACCTGAGTACAGAAATTCTTAAAAATACATACTTCCAAGAAGGTTCTTGATAGTTTAAATGTCCCCATTTCGGGTACCAAATTACACGTGAGTGAGGCCGTTGAAGAGACCCGCATTTCAAGGGTTCAGGGTGAATCTGATTTCTGTCAAATTTGTCTCCCTTAACAGTTGACAGTCCTAGGAAACCGTTATATAATATAAGGATAGGTGCGACTTAGTAATCGAAGTCACATTATACGTCGTTGCGATACACGCTGCTTCTGACTCCCGAGTTGAGAATAATCCGGCTACCTACAACTAACTATTCTACCTCCAGTATAACCTTCACCTTTATCAGAGCACCTCCACTATCACCACAAGTCACTGTTGTCCAGCCTCTTCAACTTGAACACTGATGATGTCACTGACTGATGGTAAAGAGGACTATGCACATGTTATAACCTACCGTTGAGGATGGTGACTCTGATGTTTTTTCGGACCATCAGATTCTATTAGATCCATCGGCAATTGAGATTCAACGGAGATTGCCACTGTACAGTTGCCAAATGTGAGAACTTACGTAAGGCCACTTATAAAACAGAAATTATCGCATTTAATTCCACGACCGAGTACGCAAAAGTATACATTCAAACAGAACAATTGAGCCGGTAAATAACTATATGTGGTTGGGATACAAGATCATTTTTATACTTACTGTAGTGATATAAATACTCTGAGTACTCATGCAACAAAATGAAAGACGTCTTAAATTACTAGTTTGGGCATAAATTACAACTGAAATGTTATTAGATAATTACTGTGCCAAACCCTACTATACAGATGTTAAACTTAGAACGTTAACAAAAGACCAACCAAAAACGATAGCAGCCCCTTTGTTCTATAGGTGTCTCTAGATATTCCTTAGCGGATAGAAGAAATAATATTAGTATAATTTAGAAATATTTGATATAAACACTGAGATAGGAAGGTATAGGTTTACAATGAGGACCTGATAATTTGGGAGGGGGTGTCGAGTTCCAGAAGGTCGTTAGGAATTATAGACCACAGTGTGGCAGAAGATGTGTTGGCCGCCCCAGATGAAGATAGAGTGGTTGAGTATAGAGAACAGGAAAAAACCTATATGGTTAAGACCTTGGAGTTGACGACAATGGTGATGATTATAGTCATGCCAATTTTCTTATTGGTCGGGTTGTGGTTACTTGGAATATTTTATGTTGACAATCGAAATGTTTAGTTGATACTGATTGTACTGATGGTATCTAATAACAAATTATGTAATTGTATTTTATTGGCTGTTAATTTTTGTCTCCTTACTGTTAATTGAATGTCCCCCTAACTTCTCAAATGGAGGTACCTAATTGGAATATAGCTTACTACAGAGGCTCATTTATAGCCTGGGTAAAGTTTAAGCAAGTGAGGAAATTGTCGTTTATAGATTCAGCAAAATGTTAATCTTCTTCACACTGAAAAGTAAAACATCTCGTCTCACAAGCGCTCATGTTGCACGTATTGAGTATACGTTAGACTGCTGAAAGTCACAAAGTACTACAGAATTACGAATTATTTTTAATCCTAAAAGTTCATATTTACTGATATTATTTAATAATGACTGTTGGTAAGCTTCTTAAAACAAGAAGAAGACAATGTGTTACTCTGTTACATATTCTAGCTGGCAATCGAAAAAAATGTTGTCACACGTTTCGAGCTTCACATCACACCTGGGTGATAAGCTATCATCTTATCGTCGTAGAGGACCATGCCAGTCAAATAGAATTCTGGTATTTCAACTGACACACTTTGGAGTGGCCCAATTGTGCATCACAATTATTACTCAACTTTCACAATATTACTTACGTTTAGTCTACAATACCAGTTCGGTTGGTGTAATACATTTATATTGGTCGTAGTCATTTATCCGATGTTTTCTTAAAATATAAAAATGTTTTATTCAACAATATACCTTAAAGCTAACCGAGGTTTGGTCAAATAGTTTAAAAATTGATTTAGTTTTGCAGACAAGTTTAAACAGTGCGGTTACAATTAATGTTGCATTTGCATTATTTGTTTATGTGGTTTTATTGTTTAATCCTCATGGGATTTGTTACCTTTGAAAGTAATTATTTGTATAGTTTATAGTTTTTATAAACTATTTCCTCAATATTTTCTAAATAACTTTGTCAGATATTGTAGGTACTGATGGCATTTATCATAATAGGATTTACAACTTATTTTACAAAATGTTTTCAAGATATTCCACACATAGTTCTTTTTTTTTGCGTTACTATGGATATACATGATCACTTGTATAATCCGCTAGAGACAAACAAATTGTGTACTATATACGCAATTTATTTTACTTTGATAGCTAGTAACAAAAAATCGTTTCTTTTGATTTAAAAAAAAAACACTTACTTATTTGTTATTTATATGTTATATAACAGAAAACAAATACATTAACGATTTTAGGACCAGTATAAACGTCTTAACAGTTTATCAGTTACATAGCCAGCTGCCACCAATTTATTAACAACACTTTTAATTTTCAAACAAACAACTATTCGAAATTTAATTGTAATCTGGTCACACCCACATCTGCGGATTCCCATTGTGCAAATAGATTAACTTTTTGCGTTTTCTCGTAAATTTTACATTGATCAGAAACAGTAATATGCTGAAGAATGTGCGTAAAATTTTTCAATACTGGCACATCTTATTTTAGATTCTTACATGACTGTCTAATTCAAAGCCTGCTTTTAAGGATACAGAAAAACATAAGGTATTATATCACGCCTGAGGTAAAAATATTATATTCGGGTGGCAAATGTAGGAAATCTATGTACATCAACCTGTTTCTGAAAAGTAATTTGGTCAGCTCAAAATCCAAGGACAATAATTTAGTAACGAACGTAGCAACACTGATGATGGAAGTTACAATTTCTATAAATTAGCACATGACCAAACTAATATCCTGTAATACTACGCCTACTATGTCAAAAACACAAAAACGTATATTATTTAAAGCAGCAATGTTATTTTATTAGAATTTAACGTTGTTAATGACTTGTGAAGTTTTATAAAAACGCTTAGTAGCACCCAACAGGATCTTGCTTAGACTTAAGATTATAAGTTTACGATCCAATGGTACTAACTACATTTCTCAGATCAATGTGTGTACGTTTTCTGTCTGCAAGTATTAAACCTAGGATGGTTTGTTCTGGTCTCAAACAGGCCAAGTCTAGAGCTGGTCACTCCAGCGCTTCCTTGGAAGTTCAACACTTTTTCGTCCCTTCGGCTTATATTTCCATAGTTGTTTGGGGATGCGGTAGTCATCCATTCGGCAAAGATGTTCCCACCAACTCAACCGATACTGGTCAATCCTGTCGAGTATACTCATAGTATTCAGTTCCTAATGTATACTATATATGTGTTTCTTCTACAATCATGGAGACTACACACCGCTACGTGCCTCAGAAATCTTATTTCAGCCGCTTGAATACAACTGGCCTGGCCTTTCGATAAAGGACAATTCACAGATTCAGAAGCAAAGACACCCGTGTGTAACAAATCTTCAAGTTTACAATTGACATCTTACACACTAATGTAACAAAGACTAAAAATAATCTACTTAACACTATCGCAATACATAACTTCGTACACAATAATTAACACATCAATTTACACTAACCGTTGTCAACACACGTAACAACTACTAACGCGTCTTATCGCTTCGCTGCGCAGTAGCCGGCTGACTGGCTCGGCGATGTGTTCGCTGTGTGTAGAGTCGGAAGGGTTAGAATAACCAGGAGATATAAAGGGACACGACAACTCTAGAACCTGAGAGAACGTTCCATATTATATCGCCTAGCCGCTAACAGAGTAAGCGTCCAAAATGACAACACTGTTGCGCCAATTACCCATCTCACTGTCGTAAGAATATATTGTGATCTGCTGTTAAAAATATTGGCACGTAATACTGGCCATGTAGTACTGGCATTCGTAGTTGATGCTGTAAATGTATCTGATATTGTAATTATACGTATTGCACATTATGGCATACTAACAATAATGTCAAATACGCGCGAGCAGGTAAAACTACAATTACTAAATAGGAAAGGCCAATCCTCGGAATCACTTCAGACAATTAAATAATCAATTGCATATCAATAATAAATTACACACACACACACACACACACACACACACACACACACACACACACACACACACACACACACACACACACACACACACACACACACACACACACACACACACACACACACACACACACAGTATAATACGTATAATATAGGTATAACATAAAGGGCGTACAACACATCCGTTGTCAGAAAGTAAACTTACCGATAAGAGACGAGAAATAGAATGAACTCTGAGTAATTTCCATGTCATTTCTAAGCGGTCAGGGAAAATCAGTTAATCGTAACATTCTAATCTAAACTGAACTACACGCATTACGCCCGTATTCCCAACGCGGTAAATATTAATAACGTTGTACTGTTAAATTTTGCAACCATTCCCAAAACAGCGATAACATACCTCTGATGTAACATTACATTTTTTTATATTGTTGTTTCTGACAGTATTGAAAGTTATATATATATATAAACTAATGTGAAATTACAATGTTTAAAATATTCTCTCTTCCAAACGACTCATTACTGTTATTGCAATGTAATCAATTAGGCTATTGCCTATTAATTTGTTACACATATCCTATTTAATGTGCATTTTAAATAAATTTGAATCTAATTTTTTCATAAAGGTTGCTATGACCCAGTAACATCGACATGAAAACATATCTCAACGGTAGTCGGTCAGGATAGCGACTTGAGAGGAAACGGCAGGCTTGGCCTATTCACCTCTCAAAAGAAACCAAGGCCTAGAGAAATATATTTTCCATTTCAATTATTACAGCGCGGAATTAATAAATATAATCAGTCAGTTCTTAGTCCTTCAGTCCTTCGACTGGTTAGTACCCTCCCCGCATATACCCGTGGTGCGTGTGATACTGAGTCTCTCACAGGTATATGGGGCCTACAGTTTAACGCCGGATCCGACGGCAATTTTTTTTTTTTTTTTGGGGGGGGAGGGTTTATACTAGGCTGGATACCTCTCGCTGGGTTGCCATTACCTTGCGATGGGGAACGGTCGTATCTAAATCAGATGGCCCCTGGCGGAAATTGAACCCGCGCCGACAGCGTAGCAGCGTCACACGCTAGCCACTACGCCACGACCGCTAAATATAATCAATATCATAAAATTACAATGGCATAATTTGTGGATTTGGAATTTGATGAGAATACTGATGAGAAAACAATAAATTAAAAGTTAATCCAGAACCTTCATATGGTACACTGTGACAACGATAATATAGCATCCTTGTCAGCTCTAGATATTATACGTAAAATTAATGTTAGTGGGCTACAAAATGTGCGGAAAACAGAAGGAAAATAATCAGTTTCATAAATAATTAATGTCTTTTACTACTGCTGCATTAATTACATAATTTTAAGACGGTGGCAAGATTAAAAACTGAAAATCCTTTAAAAAGCGGAAACTATATTTAATGTACTTACTCCAAACATTACAGAAAATCTTTACAGATTAAACTTATAAGTTCTGTATAAGCCACAAAACCTTTCAATTGAGCGTTTTAATAGTAAACATACCACACAAAATTCGAGTAATTCATTAAATTCGCATTAAAAACTAAAAAAAATTAAAATTCTATACCTTAGATATATGAATAATTGTTGGAACAAGCTGATGTTTAACGTGAAAGTGCATCAACGGCAGAGGAAGAAAAAATACAACCTTAACAATGTCAAGTTGAATACACAATTTGCTTTTGATACATTTTTCACAAGGTGCCTTTATCCTTTAATCACTTAAGCAGAATGCCTGATATTGCAGTTACGAGACTTCACAGTTATTCCTCATAGCCAATGGGAAATATATCATCATAATCATTTCTTTTAAATTCACACGAATTGTGAGCAGAGTAGAGTAGAACGATTACAAAAAATTATCTTTCTATTTATAATATTACAACAAGTTCATTCTTTGACGGCAAAATTATAGTGAAGTAAATTACAAATAAAAGCAATTTTTCTTTACAAAGATATATTACTGTGAGTTATCTACTTACTACTTTCTACCTCAAAAAAAAGCCAGAAAATAATATTTTTACAATAAAAGATAAGGTAATATAATTACCAAAAATATTAAAGGATTTACGATTAAATTATTTGTTACTACAATATAACACAGTAAAATATATGTTAATTTCATTGTAAGACACTTTCCACAATTTGAAAGTGGCCTTATAAGTATCACATTGGTAAGTTCAAATTGATATTAAGAGGTAATAGATACATCTCATTCTTCCTTAATATGCTTCTTAATTTATTGTTGAATACTGATAAATTCCTTTATTCTGTGTGTAGGTCTACTAGATATTTCCTTATTTATAAAGTAAAACTGAGGTATTGTAAATAAAACTATACATATAATGAGCAACCTAGTGTGTTTCAAAATTAATATTTATAAATTTATCACCAATATTTTTGAAAAGCAAGACTATATTGTTACAGGTAATACGAAATACATTTCTAAACAACCTGCCTCTTACTAAAATGTTTGTAACAACTTGATAAACAGCAACACTTTAAGGTACAAGCAGCTAGAAGAAAGGTTTCTTATCGACAAAAGTACAGTTTTAAGTTACAGAAGTTTTCAACGAGTGACTACTTTTAAAGGACTAAGTTAAAATGTGTCAGGTATAACATACACAGTTGTTTTTGAACATGTTTCACTAACTGTAGTATATACCTTTGTGTGTAACTAATTCCTTGAATGTTTTGTACAATCTGTATGTTGTCACTCACTAGCTTTGAGTTTATTCAATGTGCGAAATATAGATGTGTAGTTAAATTTGTAAATATCAAGCATAAACCAACTAAGGAAACACCAAAATTTCCCTCTTACGAATAAAGCTTCTTGATGAATGTATAAAGATCTCTGAATTAAACATCGTACATTTAGAATTTACTAGATTGAGAAAACTAAGTAAACTTTATCGTTTATAGTGATAAAGTCACTACTGTTTTGATACATCAATACAATACTTTCAAATGTCAAATAATACACGTAACGATATATTACTTTAAATAATTTTATGATGTTATGCCTCCTGAGTCTTAAGGAAGTAGTTTTTAATTTACTAAATGTTTTATCTAACACACACGCGCGTACGCACACACAAATATGTTTTCATTATGAAAATATAAGTTTTACATTTAGTTCTCTGTTTGGTAATCGATAGTGTTCAGAGTCAAACAAACCTTTTGTTATTTAATATAAAAATCTGAAATGGAGACACATTTTCACTAGCTTGAGCACAACCAATAACAACTGACGTCGAAAAGAAAGTGCACTAAGTAAGTTATTAAACATTTTTTTATAAACTTAAAAGACAGATAAAATAATTTGCTAGTCATACTGTTGCATTTGTTGAAGAGAGTGCACAATGTATCTGTACACATATTTATACGTAGTGTATAAAATACGACGATTGTTGAGTGTGCGTGTGCGCTTAATGTCGCCAGGTCGCGCGGTCGCGCGGTCGTGCAATAAGAGCGATATTTAAACTCGAATATTGGGCTCTATTTTTTCGTTAGCGGGCATCGCTACAGTCGAACACAGTAATTGGTTGTTGAATGTTTCTAACTGTCGTTTATGTAATGATTCAATCTGCTTTTTTGCGTCAACGTCAACGGTTATTAACTACAACTGCGATTTGCTGACAGAATTTCTCGCACTTTCTTGTAAAGTTTAAAATTCCCAATGAAAACGAGAGATTTCTCTCTCACTATTCATCTAATACACTTAGAACTACAAAATTTTGTAAATGCAGTAAAATAAAATATCAGATTTAATGTAAAATATATTATTTCTATATTTACCGTGAATAAGGTGAGTACAAAGCATAATCTCTTACTTAATACATTACAACTGTTACGATATATATATATATATATATATTTAGTCACTTTTTGCTACAGTCCGTTTCTTGATATATATAATACATTTAATATTTATAATTAAATTTACCTCAAGATGTTATTTTTATCCTTTATTGGAACATGTTTCGGGCACTATCTTGCACCCATCCTCAGCCTTCCGGTTTTTCTGTCTGGTGAAGTACATATGCTTTGCTGGTTGACTACTATTATTGTGGCTTCCTGTTGGCTTCTGGTATTTCAAATTGGTTTTATTGTGTGTGATTGTGGTGTATGTGTTAGTTTTTTGTGTATTTTCTATGTTCAGTGCTTTGAATATTGTGTCATGTTTTGTATTGATTTGTATTTGTTCAGGTATTAGTTTGTTTTCTGTTTTATGTTTGTATATCTGTAAATTTTCCCAAATGTTCATTATGGTGCCTTCGTGTGGTATATGTTTTATTAGTGTTACATTGGTTATGTCTGGGAATTCATGTCCTGTGTTTATTGCATGTGTGGCTAAATTGGATTTATATATTTCTGGTTTTTTGTATGCATTTAGGTGTTCAAAATAACGTTTTTTCAGCTGTTCTTTTGTTTGTCCTATGTAGCATTTATTGCAATCTTGGCATTCAATGTTGTATATGCCGTTAGTTGTTGTATTATCTTTGTTGTGTGAGTTATTTAGATTTTGTAATTTATTTTTATTAGTTTTGTATGCTATTTTTATATCTGTGTTTTTAAATAGTTTTGTTAGTTTTGTCATTTTATTATTTATGTATGTGAATGTGGCCCATTTTTTGTTGTTGTTATTATTTATGTGTTGTTCAGTTTGATTTATTCTTAATTGTTCAGTTTTTATTTTATATTTGATTTTATTTTCTATTTTGATCGCAGTATTTTTATTGTATCCATTTTCATAACCAATTTGGTATATTATATTTCTTTCTTTGTCAGTTTCTTGTTTGTTTAGGGGAATTTTGTACATTCTGTTAAATAGCGAATAAAATGCTGCCATTTTATGTTGTGGTGGGTGGTCAGAATGGTTAGGTATAATGATGTTAGTGGAAGTTGGTTTTCTATATATTGCATATTGTATGTGTTTGTTGTATCTTGTGATGGTTATGTCTAAATAGTTGATTTTGTTATGTTTTTCTTTTTCTTCTGTGAATTGTATTTTGGGATGTATGTTATTGATTTGTTTCAGTATGTTCCCTGCATTTGTGTTTTTGTTATTTGATACATATAGTCCATCATCTACATATCTTGGTTTTGAATTCCCCAGAAAAGTCTTACAATTTTAAACAGAACAAAGGTTTTCGTAAACGTTTCACAAAAAATGTAACTGTAAACAAATTGAAAACTTACATTATTGAAGTTTTCCTTCAAATGATTAAATATCAAAATTGTTAAATTGATAAAGCTGTAAACGTTCGTTCAAAGCAGTTGTTCAATGTGGCCATTTTGTTGAATGCAGAATTCAGATAGGCGACTCCACGCTAGCCGGGCACGTTTTATAGCATCAGGATTATTCTTAAGAGGAGCTCCATATTCTATTATACGTGTTACAGTTCTTCTTGTGTGCCAATATGACCGGAGTAAACTAACGACTTCATTCAACCCCAAAGGAAAAAGTCTGCTGGTGTGAAATCAGGAGATCGAGGTGGCCATTTTACTGGTCAGTTTCGACCAATTCATCGCTTACCGAATGTATTATTTAAATGGTTCATCAAATCACGACCGTAGTGAGCAGATGCACCGTCATTAAAAAACTACATCCGCACTCTATCTGCAAGTGGAATATCTTCCAAGAGTTCCATCAGATGCGTTTGCAAAAAATGTAAGTATTGTCTTCCATTAAGCCTTGGTGGTAAGAAAAAAGGGCCTAAGAGATTATCACCAAGAAGACCGCACCACACATTAAATGAAAAAGTATGTTGGTAATGTCTTGGGGGCAGTCTCGTGGGTTTTCGTTTGTTCAAGTGTAGGTGTTTCGAAAGTTTACTATGACACTTCTCGTAAATTGTAACACTTTTCTGGCGCATTTTGGTCTGTTTTGTTTTTAATTAAGGTCAAATTTCTCAAATTTGTACTTACTTTTAATAGACATAATACACATCAGTTTTCTCATAATTAAATTCTCTGCAAAGTTAGTTAGAAATATTTATTTGTTTATTAGCACATTAACGAATTAATTTTATCCCAAATCTAAAAATGTGTGTTTTTCGACTCCAATGTTTTGTGTTTTACACAGTTTTTCTTAAAACAAATTGAGGTAGAGCTCTGGGACCACTTTTATTCAATTTTTCAAATCAGAAACCATAAGAAACCACTAAATTTACCCTTCACTTTTTACCCCAAGAATTTCAGTATGGTGTCATTTTACCGTGGGAATAGAAATCAGCCGTAACTCGCTAACGAACCGTATGCGGACCTATATTAAATGAACTTTTTTCTTTATTTTTACATGTAGAATGAGCTCCTAAAGTCTCTGCATATCTTCGTGAATCACCCTGTGTATATACACACACACACATATGTCCGTGTGTGTGTGTTGTGGAAATTGAAAATTACACGAAAATATTATGTAGAATTGCCATACGAAACATACAAGAAGAGAATGATAATGGTAGCAACTTTCACTGAAACAAAACTGTAAACATTTGGAACGAATATTGGACGTGACGATAAATATTTCAACTGGCAATAAGAGAATTAAAAACCTAAAGTACCTTAAAGAGTAGTTAAACAATTGTAAGCAGAAACATTAAAATTCAAATACCAAATATAGGAGGTAGTATAGGTAAAGTACGGGATTAAAATGTTAAAAGCGGAAGAAAGAAGAACAAAGTAAGAGTTATATGAAGAAATTTGTGTTAGTGGTTGAAATCACAATCAGAATGATCAATATTGCACACCACTATATAAAAATTATTCCGATTATAATTTTTATATAGTGGTGTGCAATATTGATCATTCTGAAAGTAAGAGTTAGATGATTAAAATTTAGAGAGAAGAAAGTGTAGGTTCATGTGAAAGAAAGACATGAAAACTATCGGTAGACTATAACTCTTGCTAGAAGTGCAAACTGAAAAGGCATATAATTCAAAGAAGAACAGAATGTAGTGGAGATAGGACGTTTTGAATAAATATGAAAATATAATGAAAATGAACGTGCTATTATAAACGTAATTATTAATTATCAAGTATCAAGAACGTAATTATCAAGTTAAGGAAAACATTCCTGAGAAATTAGTGACATCGGAAGGAGAAATACGTGACATAACAAAAGGAAAGTAGAAGCATTAATTTAAAATTATTATATGTTCATCATTATTATTAATATTATTGTCATCTTTACTGGAAGGATTAGGCACCAGTTGACCTATTCTGAAACTCATCTTCTCCTCGCTCTACCAATATCATTCTTCCTAATGAGGTTACATCATAAGACGACTACGGGTACATTATTTCCCATGCTGTGCAAATTTGGCACCACATTATACTATTGCCCATAATATTCTTTTGCAAATATTAAATATTCGATTTTCACTTTTCTTCTAACGTCTGCATGTCTCTTCAGATTTAGCAGGGATTGCTCTTTTGACCTTAAGAAAAAATTATATTTCAGCGTCTGAATTTTCTCCAGTATATTTTGCCGTATACTAGATATAAAGACTAGGTAGAATGAATATGTTACACACACAAACAACCATACATTTTCACTCACATACAAAATTTAAAATAGATACTGTTTTGTAAAGCTTAATATATGTATTCATATTGTAGAATCACAAGATGATACAAAACAAAAAACTCAATTTAACTATCAACACATTTAGAGAACTTAATCAAATAAATAAATACTATGTAACTGAATGAGGAATGCAATAGAGAATCAGTGATCTAATGAGAACAACCAAAAAATAATTATATAAAGGAAGAATTATAATAACTAAACCAATAAACCATGAATAAATAAAGAATAAATGTTACAGATACATGAATAAATTAAAAACATGAATCAGCCTTGTAAAAACATAATAAATAACTTGCCAAAACAGAGATAAAAAAGGACAAGACGAGACTGTGTCTTTGACATAATAATTACCCAATAGATTAAGGAAGTGATTTTATGTATCTTATTATAATATTGTAAATAGTAATGTTTTAGTATATAAGTAGAAAAGGTATTTAGGGTTAAGAAAAATAATTTGTGTAACAATCCTAAAAGTCAAACTAGGTCTTAAACCTAAGACTGAATTTGTAATTACCTTATATATAGAGTTATAGTAAAGACCAGATAATTATTGTAATAATTGTGTGTACTCAAAAAGAAAAGTGATAAATAATGATAATTAAACAGTGCAAATGACACAGTGTAAACAATGATAAAAATATAAAGTGTTGTGAACCAAGTATGGCCAGAAGTTGGAAATGTGGAAATGACATGTATTTTATATGAAGTGACCAAATAACAATAAATTCAACTTTATTAGTGCAAATGATAATATAAAGTTAAGTGAAATAAAAACATAACAGAGATTATGTAAAATAATCGGAAAAGTAAGGTTATATTAAAAACTTATATTTACTGGAGGTAGATAGAACAGCCCTGAGACCGAAAAATACACCAACCAAAACCAAGGCCTCTTATAGATGAATCTAAAATTCATTGTTACAAGAAAGAAAGCTTTGTCTAATGTTGGTGTCCCATGAAGAAGGAACAAAATTGAAATAGTGGCCAATCCAACCAAGTAAGAAGAGTATAGTAAAAAAGACAAGAAAAGTTATAGAAATTATCAGTAAACTAACGTACAACTTGTGTTCAAAAAACCTGAAGAAGAACAATTGGAATTACTATACTAAACTGGTGTAATACGTCTTGAATTGGTGAGAGCTTTCCAATTGACAAAGGATTAGCGTTTTACACATGGACGTAGCCAGGATTTTGGATAGGGGGGGGGCAGAGGACTAAAGGGTTACTTAAAAAGCGCCGGGGGGGGGAATAAGAAAATTGTTTCGTCTCGGTATGTTATTAAGGCTCGTCAGTATAACTATGGCATACCTATTATAGGAATCTAAGCTAAAAAGAAGTTTTTAAAATTAATCCAAAAGGGAATTTAAAAAAGTTTTACTCTATTGATCCAAAGCAGTGATTGTCGGATCTATTTAAAAGACTTTTATGTTACTTTATTTGTGAGTTACCTCTCACATACAATTTTTTTTATTAGCTACTTTTTAGTAACACGCACCGTTATCGAGTTAAAAATTAAATTTTTCCTTTATTTAAAAACTTTAGGAATTTTTTCTCTGGAATGAAGAATACTACGAAGAAATGTTTCAGATTTAACCATTGTAGTGCACACTTAGTTTTGATATATTTTACTTTCGTGGCTGTACTAGGCACTGTTATATTCTTGGGCGATTACTTCTATTTGGTCGTTAAGAGGGTACCCTAGATTGTCAATATATACCGCAAGAAGTTCAAAAATATTTTAATTCAAGGGGTAAAATTAAAGATTGGAACACTTGATCCAAGAAAAGATGTTCTGGGGTCTCTGAGACCCCAAGATGCTTTAAGGGTTAAATAATCACCAAAAGTCACAAATAATAATGTGATTTTAATTAAAACGTGGCAACAATGAAAAAACAGAGTTACGTAAAAATACCGTGATGAATGAAAAAATTAAAGTTTTATAGTACGGTATGATATAAAATTAGTATAGTACAGTATAATTTTATACAATTATATATTTTTAAAACAATATTAGTTTTTCGTATGCAAACTAGCAAAGGATATATTATCACAAAGTATTAAACTAAAACATGTTACTAAAATAACTTACTAAAATAAGTTAAACTAAAATAAAAACTAAATCAAATAACTAAAAAATGTTAAACTAAAATAAGTTTTCTTGGATTTTCAGAAAACCTTTTCAGCACTTCCTTCTCCAATTGCTCCTTTTTTTTCTAAAGCAGTTTTTCTGTGGACACTCATTAAGCATAGTCCATTGAGACGCTCCCCTGTCATCGTCGACCTAAGCCAGGTCTTTACTCTCCGCAACGTACTAAACGACCGCTCTACAGTACAAGTGGTGCAAGGCAGAGTAATAGAGATAAGCAGCGCTTTTTTTGTGGCCGGGTAAAAGATTTCAGCCTCTTTTACTAGATCTGCTATTGTCAGTTTTTTTAGCTGCTCTTTATTGATTTCTTCTTCTCTCACATAGTGTACCATAATTCAACTTCGGAGGCAACATCTTTTAAGTTATAAAAATCTGAGAGCTCCTTGACTTTTATTTTAAAGTCTTTCATGGTTATCTCGAGCATAATTAATGGGTGTAGAGACAAAATTGAAAAGGCAGGTGAGTGTTCATCTGAAAAACGTGCCTCCAGTGAAGAAACTAATTAATCCAAGTAAGGAATTACCAAGGATCTGTTCCAGTACTCTAAAGGACTGGAAGCTGGAGGATTGGAGCGATGTTTTTGTTTTTGAATAGATCTTGGGACTGTCAATTCCACTCTAACATCTTTGGTAATCTCGTCGACACCATTTACAAGCTCTGTAGTAACTTTCTGTGCATCACTACAATGAGTTGTTATCACTCCAAGGATCCGTTTGATGTGTTTTGAGCATTGGACCAGGTCCAGGGTTTTAAACTATTGATGTGTCCTGTAGGTACTGCGGATGAAGTGAGGTCTCTGATGAGGTTAGACTATATTTAAATAAAGACGGAAACTAAAAAGAAGCTTGCAAAGCCGAGTTGAGCTATAACGCGACTGGTCTGTTCACCAGGAAAATGGCGGATGCTTTAAAACTAGGGACTTACAAAAGCGGGAAGTTCAAAACTGTAAATTAACTATATATGTTTCTTTAATTCTTTAAAGTAAAGTAAGGATAACTGTCCATCACTGCTCCTGTTCTAGCACTCCTCGCATGCGTTTTTTATCTACTTTTATTTTATATTTTTTACTTTGTAACTTGATCTAGGGGGGGGCAGCTGCCCCTCCCTGCCCCCCTTGGCTACGCCCCTGGTTTTACACAACACTTTTGTAAACTAATTAACGAACAAATTTAGTGTGAATACATTTATAACCATAATATATGATATAAAAAGTGAGTGACACAAACTTATTTTGATCTAACAAAAGTGTAGAACTCATAGAAATTTTTATGAACATTCAGTATTGTGCATATCACAGAAAGCAATATGGCGTCTAGCGTTTTCAGTGCAAGGGTAAAAGAAGGGGTAAAGCAGCGCGCCATGTTGAGAAATAATGAAATATGAGAGAGAGTATAGACAATTAAATTTTTATTTTATTTTCTCTTGTCAATTGTTTTGTTAATGTCAGATAATTAATTATTTTCATTGTTTTAATAATTTTATATTTGTAATGGGTAATATTAATTTGTAAAATTATCTAATTGATTTCTTTTGTATAATCATAAGAACTCACATACAGCCTTCATACACAAACAACAATTATTTACTATGTGTTCAAACCTTTTATTCATGTATGTTATTAGTATAATACTTGTTAGGTGACTTTATAATATTTTAGTGAAGACGTTGTTTATGTTGTAATAACCCTGAGATATAAACAAATCTTTTCATGCATCCGAGAGCTAGATGGAGCAGAAACCATAAATAAGGGAAATTATTTATTAATTAATAGAAAAAACGGATATTATTATATTAAGAAAAGCAGGAATAAATACTTACTGATTCAGAGCAGCAAAGGAAATGTGTTCTCATTTATAGTACAATTCTATAGATTGTCATTTAAAGAAAATTATTTACACATTCATTAGAGTATATTTTATATAACAAAAATATTGCATATTACAAAACGGGCTCCCAAGAACAAAGGGGATCGAAGGCGTTAAAAGGTTAGTATAACCATAGCAGTTACATCCACACATTATATTTAACAAATATAATTTAACATAATTGGATCCCAACAACGTGGGTGTTACACAAAAATATATCTACACATTATATTTTAAATTATATAATATTACATAATTGACCCCAACACGTGGGGCTCTACAAAATGCAACTGACGTTTGAAAATTGATTAACTATTTATTGGCATAATTTACATCACAATATTCATTCATTTCTGTAGGCCTGTATAAATCAATCAACACATGCTTATACACTTAGATAACTTGTCAAACAAGTAAATATCAATATTGCATTGCATACCGGACAAATATACGATAGGTTTGCTATAAAATTTCATTGTACACCACTGCAACCGTTCAAATTGAATGTTTGTCTACAAATACCATAATTGTTTTTAATCAGACCGTTATGACAAAACAACGCTAAAACGAAGAGAAGTAGAGGGGAATAGAGAGTTAATGATCCACCTACCTCACACTTGAGTAGCAAGAGAACAGCACTTACATCTTCCGCCAAAATTTTCAGAACACATGGCTACCGAATTACATGATATGAATTATTCCCATTACGCCTTCTCAATAGCTATTCTACTTGGTTTCCAATAGAGTATCATACTCCATTACCAATAATAATATTATTGAAATTTAGCAAAAAATTATTATTAAAAGAAAATTATATTTAATTAGAAATAAATATTGATACTTTTGTTTTTGTTCTTTATAAACTTAGCAAAAACTGTGGTACTAGTACAACTAAATGTGTAATATGTTAGGCTATCAGGGTTGCATGTATTGGGAAATGTAATTTTTATAATGGAAAGTGAATTGGAACTTCACTGAATGTCGACATTTTAAAAATCTGTTTGCGAAAAAATAAATAAATTAAAACTTATATAAAAAAGGCAACGGACACAAACAAATGCCTCCTCCCCCACACACACATATATGCGTGTATATGTATGAGTAAGCCAAACTTTGGTTCAATAACTTTACAAATTAATCTGATTAAATGCTTTATGGTTGGTTTCGTACACAGATAGAAAGGTTTACCTGTATCACATTACTAAATTCTCTTTTGTTTACTGAGAAAAAATATTCGTTTTTAAAATATCATCAAAATTAATAAACCATGCGGGTTTAATTAATTTAAAATGTGTACGGTTTCGTGAATTTGTTTATACTGGTACGTAAATGGTTTCGTCTCTTCAATCAATATTTCATCCGAATAATTCTGTCTATACTTGTTACGTGTGCTTCTTCCTATGCTTTCATACGTACAAACACACACACACACACACACACACACACACACACACACACACACACACACACACTATATGTGTGTATATTTGTATCAGCAGCAGCGCAGGACCGCTGTCTACCCAGATCTTTGCTAATCATTCGCTAGGATTTCTCAAATTATCAGTTTATTCTTATTCTCTTTATTTACGAGAAAATCCATATGCTTCAATATTTTAGTCAATTTACCTTATTTGCTAAAGGCTGCTTTAATTTTCTATACATTAGTCTCTCAGCTTCAAATCTAACATTGATTATGACTTTCGGTCATCATTATGACTTGTATTGCCACCCTCGTTTAATGTGAACGCATATTCCCTATTAAATTTTAGTTTCATATATATTCATTTAATTTTCTCTATTGTCTTGTTATGCCTATTACTAGGGATACAGTAATGGTCGCTTCGCAAAGTAGCACTTTTCCACATCGATCAGTTCACAATATAGCCTACCAAGGACGTTTATAGTAGACAAAATGGCAACAAAGTTCAAGCCATGTTGCCTATTACATTACAATCATACTTTGCGTTACCATTACAAGTAATGCTCATGTTGACTTACTTGCATTTAAAAGATTTATGTTCAAAAAAAGACAGTTTCTAAAAAAAAATGTCTTTCATAGTTGTACGACACAGTGTTTAAAGGTTCTACTACTTCAAGTTTATTCCTGTTGCTGCTTTAATTAGCTAGTTTTAACTTATACGAGCACTATGCCACTGTTTCCGAAGTAACATATAAAAACGAGCTTTCTTATTCTAAATTAAAAATGATACCCTGTTATTCATAAATCTGAGACTTCCTCAAATCATTTACCAACGGAAAGTTTCGACATACGAAAAGAAAACTCCGAATAAAATTTCAATATTTACACTTCTTCAAATAACTAAAGAAAGAGTTACTGAACCTTGTGATACTATTTATTTAGAAAAGGATATAAATGCATCAGGCTTTAACATGTTGAGACGTAAGGACACTAGTAAGAAGATGTGTGCCGAATCAAGAAAGTCGGAAATTTAGTTTCACCATAAATAAAAATACTAAAAATCATTGTACAGGTCTATGATTTGAAGCTCGAGTTAAGACGATAGGTTTCAGTAACAGTTTGTAATGTTAGGAAATAATCAGCATCTGTAAAACAATGGAAGGTATTGTTCTTTCATTCTTATAGAAACATACAAAATTTACTCACGCCATGTAAAGGAATCTTATGTAAACGTTTGTTCCAATAAGACAGTATTTAAATGATATTTTAGTAATTTGTGTTATTAATCTTTTTATTATTGCTTTTTACTATTTTTAATTTACATTCTTTACGTATGTGATAAAAGTTGTAAAGCTTGGTAACCGTTCATTACTTGTGTTTACTATTAAAATTAAAGCTTTTTATGTAATTGGTATAAACATGAATAACATCGGTTGACTTCTTAATTTTATATTTGATATTCGATAATCTTCGAAATAAAATAAAAGCTTTTTGTAGCAAGATAAAATGTATTCCTATTAACAACAAATTCTTTAATTCGTTCACAATTCGTTCGAAACATTAGAGAAGTTATGCACTCTAAACTTTAAGTGTTGGTTTGCGAATAAATAAACGTTTAGCCTAGTATGTTATTCTAGTTAAAATAATTTAAAATTTACTTTGAATTTGTTTTTAAAAATGTATTTAAACAATAAGACTCGGCACCAATATTGAGCTAATGTGGTATATAAATATTTATGTGTCCTCAGATAGGTTACGTTTAAGCATTAGTTCTGCGGGTAGTTGAAAAATGTTGTCTATAACTAATGATCTCTGACATTCTTCCTACAAATTGGAGGCAATAACAATTATTCTCTTGTTTGTGATGAGTGAAAAAATATATGTGAAATAGTATAATCTGTCACAAAGTTCCCAGGTGCTGATAACACATTGTTCACAGGAAGAGTAACAAAGATGATTGATCTCCGAGTGGAAGCAATGGAACGTGAACTCCGAGAGCGCAATCAATCAGGAAGTTGTTTGCAAGTAGCTGCTCCGCTATTTGTCGTATCTGCCTTTGTTGCACACAAGACAAATTGAAATATTCTTCATTCAATATTTAGTTTCAATTTTGAATATTGCTTCCTTAGTCTGTTACGAATATATATTGCTCGTAGTCAGTATATGAGTACAAATAAATTAGCTTTGTTCGTACAAATAAATTTACGAGAATTATCTCCGTTATTCATCAATTTATATTAGTTGCAATTCATTATTTTATCCCCTCAACCGGTTCTGCAGCACGGAGATATTACAATAGCAATTTCTGTTGTTTAATAATGATGTACAAGAATACTATAAGTTCACGTGGGTTTAAGAAATTGATTATCCGAGTTCTATCAGAGAAAGTACTAACGTACAAACTCACTATTTAGGTCACGCTGTTTAGGTCACAGCCCATTATTTTAGATTTTCTTTTAGGTCACATTTCGGATAGATCGGCGTATTGTCGTCTTTACTACTAAAGAATTCCTACCACAGAAGTAGTCAAAATGCCAGAAGGAAGGCTTTAACATACAGGAAGACTGAAGATGAAAACATTTCTCAGTGAATGATTCAAATTTGAAAGTTACAATTATTTGTATTATTATTTAGATTTGCCTTGTAGATTTGTACGAGCAATCGTATTTGATACATTAATCAAGATATCAAAAGATTCATTTTACTTTCAAAAATATTACAATCACAGTGGGATATAAAGTAATCAACGGTGTTTTGCTCGTCAAAATTGCTACATGTCAACAAATCATAGCTTGCGTAAAGTTAATGTAAATTTAAGTTCGGCTTATTCTATTTTAAATTCTGAAAATCGCAGGAATAATACATGGTTGTTAAATTGTTGCATAAGATGCTACTATTTAAATAATATAATTCAACACATATATTCTTGCTCATTAAATAATATTAATAATAAATATAATTTTTCATTAAGTATATAATTTTTACATTTATCTGCATGTTATATAAGAATTTCTCTCAACTGTCAATTTTAGGAATTACAAAAAATGCTATCTAATATTGATATGTAATTACGATAGTGACAGATTACTATTACAGAAGGAACTTTCACGAAAATTTTCAGCTGTCTGAGAAAATATTTTTATCATAATATAATACACTCATAAATCTTAAGATTTTTATTGGCTTTCACAAAACTATTTTATATTGACTCTCTTTAACCAGACCGAAACGCCTATACACGAGAATTGTATTTGTTTCTTGCTGAATCTTACTGAAACGCCGGGAAAGGTGTGAAGCAGTTAGTTTGGCAAGCCTTTGTTGTGTATCTACCTCACAACCCTCTAACAATTATTATTATTATTATTATATCAGTTCTTGCAAAATTGCGGTAACTTCAGTCTGGTATACATTACGCCAACCTAATCGATTAGGAATTAGTTTTAAAATTTATAATGTATAATAAACCTAAATTTGTCGACAATAGAAATATCAAAACTTGAAATCCTATAAAGTGCTAAATTTGTCGCTAATAGAGGCTATGTTTACACTCATGATAATAACATTTTTAAAAAGTCTAAGTTTATAAAGTTGTATTGTATTTTTTATTTTTCAAGACATCTGTTATTCTCACCCACGCATTATATTTTTTGAAAATTATATTTTTTCTAAGTGTCTTATTGTATTTTTTACGTGTTACGAGTTGAATATTACATTGTTATAAATGTAAACTTGTTGTTATCAAAAATGTTTGATTGGGCTATTACCATCCATACTACTTACTGACACAACGTTTCGGGCACTAAAAATAATGTTTTTTTTTACACCCCTTCCGGTGCCCGTGTAAATAAAACTAATAGGGCAAAGTTGACATCGTTGCACTGGTTCCGTGGATAGACCTTTCACGTAGTTCCCACTCTAAAGCCTGCACACGAGTAGAAGTAGTTGTAATCTCCTCCTTTCAATATCAGTTATCATTCACTATATGTCACTAAAGAATTTCAAACACTATTGATATTGAAAAGTGTTTTTATACTTCTAAATAATGCCTATGTTTTTCAATTTAAATCGTACTTTTGGCTGCTCTTTCTTAAGATTCGAATACGGCCAGATACACAAATGGCCCAGATTCTCGCCTGGTCTATTCATGGAAACATGCAAAGATTTTCTAAGTTATTATTATTTTTTATGATTAATGCATTTTTGTTAAGTGCACTGTGTTAAAAACTCCTTTCTTACATTTCGAATACACAGTCTACTCAATGGGGATTTTTCTAAGGAATTGTAGAAAGTCTCCATGGATTTTCGTAATTTTTTGTTATTGTCTTCCTTAAAGCTTATAGAAAAAAGTTAAAAAGAATTTTTTGCCGCTTTTGAATTTAAGGGTGGTTTCCACCCCGTTTTCATGGGTGAAAAGAAAAAATTAAAGTGACCTCAGAAATCGATAGAAAATGAAATTCTAAATAAATAATACAGAATACATTTTTTGATAAAAATGCGTTGCATTTAGTTATTCAGACTTGAAATTTGCGTTTTTTTTGTGAAAAATTCCATTTTTTTGGAGGGTTTTTCGTACTTTACTCGAAAACTATCAACTTTTCGGAAAAAAGCTTATAGGAATCAAAATAAAAGCTAATTTAATAAGGAATAATTTGCACTTTGTTTCGTCCCCATATATTGAATCGTTATCGAGATATGCTATAAACCAAATGTCAACTCTTAATTTTTTAACTGAAGAAGCGAACTTAAACTTGATATTTATCAATGAAAAATAACGCAATTTGCGATGATAATATTACTAAATGAAAGCTCTTGCAATTTTCTATAAAATGGTAAGTCGATGTTTTGCATATCTTGAAAAACAACGAAGTTACAGAGCAAAATAGTAAAAATTCTTAAAAGTTTTTTAAAATCAAAAATTAAATGGTCGCCATTTTGTCAGTTTTGCATATTGGTGCGGGATACTGTAGATTTAGATTGCCTATTATATTAGGAATGTCCTCAATTTTTTTTTTTTATGTATTGTAGATTAGAAATGCGTACCGTTTTCGTAAATTTTAATTTTTTTGATTTCAGAGAAAATTTGTAGTTGATAACGAAGTGTTTTATCAAAAAATTTATATTGCCCAAAAATATAGCTCACAAAAAGGCGAATATTTTAATTCTTATTTCATGTTTTTTTAAGTATTTTTCGACAAGTTACAACTGTTTCAAGGTGTGTTTATAAGATTTTATGATAAACGTTTTATGTTTCTAAGTACAATATCTTAGAAACAGTAGGTTTTAGACTATGGTACATCCCAAAAAAGTTGTAGCCCTTTTAATTTTCTACAAAATGCATTTTCTTTCATTTGTTATCTTTAAAATTAACCGAGTTATGGTCAAAAATGTGAGCGCTCAACGATGATAAAATTCGGTAACTTCTTATTTTATCAACGGCTACTAAGTGGAAGTCGAAAATAAAAATTTTCTAACCGAAATTAGTCGATAATAAATATGAAGTATTTTGTATATAATAGTTTAAGATAAAAATATTTTTTTATTATTTGTTATTTTTTCACGGAATTTGAATTTTAACCTATATATACCCATGTTGAGAGCTTTCGAGCGAAATATTATGTTATCAGCCCCTAATTTTGGCTATTTTCGCCCTTAAACCCACCCCTTTGCACCACAAGTGCAGTCTGACCTCGGAATCGTGATCAGTGACCCAAAAAACCTATATATACCCATGTCGAGAGCTTTCGAGCGAAATATTATGTTATCAACCCCTAATGTTGGTTATTTTCGCCCTTAGAACCACCCCTTTGCACCAAAAAAACGTGCAGTCTGACCTTGGAATCGTGATCAGCGACCCAAAATACCTATATATACGCATGTCGAAAGCTTTCGAGCGAAATATTATATTATCAACCCCTAACTTTGGCTATTTTCGCCCTTAAAACCATCCCTTTGCACCACACATGCAGCCTAACCTCGGAATCGTGATCAGCGACCCAGAAAACCTATATATACCCATGTCGAAGGCTTTACACGGTGTCCTAACGTTTTTTTACATTTTTAACCTTTTAGGGGCGTTTTTCAACCCTTTAAGGGTGAGAGCGGTAAAATTTTTTTTTTAACTTTGCTGTACAAGCTTGTAGGAAGACAATACAAGAAAATTACGAAAATCCATGGAGACTTTCTACAATTCCCTAGTTTTGCCGATTTTTACGCCTCGTTGAATAGACTAACAGTAAGAATTCATTTACTTTTTTTCACCACTCCAGTTATACTAAAACTCTGAAAGTTATCGAAGTGGCCAGAGATAATAGAATAAATTAAAAATTATGTTAGCTCTGCCCATCCATACAAATGCTAAGCTCCAGGACTTGATGTATTTTTTTCAAGCCTCTATCTTCGTTCTCCACGATAGAAATTGAAAAGTTTGTGATCGTTAATCCTAATCGAGTATGAATTACGGTGCGCAAAGTCGCTGATTTTTTTTGAAAGCATATACCAAGACTGCCACAATAGGCACAGCCTTAAGTGCTCTGAAAACTTTAGAATTTTAGGCACTCAAAAGGGACATGTTTCAAGATCACCATTTATTACCACTTTCAAAAGAGATAGTACAGTATTGAAAGAGCTCTATTTACGTTATCATACAATATAGTTTAGTTAAGTAAACGTAGATAAACAAACAACAAAAGAAGAAATGTTACGCATATTAATATTGCAATCGTATTGGATATTTCAGTTTTTTGTTTTACTTTAAATAATTTTTTATTGAGAAGTTACGACGGTTCTAGTATAACTTTAACAGCTTCTAAAAATATTTTTGTAGAAAATGTTTAGATTAAAAGCTGATACACCATTAATAATAAAGTTAAAGATATTTTATATCTGTAGACCAATTGATATATATAATTTTTGAGATAACTTTTCTAAATTGTTTAAAGTGTATTTTATTATACTTACTGGATACGATTAATAAACTTATTAAATAGATACATTGTTTCTTACTTTGGTAATTGGTCCGCCGACATAAATTTGATGGTCCATTTATAACTACCAGTCGTCATTTGTGGACTATTTGTTTAAATATTGTAATTCAATAATTAAAAAATATATGAAAAAAGCAAATACTCAAAGTAATTTATAATATTATAGAAAAGGTATCTAAACATTACGTGGTAAACGTAGGTTGAAAATACGGTGTGAAGAAATAAAAAACTGTTATGTTGTCCAATGATGGCAACCTTTCCCCTACGGTAACAAACAAGCGTAAACCGTCAAAATAATAAACCGTGAAAAACTTGTAAAATAAAACACAACTATAGCCTGTGCTTAACTATAAAAGTAGAAACACTAATTAGCCTGTAAGTGCACTGGGAATAACCGGAGGAGCACCAATGTTACAGAAATCTATAAAACGAACAACGTCAAAGAAGCAAAGACTTGCTTAAATACTCATTGTATTACATTTCGAATTCCTTGTATTACATTTCATAAATTATTTTTTTGTTATATCTAGAAAAACTTGGAAATCATTCTAAGTATAACGTGTCATACTCGTCAAATAATTTACATTTTCTACGATGTCTTCTGTATTTACGATTTTAGTCACAACACATATTAAGATCTGCCTGCTGTCGATTTACTTTGTATCATTTATGTTTAAATATAAAATACTATCTTTTTAGTGTGTAGTGACCGTCAGTGATTTTATGCACACATGACTTTAATATTAGTAAGAAATTAATGTTAATTTTGGTAAAAATATGTAAATTTGAGCGACTGACGAATATGTTTTTATATTTTAAAAGGAGAAGGAAAACGCGGAGCTTCTCGTAAACCACAGTTTGGTCAAGATATTACAGCTTATGAGTATATCTTTATCCAAAAAATTATACATCTATACACAAAAAAATACATTGATTTGTCGAGTTATTTTAAAAGTACGTATAACACAAACCGGAAACTACGTAATCAAATTCAATATGGACTTACAGTTAAAACACTTTAGCATTTTGGAAAAAAATTTGCGATTTTATGCAAAACTACTAAAAAGTCGTTTATAATTACGGCTTCCTTCATTGTAATTACTTGCATTTTTTAGTGTTCTTTCAGTTAATTAAAAATAACAATATATTGAAAACACATTATACGTAATACATAAACTGGAGTGGGAACCAGCTTGTTATGACAGCATTATTTTTATGTCATGACAAAGAAGTAGATAATACATGCGTCTGCAACAACAATAGTGGTCAAAATGTGCATTAATGACAGTGATTTGCAAACACGGGCACTTCTTCTCTAAAACACTATGCATAAACATTAAAAGTTACTTCTGACGATGTACTTATAGACAGTAGGCCTATACATAACTAGCAAATATGACGCTTAGGTGCCAACTTAGAAATACTTGTCCGTTCTCCTCCAGTTCTTAAAACGAGAATATCATTGCATAACTGCAGATTCGTAAGGGTTTTCTCTTACTTCAGACGTGTTTCGACCACCAAGCAGTCTATGACGAGGATATCTGTCCGACGATGGGCATGGAGCTTCGTTTTTATTTCTATATCCCACTAACTACACAGGTAGACCGTCAAACAAACGGAAGACACACAGAAATCAAACACATTTAGATATATTTACACTAAATAAACTCTTGTCATACAGGTAGATAAGAATATAAATTTAATGACATTTTATGTATGAATTTTGTTTGCCTGTTTATAGTTAGGTATATTAGTCTACAAAGAGTATATCATATTATTTGTTGCCTGGTAATTGTTGACGAATAAACAACCATGTTCTAACGTATCACAACCAAGATCCCCTACGTTACATAAAAATTATAATAAAAAACACTAGAGTTATTCATTGTAACGAAGGTCAGGTAAGTGTAAACCCTTACTGAGTAATAATAAATGATATTAAATAAAAATACAAGGTAGTAGAGCCAAAGGTAAATATATAGAAATACAAAATATGGAGTGGTCAGTGAAGGGGTCAGTGCAAAGAGTGAGTGATAAGTGCAGTTATAAATAATTGGTGTTTAGTTAATTTATAAAAATGAAAATGTCATCATGGCATTTACGTTGGAGTTTTGTATGTAGGAGGTGTTAAGTAACTACATTAAGAGTGTATTAGTTAATTGATGTTTAGTTAATTTATAAAAATGAACAGGTCACCATGGAATTTATGTTAAAATTTATATAGAGTATATATTTTATAACTACATTGAATAGATAATGGTTGTGTTGTTAGATTATAATTGTAAACTTGGCCAGGAAGGCAATAATTGGTGATAATATGCCAAAGGGTTTTACTGAAACTAGGTTGTGGACATATGAAGGGTTCTATACTAAAAAACTGTGTAATGATAAACAAAAAACAAGAATGAAGTAAAAAATTGAATTATTGTCCCTAAGCCAGTGACACATTGTACAGGAAGCCATGTCAGAAAAGTTAGGCAACCAACCAACGTAAAGACACTAAATTTTATATAATAAATTAGAAGAAAGTAATAGTAGTTATTAATAGCAGATAAGTGCCATGAATTACAATAAAAACATAATATATGTAATAGAAGAATAGGTCACAAAATTAGTATTTTGTAATAAAGAGATAGTACTTGTTAGAATGATAAGATTAAGATGAGAAAGGTAGCAAAATGTATGTAATTTTATAACAAAGAATCTGTGAAAATGCAATATTATATAACGTGACTTTTGTAAAGGAGTATTTTATTAAGTAAGTGTAAGAACATTTTTTAATTTTGGCCGGTATTAGAAGGCTCAAGGATTACAAGTATTAACCAATAACAGAACAGAGATTGGTTGTCAAGGACCACATAAAGGCAAGAAAGTTTGTTTATTCTATCGTTAATGGTGAAAGAGAATAGTCCAGCTTTATGAGTAGAACAAAATAAAAAAAAATTAAAAGAACTAATTTTCAAGATAATTCAAATAACTATTGATTCAAAATGAAAGTACTAAATGATAAATAAAATAAAGAGGAAGAATGACATAAATAAATTAATGCAATAAATTAAAGTAAAAATAGGAATTAAAATCGAATGCTAAACCTCACTTTCTTACAACCAAGTGAAAAAAAACCTATTGCTACACAAAAACCATGGTAATCCATAACCACGAGAAACTTCAACATTAGTGAAGATTAAGAATTGGAACTCTATTCCATCCAGAGACAAATACACCAAACTTTTATTTTCGGAACTGGAGATTGGCGACAATACGACGCAGACATCTGTAGACTGGTTAAGCGACCATCACGGAAATATGTGTAATCTGCCATTACGAGTTAACCTCGTCGTCAGACGGTAAAACCCACTTACGTTGAAAGATATTAGTTAATAAGATTTTATATTAAATTTTTAATACCTTGTACTTTTATTTGCCATTTTCTGACCCTCCTAATAGTCACAAGAACCTTCCGAACCCTGAGATTAAGAAAGAGCAAAAGTATAGTTAAAATTTAATATCTGAAAATCGAATGCTGTAGCATAGTCGATTCACTTAAGTGTGGTCGATTTGTTGAAACCAAGCGAAGCGAGAACGTCGCTCGCTTTAAATAAAAAATAAAGAATCCTTCATGATAATTATGATTTATTATTTGCTGACTATTTAGTGTGTTTTAGATAATTTGTAGTTTACAGAGAGAGAAACGAGAGATATACTGCGATTGGAAAAACTTAACCTCAAATAATTGGCTGACGATAAACCACAACACAAGCACTCATATGGTAGTCGAACTGCGAGAGAAGAGAAAAGCAATTCACGTCTTATACTACCCTCTCTTAACGTTGTTGTACCGTCTAGGCCTTAATATGAACGGTCTAACCACCAAATATACTAAACTAATATTACACGCTACTCGTTCAGGGCTGATTTACTTGTTATAATATATTAGCGATTAACTTCAACAACGCTAGACACTTGCAACATAATAAAACATCACCAACCAAATTGTTTTGGGAGAATTAATTCGTATCTTCGAAAATCTCTCTGAACACCCTTTTATTAACGACTTTTTATAAATAAACCATATAGACAGTGAAAATTGAACACATTCATCTTTTATTTATACAGCAAATTAACGCTTACAACGTGAGGCTAAATTAAATTATTAATCCATTAAATATTGGTACCACAACGTGCATAAGATATAAGAGCACGTCCTCTATCTAGAATATATATAACAAATTGGCGCTCAACTTGCAGGGCTTGAGTTAGGTAAAACCTAGTTAAGTATCACTGTTACTTAACTTGAGCAGGCGACTATTAGAGGCAAAGGAACGCATACAAGATGGGTTTCTAAAAGGATGGGGAAGGACCAAGAAACGGAAGTAGATAGACGAGAAGAAGAAGCAGAGATAGTTACAGACACCGAAATGGAACAATTTTATAAATAAACCATATAGACAGTGAAAATACATCACATTCATCTTTTATTTATATAGCAAATTAACGCTTACAACGTGAGGCTAAATTAAATTATTAATCCATTAAATATTGGTACCACAATGTGCATAAGATATAAGAGCACATTCTCCATCTAAAATATATATAACAATATCCATATTTTTATTATTATTAAATTTTATTATTGTGATGGTGATAGATCAAAATATTGAACAAAAATTATATATTCAAAAAATATATAATACATTCTAGGAGAATCAAGTGTTAGTGATATTAAAAATAAAAAATAAACATGACAATGTGGTAAACATAAATGTTTATGTATTTATAGCTGTTTAAGAATTATATGAAGTAAAAGATTACTAACAGACATTTAAACACATAAACACTATGTGCATTTAAGGCATTACGTCTACAATTAGTTCTTCGCTAGTGGTATTTTTAAATAAAAGTTTCGTTTATTAGCATATTGTTAGAGAATGACGATGCAAATTTAAAGTCAGACAAACGACTGAATGTGCGTGATATTGCATTTAGTATCGTCAATTTACGTGCATACAGCGGGTTGGGCAGACTATTTTCGCTTTGCTTACGTTTAGTGTTCTCGTCATACTAAAACTTTAATTATTTTAAGAATCAAATAAATCTGATGTTTTGTTTTCCACCATGCTGTGATAGTGGGGAGGCAACCAAAGGCGGCTGACTGATAGACTAATCAATAATTGAAAGCTGCAAACGACACCGACATTAACTACAAAAGCTTAGTATGCTGCACTCTTTCTAAACTTTTATACGTTTCACTACGTCCGTAGCGTAGTAAAATCGTTTTCCAGTCAATGTACCACAATTGCATTCGCTGTATACACATTTACTTCCTTCTGCCTCTCACATTATTTTTTCCACTCAGTGTTCATATCTGTTTATATTTCTCTCTTTTTTCTTAGCGTCTATTTATCACTTTGTTACACAACAGGGCATCATAAAAATACTAATTTAACCCTAGTGCCTGAAATATTTCAAAAGAAGTCTGTAAGTTCTGTAATATTAGGTAAAAGTTATTCTACCCCAACCCTTTTAAAATCAACATTAATTTAACACTACGGATTGTAGACATTACTAAAGCACCTTCGTAAATGGTAAATATTACCAAACATTGATGTCTGTTTCCTAAATCGTTATGTTCCGTAAACAAAGAAAAGTTGCGCAAAGTGTGTTGAGGCCTGGTGTGTTTGCGTTGTCCGCCTCACAGTATGAATCTCCAGGTTTCTCCTGTGCAGCTCTGTCATTCGGTAATATAGGCCTATAAAGAGTTTCATATTGTTTAATATTAAATCTGTTGTGGTGCAACGAACTCGCTTTACGCCGAGTAATCGCTCCGTAGTTGTAAGGATTGACACGCAGGAGCTTAGAGTTATACCAGCGTTGGCAGCAGGGGCGGACGCTATGACATCTTTCAGGCAAGGAACTCAGAAATTCTGATATAGAACATGTTTCCTGTCATACCATGAAGTCCCCGAGAAGAACCGGAGAGTGGGGTTCTGGAATGCGGACCGGACACAGGCTACCTAACGGGCGCCGGCACCGCGTATGTTATTACTGCTCATAGTAGGAGAAGATTCAACGTTTGTTTGGTGCCAACAGCCAGGCGTCTGTTCCACAAAAACATCGGGAACAGTTATGGCTCTGACGCCGCGAGTGTTGTTCAAGGTTACGGTTACGGGGTCGTTGAAGTTGAAGCGCCGACGACCAGCAGAACGCCCACGCCCACGTGCTTCACCGATTCTGTCAACTGACTGGTTCTCCCTTCCAAAGGGAAGAATTGGCATTTCGAAATAGACTTCCACGTATGTAAAACAGATCGCTTCGGACTTGTTCGATTATACATATGGTTACTTCCGTAACCAGTGCGGAAGGTTCTCCAGCTGCCATCCCAACATTATGCTTTCCTGCTACAGGTATGCAGAGAGCTATAACGGAATATCTCGTCTTCGGAGAAGAGGCACTCCTCTGTATATATACTGGGACTTCGCAATATACTGGCAGGTCGTTCGTATATACGAGGTACAGAATGAGAACGGGTATGGATCCTAGGGAAAGGTCGATCGCCGATTAGTAATGAGACCACTTTACTAGGTTTTTACTAAAATAACAATTGTAGAGCAGACAACCATTACTACCTTTTTACAATTATTCATGTAATAAATATAAAATTTCCCGACTACTGCGTAGTGCAGTACGTTTTTAGTAAATATTGTGATAATAATGATTAATATAAAATAATTTAGTTTTAGCTTTTAAAAGTGAGTATGTTTCCATGTATAACTATAAGCCTCTTCCTAATATCTAGTCTGATAAAATATGAAGGCTTATACCTGATAAACTTATGCTTACGAATTTGGAAAAGGTTACAAACTGTTTCAACGCGGTCCAAAATGATCGAAGGCATCTCGTTTCTGAAAAGTGCATTAATCTGAAGTCTTAGTCTTCTTTCCTAGGAGCACATGAGTCTGATCCATACAACAAAGATTAGATTTTATAAAACTCTATTCGAGTATCCGTCATCGTTTTCCCATTAGAGTTAGCCGTATAATGCTACATATATTTTAGGCCAGTCTTATTTACAATAGCTACGCTGAGGTGACTACTGTATGAGACTTAGCTCTGTGTCTCTGATGGAGGGGATATTTATGAGTGGATGTGTCTTGGTATCGTTTCCTTGTCAAGACCAAAGCTGTGATTCATCACAGCTCTGAAGCGCTGTTCACAGTGCAAACTGGTATCCATCACAAAAGCAGACTACATAGTTTGTAATATTATGGCAGTCTGCTTTTATTACTACTTACTACAACGTATTATTGGCAATTATTACTACAGTTATTACGTATTATTGGCATTGTGTTTACAACTTAATACTTTCAAGTAGTTTGTTATAGCAATTTTAAAAATTCTAAATTTTTAAATATCGTGTAGGATTAGTGTAATTTTAGTTACTTTAAGTTAGTAAGTAAATTATCCTGTTATTTATTTATTTGTACCTGCTTATTTACAATGTCTCTTCAATGATCATTGAAAGAAAGAAAAAGAAGTTACGTTGTTCACAGTGAGGGTCGCAAAACATTCAGTAATATGATTGGAAAAAGTGGTGAAGAAACCAACAAAACTCACTGAATCAAGCAATAAAACAAGCTCCGTATTACTGTAATAAATCGGAAGGCTGCATGGAATAATTGAAAACGTAAAGGAAATGCACACCAGGTGGAAAACTCTCCACACCGGGGATAAAATATAAAACATGTGGGAAACGGAAACTTTTTCTTGATGATTTCGATAAGTGTGTAGTAAGAAATATTGTTCAAGTTCGTATAAAAATCAAAACGTTTTGCCTGTTGTTAAAAAACTCCTACCTATCGTAAAGAAAGAATCCACTTTTCATGGGGTTCTGAATCATTAACGCAAGTGCTTAAAAGTGTGGGATTAAAGTGGAAGAAATGTAGAAGTAAAAGAAAAGTGTTAATTGAAAAACCAGAAATTGTAATGATCCGTTACAAGTACATTGTGCAAGTTAAAAGTTTTCGGGTATCTGAGAGAAATATATTTTTTTTAGATGAAACATGATTTGACAGTGCGGAAAAAAGGTAGTGATTTTTTAGATGCGGAAAGTTAAAATGGCTTTGTTTCAGGTTTTAAAATTTTGTACAAACTTTGTAGTACTAGTAATGTCTATCATGGGCAGATGAACTATGAAAATTAAAAAAATGGGTTGAGAATAGCCTAAGTTGTTTCCAAATATCCCGCTGTAATCACTAATAGTTATGGACAATACACCGTATCATTCTGTTTAGATGAAAATATTCCAACAAACTATTTTACGAATCTAAATATTATACAATTTCTGAGAAATAAGAGTATTAATTTATGATGAAGGAATGAGAGAGAAACATTTTCAAACTATAGAACTCCATCGCTCCAGAGAAAATAAGTAAAAGATTGATGATTTTTTATCAAGCAAGGTTCACACTGTTGTACGGCTTCCAATCTATATGTGCGATCCTATTGAATTTACCTGGGCAAAAGTTAAAAACTACATACTAAATTGCAAACAGTCATGGATTCTTATTTTTACGGAATTGACTGAAATAAGTGAGAATTACTACCGGGAAAGTGATGGGATAATGTCAGACGTTATTGACAAAATTATTATCACGTCAGATTCGGATGATGATAATATCAGCAGTGATAGTGGTGACAACACAGACAGCAGTGACAGTGATTCTGATCGCAGTGACAATTCTGACAGGGAAGAGGAAACAAATGAGTAGTTAGCTCGCCCTCTTTAAAATGTAAGTAATCTATTACGTTTCGAAGTGTCAAGTTATGAGAGATTAAAATTATATTGTAATACTAATAATATTTTACAATGCAAATTTTTTACTACACATAGCGTCACAGTTTTCTGGCTTTAATGGTCAATGAGAGGAAAGTGAGCGTTAAGTGAGTTTTGATAATGTAATGCGAATCGGTATTTCTCAGTAATAGCTGATTGTTAACACAACTGCGCGTCCGCGTGTCTACGTTTTCTCTGCCCACTTTCCTATCAGGGACTTGGAGCTCAGGCTAAAGCAGTATGTGACTACGCACATTGTTCGCATAGAATTACATAACGCTTTGGATTGTTCTATATGCCCCTTCCAGACGTTACTACCGGCTTCGTGTACTCTACTACTCTACCGCTATATCTGTACAGTGCAAGGAGTCTGTGGTGTAAGTACTGGTTTTCAAAGCGGCCTATTTTAGTTATACCTGGTGATTTTACAAGTAGTGATAGAAGTGATTGTTGCGATTTAATGGGAAATGATTAATTATCGCAAAAATTGTAATAACGTGACATTTATTGTTATGTTACATAAATTTAACTTGAGTTATTGTATAAGAGTTCCTTTGTTGTTTTCTAACTGTTATTGTGTCTAACCAAAGTTTGTAGTCAGTGACATCACTGGTACCAGTTATTCTATTTTCAGTGTTCAACACGACGATCCGCGAGACCGTGGTAACGTTATCAATGTATTCCTCATACGATATGTCACACCATAATTAATTATGATGTGTTACTAAAACCCCTGTGAAAATAATATTAGGGATGTTAGATATTTAGCGTAATATAAGAAAAGTGTAAAATGGTTTATAAAGTGTTCTCCTTATATTCTGATATGCTACTAAAAACAACATACAATGCATTTTCGGAATGCTACTAAAATGCTTGTTTGTGTATTTTTGAGATAAGATATATATTACAGCATATTTATTTTTATTGCCTACCTGCAACTACTGTTCTGGATTCACTTACCACCATTCCATCTCGTCTTTTACCACTGATTCGTTGAGCAGATCTATAACGCATTTGACTGCATGTTACTTTGCTCGCATTGTGTGAGCGGTAGGATTGCACAATGCTCTATGTTTTTTCCAGACACGCCTTCTATACTTTTGTCGATTATCTTACCGGTATCCAACCAATTTTGTAACGTATTACATTACAGAGATGAAGTACAAATTTCCGCTTCCGAAACAGCAAGTTTCGTTTTTATTATGCGATTTATTGTGCGTTTAGTGTGAAGCTATTTATTGTATACGGACATCTGTAGGCCTAATTGGTAACTGACAAAGGACTCCGTTGAATAGGTGACATTTTTTGTTTGTTACGTTAGTGTCGGGTAGTCAGTCGTAAACATGACAAATCGTTGTAAACAAATATTTTCGAGGCTGTAATTAAAGTTCTAAACAGCAATTTTAACTAATGTAAATGATTATGTTTTCTCTGTTCAAACACAGTGATTTGTGCGAATGTCGTAATAATACTTTGTCATCTGTGAAATTTCAATTAGGTAATTGAAAGCGTGGTTTAATGTAGCATTTTTTGTATTTACAAGAACGACGTCGATGTTCATATTGTAATGAAACCCTGTATGCGGTCTTTACAAAAAAAAAATAATAATAAAGAGAAAATTTTATTTCAAAAAAAAATTTTCAATAAAAAAAAATTTTGTTTATGTTTAATCAATGTCTGTAATTGTGAAAAAATCCTGTTTTAATGTTCTGTTAAAAATTTTAATAATTAAGAAGGTATTTATTAATTATTTAGCACTTCTGGAAGATCTGAACCAAGTCCGGAGTTAATCAGATTAACTCCGGTCAGCAATCGATTTATAATTTTTAGTGCTGGTTCAATATCTCACTGTAAAAAATATTTTCTTCTTCTTGAAGTCTCGTTGCATTAATAAATAAACCTTAAATTAGCATGTGAAATAATAATAGATACAAACAATTGAAATAAATGGATTTATTATCAAATTCAAGAAATAATCGATTTTTAATCGATTGGGAGCAATTATCGACTCCGTCTCAGGGAATTATCGATTCGTTCATACAGTGGGAAAAATTATTACAAGTATTATATAAAAAAGGTTCTTGGAGCGATTATGTTAATAGTCAGAGAAGGGTCAACGAGAAAGTATAACATTAACAATTAAAGTAATTTCAATAATTATTATTTAACAATATTTAAATATTTCTGATGTAATGTTTAAAAAAGTTGAATCATCAAACCATATGTAGCTTCTGACGTCACTCGATGGGGGAGGAAGAGATTCGTATTTTTCAAAGATGGCCGCTCCTAGATATGGCGAGGTTATTGGGAAAGTCGTCGTGTTAAAATCTCACAGCAAAATTACCTTCATAAATGTTTTAAATGTCCCCGCACTGGTGTAATCCGTCTAATAGGTTGTTTGGTGTGTTCTGAAGAAGTGTTCCGTGTATACTTGTGTTAATTATGTTATTTGATTTGTGTTCACTTCGGTGGGTTAACTGCTCAAAAATTGGTTATGAGTTGTAGCGAGAATTATCACAAATGTATTGGTTTACTGTTTTAAATCACTAGCATAATGAAGTTTGGTGTTAGTTTCCACTATTGTCGCTAAAGTTTCTGTAGGTTTAGTTAGCAAAGTGTTTAATTTATTTAACTCTCGTTACACTGATATTAGAAGGTAACCGTAGTACCATTTTCTACACGGTTTTAAGGAACGTTATATTACACAACTATTCAGCTTGATATTCAACAAAAGACTAAACTAACTTCCTTCATGTTAGTCAAAATCTGGCCCAGTTAATCTTTGAAAAAGTATTGTTAAAATATTTCGATTTCCCATACACATGATACAAAATTACATTATATATGGAATTTATTTATCTTATTCGTCACCTTCATGAATTATGAACCTTATCATTGGTTTAATCATCTCATTCCCTTTAAATTGATATATTATAGTCCATATCTGTTGACATTTTGTGGAAATTACTAAATTTCTCTCTTTTTGGAAATCTAGGCTCAAAAATTGGTTTCCGCCTTCATATAATTTTTCTGCCATATTAATTGTTATTAATACTATTATAATAAATTTTAGTTAGTCATATTTCTCTTTCTTTCCTTAAATACATATAAATTGAACCTTTGAACTGGTTTTTTATGTTAATCTCTGAATTTGACATTGCACTTTAAAATTAATTAATTTATATATTTTGAAAATTTACAATATTTTAAGGTATATTTCCTTATTATCACTTTAACTCATAGGATCATTCACAGTAGTGGTTAACTGACTTACCTTACCTAAATCTTGCTAGTTCACAGGAATTATAAGTGAATTAACTGGTTTATATGGCTTCTGTGAATTCACCACATGGCCTAGAGTTTAGAATTTTATATTTCTGTCTTTCTCAAATAAATTTAATCCTACTCCTCCTCTGACTTTACATAGTTATTATTACATGAAAATAAAAAGTTGTACAAACCCATTGTGAAGTGTAGTATCTGATTAATACTACTGTTATACAAAAAATAATATTGAACAATATTTAGCATTCTGTACAATTGCACATATTGCTGACATGGTTTGAAAACATACATTTAATTCTTTTTCAATTAATACAGCATACCTACTGAAACATTATTAATGGTATGCATGCTGTTATTTGGCAAACATAATTCATTTTAAACACATATAAATCTTATTTACTAAAAATTCTTATAAATCTATTGAGTTCATGGCTGTGAACAAATAGCCATTTTAAACAATTTAAACCTATGAATATAAATTAATGCCAGTCCTTTCTGGTCTAAACCATTATTATCTATTATCCCCTTCATCAGTAAACATGTCCACCCATACTCTAGTTATTATCATTTTTACAAATGTCTTGTAATAACAGACTTACATTAAAATAATAAAATATTGGAAATCTTCCATTTTATTATTTTATGATGATGTGTATTATTGAATATAAAAGTTGTTATATAGCATATTGATAAGTCATAGTATCACCAATTTTAAGTTTATTGTATTTCCAAAAAACACTTGCACAAGTTCACTTTCACTGGTGGTTCTGATATTTTAAGTCTTATTATCTCAGACCAGACCTTTAGTAATCATGGACTGTTAAGACTTGTTTATTTCCTTTATCACACAATAGCTTTAGTTGGTTCACTTCTTATTATACTAGACAACACCTTTGATTTCTTAATAATTACATTTTTATAGGATTTTGGGATGTTATACTTTCTTTTTAATTGTCTCTATGGGTTTGGGGTTGATGGTATTTAATTATAGGTTTTATAACGGTGTTTCTTTCATACTATTTCTTCCTCTCTTCTTGTCTTCTTTCTTGTCTTTCTTCTTATCTTCTTTCTTGTCTTCTCTCTTGTCTTTCTTCTGGTCTTCCTTCTTCTTGTCTTCTTGTCTTCATTGTACACTCTTGGGTAAACCAAGGTACTTCGTGTTATCTCGACTGATGTTTAGTTTGGAGCATCGAATTTATTTACTGATACTGACTTTGCTCTTCGCTAAAGGTTTCAGGGTATTGTTTACTTCCTAATCATAAATTTTATTCTTCCTTCTTCTTGTGTTTGGGGTATTTTGGTGTTTCGCCACTCTTAAACCGATTCTCTTTTCTTGATATTGTGTTATCTAATTTGTTTACTGCTCCTAGCTTCCTGGGTAAATTCCTGATTTTATAATATGAGTTGCTTTCAATAATTTCTTTGATTTTTAACAGTGGTTTTTATATAATGTAATGAGAATTTTTATTTTATTGTTGTTTATTCCTTTGATTTCATTCAATTTCATTCGATTTTATATTAACATATGTGGTGTAATTAATTTTTATTATTTTATATGAATTAATAAATAGTGGATTTTCTGTCACGCTACAATATACGTCGTATTCTATTAATAAAATATAAACATAGATAGAATAAAAATTATTACGCGTTAATTACTTCTGACCTGTTCAGTAATGTGACAGTCGTAGCAACATCCAAGTATATGTACTACGATGCAGTGAGCCTAACTTATTACAGTACAACAAATTGATTTAGCCTGTTTTCTATCTGTACTGTACAAGAGGTAATGTCATAATGTTCCTGCAGTATAGCAACCTTAATAAATTTGCCGAGGAAATCAAAATATATGTGTACTTGAAGAAAGCTCGTAGAATCATAAGCAAATCCAAGAAAATTTGTTAAAGAAGCACTTTCGTTTATAACTTGCCTTTGATGAGCAGCATTAAATATTGATCTATGCACTGATACTAGTCTCAATATTGGCAAAAGGCATTGTCTTATATATCTGATAGACCTTTTAAAGACCTGATATTATGAACATCAATTCTCTTTCTAGTAATAATATCAAAAACACTCGAAAACTTTCATTTAAAAAAAAAATATTGGAACTAATGTAAGAAAATCTAACTCTACCTTTCCAATTTGTTTTAAACATAAATATTTAATTTACAGCACAGAATCATCTTTTGTTTGAGTTAATATAGTCTGCATTCATGTACAACCAACATATTTAATAACTGAACACGAGTTAAAGAATTATATATAACAAATTTAACACAATTATAAAGCAGCTAATTGTGGTTATCTCGGCAAACGTAGTCTTTATAATGCTAGGTTCTGAGACCTAATACTAGGAACAAAGTTGGAGAAGAATAAATATATTAAGTGATAAGTGGAGAACATGCACTAACATATAAAAAGAAGGTACCTTCTGTGAACATTTTCTCAAATGTTTACACAGTTTATAACCAAGTTATAAACCATGACATGCACTATGCTGCTCTGCCAATCAGAACAAAGTAAACACAAACAATTAAGCAACCTAACACGAGGAATTAAGTAAACTATCCTAACAATTAAGCAATGCTTTAGAAACTACAAGTAAAAATTAGAAATACCTAAAACAATATATTTTTAAAGAGCAGAAAATATACATTTTTGAAATCTCCAACATTGAAGTCAATCTTCACAATCTTATTTGTGCCTCATAAAATGTTCAAAAACATTTTTATGATTTGAATGTTTTTATTTGTTTTTAGGAATCCCAATTCTCTATTTTTTAAGTTATATATAATTAAAATCTTAATATTCTAACATCATTTTATAATAGTATTTCTAATGTGTCCGCGTTTTTGGAAATTATTAATAGCAATAAATTATTAGAAAGGACATCCTTATATTCGGTCCGCCTTGTCACAGATACTACAATAGAAATTAAACCTCGGGCACGAAATAAGATACGCGACTACACTGTACGTCAGTGTTACAAAAATTTGAGAGGTCATTCAGGTTTTAAACACTCTTCAAATTTTATTACCATTTTTTGTTTGACTGAAACGACAAATGAAGTTCAAATTTGAGTGAAAGACAAAGCATTATTACATTAGTTGCAACCTTAGGATTTAGCAGCTGAATATATTAATATATGGACTTAAGTTAACAATTACTCAGTAGCTAATTTTAACGGAATGTTACTTAGAGTTTATTAGGTAACTGTTTTCAATATAGTATAGCGTAACATAAAAACGAGAAACAACATTTACTGCTTTTGAGAGATTATACACTCAAAATTGACGTTTCTCAGTCTCAATCATAAACAAAGACAATAGAGTATTAGAGATGCAAACGCTTAAAATAAAAATGAAACGGCAATCATGATTGAAGTTAGACGTACAGGGGTTGAGACCGTCCGCGTCGTATCGATCCCCGAGAGACTGGGCTGGAACGACGTTTACTGCCAGATATTCAATACTGCCAAGAATTTCACAACATTCAAACTCGGGTCAAAACTAGTATCGCAATATACAAACTGATATGTTTTATTGGAAGTAAAACTTAAGCTGAATAGCCTACGAATTTTTGAAATTACCTTTGTTTTAATGTATGTTTATTTCTGTTTATCAGTGATTTGAATAAATAGAAAGGAATACTGACTCCGAAAATGCACAAATTTTTTTGCAGAATAATGTTTCTTATACGCTATAATTACAATCATCATACACGGTAAGTGTAAACTCTAGTCATTATTTATTTAGTAGGATTAAAATAATCATAGAAAATACCTGTATATAGGGTTTATGATTCATAGGATGGTATGTTACAATCTGTATGGTATGTATAATTAGTCCCCGGTTACCTGATATACAGCAACTGGTTGCCCTAGCCAAACAGCGCTTGGGCAGTTGCGAGTTTTAAAATATCTTACTATTTTCTTTCTACTCGAGTAACACTAACGCCTTTTACTTACTTTAAGTTTTGTTTATTCTAAGAAATTTAGAGATTTTAATTCCATCTCACTCTGCTTTACAGTTGTATGTTGTTATTTGTTTTCAGCAAGCAGAAGGAAATCGGCGGATGTGTCATGTTCGTGGTAGTATTTTTGTGAGTGGATTGTGAGATATTGATGCCGGGAATATAAAAAGAAACACGAACACCTCTATAAGAAGAAGAAGATGTCGAAAATAAATTATGAAACAAATCTCTATAACGCCTCAGGTAAAACGTAGTCGTTTGAATAATACTGTCTCTGACAAGCTACTGTGACCGGAAAGCACTGTATTCATGAGTTCTAGTCGTATCGGATCGATATGATATCATGTCAGATATTGTGCAATATGTGCCCCGTACTACATGAAACAAAACTAAAATTTTAAATATAATAAAAATTAAGATAAGTTGAAAAATAGTTACATTAATTATAGAAATTTATAGAAACTATATATAGAGCTTTATTTGCCATATTCTTTGTTCTGACATTACTATCTCTTAACTGACTTTTTTATTTAAAAAAATCACTTCGTCGTCAATTGATGGTGTCGATTACTCGATCGTTGTGTATGTCCACGGTGATGGTGATCATACTGATGATTGCGTTTGCGAGTGTGTGTGGTGGGGGACTAGCTTTGTCAGATGTCTTGATAAAATGCGCTACTGATCCTCGAAATACACGATGTTTACCAAATGACGATCGTATTCCGAGAGATGGGATGGTCTACAGTGTCGGGTATAAATAGCACGGAATTTTCATTCAAGCCAATATTGATTAAATAGTTCAGATCTTCTCCTGGGTAGTCAAAACTAGTTTGGCGTCACTTCCAACAATATGAAACATGTCTCGACAATTTTCATCGTTTGTCGAACACTCGCGCACATTTTTTGGTATTCTCAATTTTCAAGGTTTCGCGCTTGATTTTAGTGTTTTTGCTTATTTAGTGTTTAACAAACTAATGAGCAAATAATTATTTAATTGTAGTATGTAAACACTTGGTTACTCACCGTCCTGTGACTTCTTTAAACTTCCAATAACAACGCGTTTAAAGGAAGAATCCTCATCATCAGGTTATAAAAACACCAATCCTTCCGGAGAAGTCGTCAAAAAATTAAAAATTACTACCAAACATCACAAAGCGCTTCACGTCATGTTCCTCCGGAAGGATTGGTGTTTATATTTTACAATTAATACTTATAAATGTAAATTGGAGACTATAATATAATGCGTAAATAATTACTACGTCAACTTATACACACAGCAATTCGCACTACTGTAAGTTTACTGCCACATAACATTGTGCACAACCCGTTGATAGATGCATATACTGAACAGTTTTGCAAATTCTGCAAAAGCTAATACCTTTAGTTGTGTGTTACCTTTGTGTCCCTTCCAGCTTAACACACACACAAATTTAACAGCGTACATACAAATTTCTAGGTGCGTGCAATAATACTCATCATGTGGTTATAGCTTGTGACCTTAATGCTAGAGTTGGTAGCTAAGCTACTGAAATTGTTATTGGCCTACTAGAGAGTCACTTATTAACGGAAACGAGGTAAGGTTGAAAACATTCTGCAAACACATTTTTAAGTTTATTTAAATTTAAAGTGAGGAATACATTTTTTATAAAACAGTGCATTTACAAATATACTTGGTCAGCTAAAAGAATTATTTGAAAGATGGCTTTACAAGTCAGGGATACTCATGCTCTTAGAGGCCCAGAGATTAACGCTGATCATTGGGCTACACAGTGGTCTCATTAATATTGAGATTTGGACAGGACGGAGGAAAGCTAGAATATTTCTAGAAGGGTAGGTACGTAGAAAGAAAACTTTTAAGATGTGCCTAGTCTATGAAGAGATTATCCGTGATCTGTACTAGAAGAGGTATGCACAATCACGGGAAGAGGTACTAGAAGCGATATGCACAATCGGTCCGCAGTCCGCAGAAGGCTGGAGTAATATAGGCAACCTCTTGGAGAAAGTGTATAGTGAAGGCTTGGAAAGAAACATAAATATTCAGGAAAGATGTTTTAAATTGTGAAACAAAGAGAGAGAACAAGCGATACACAAAACGCAATCTACTTATCACAAATACCTGCAAACAAGAAATAGGCTAGTGAAGTTCTGGATATTTATAAGCAGAAAAATAATGCTGTTAAGTACATTATTCGAGCAACGCATGACAAATAATGAAACAGATTTAATAAATGAATTAATCATCTCAATCATGGAGAAATTGAGACAATGCATCTGAATCTGATTATAATGATTAAATGGATTGGTCATTACAAAGACCTGTGTTTATTACAATCCTAACTTTCCCCAGGAAGCTGCAGAAAACATAAGTGAAGACATAGGTATAGATTTCATAAAATTTTAGGAACTAGAAAGAACACTTTCATCTACGAATAGCCGAAAAACCGCTGGTCTGGTAGGGTAAAACTCAGAATGCTGAAATCCTTTAGTACTTTATTTAAGTATAGAGTGCTACACTTGATGGATGGAACACAGAATCTGGGATGAATCCTGCAGTAGCAAAGTTATTTCTCAAGGAAGGTGATAGAAAAGGTGCTATCAAATTATAGAGTTTTAAGTTCCATAAATACAAATTACAAATTATATTAAAAAATTATTAACGAAAGACTTCGTTCTATCTTGGATATTTTATTTTTTATTAAACAGGCAGGTAGTGTACGGGGCGATCTTGTATTGATGATGTATTCTCTTTAAAAATATTGATTTGGGAAAGAAAGATTTAATTTGGGGTCACGCCTTGCCTTCGTTCATTATGAAGAAACAGTAGAAAGAGCAACAGATCTATTGTATGAGACATTATGTGCAAAACGTAGACCCAAACATCTTGTAGGCAATGAAAAAGAGCCTATGCTACTGTACAGGGATAGTATTGTCTACAAATGAGTATTTAAAAGACGGTATTTACATTAATCAGGGAGTGCGCTTGGACGTATCTCCAATATTGTTTAATGTCTTTATTGATGACGTAGCGACTAAAAATTACGAGTGTCCTGGGAATAAAAATATACCAGGAATAAAAGAGAGAACACTCGAACTCATTGCTGTTTGCGGATTATTGAGTAAGTATTAAAAACAATTAATGCAAACTGCAAAGACCGATGTTCCGGTTACAGCAACCGAAACATCTGTTCCGGAATGTCTGTTTGCATTACAACATGACAATTTCAGTCGAAAAGACGATACCTATCGTTGTCGGCATTTACGGGCATCATTATACTCATTATTGATGGAGTGTATAATGATGTAACAAACACAATTTATCAAACCTTGGTCTTTAAATTATGTAATTATTATAGATGTTTTATGAAATTTTAGTGTTTAGAAGCTACCACATTGCACGATTAATTACGAATAAATTACATATTATAATACTGGAAGTGTGTCAGGAATATATGTTTTAATGTATTATGCAGATTTGTACCCAATAAAACCCTTTAATGAGCACAACATATAATATGGCAGGAATCCGTAGAAAGTACAACAGTGAAGGACACTCTACAGCCGTAAGGGAAGAGACGTTTATTAGGGTGATTTTTTTCAAAGGCAAGGATTATCGAATAACCCTTGTCTCTGGACGTAGAGAGGAGGCGTAACAAGCCCTGTTTGTGTGAGCGACAGCTGTGTGCGAGTGTGGGTGACAAGTTGTTTTTTGTTAAATGCCAGTGTGGGAATAGCGAATGTTTTAGTTAGTAGGGAGAACGGTCTGCGTGTTTGTAGTCAAACTAATTTGTGTCGGTGAACACATTGTTTACTTTTTATTTTAATTGGTGTACAATTTGGAATTAATTCAAAGTTAATGTTTTACAGCATTTTTTATTTTGAAAATTAGCTTTCATTAATTTTTCTTGTGTGGAAACAGACTTACTTTGTAAATGTAATCATCATTTACATTAGTATATAAAAAGTTACAATTTTTATCCCCTTTGAAGTACTATTTGCCTTTGCAATAACTAAAATAGGTCTAAAAATACAAGTAAATAAAAGACACTGTATCATTTATTACTCAAAATTGATTGTCCATAAAACATTAATAAATATCATGAAAAGAGAAAATTTTAAATGACTAACATAATAAAAATTTCTTCTTTTGAAGAAAACAAAGATTATCTTTCAAGCGTTATCAGGCATGCTAAGACAGCGTCAGCTCAATCCGGTTTAAAGTTAACCACATCACAAAATACATAACAGTTTTCCCGTTAAATGCCCAACACCCATCATTACTCCGCATGATATATCGTTGTGACACACACACACACTTACTGGCGCGCGCAGTAGTGTAGGGCTACATATAATCGATACAATAGAAGGATCCAAATCTAATTGCAACTGAATGTTATTAAATTTTTTTCGTATCGTACATTGATAATTAAATTTAACACATTGCTTTCTAATAGAACAACACTGTAACAAAATACTTTTACCTTAAGCCAAAGTGAAATAGTATTATTAGAATACACACAAAGTAGCATATAATTACATATAAAACAAAACAAAAAAACAACTTTTCATGCCATTTTTTCAAATTGACATATTAATTTATATTCTACTCTTTGTTGCAACGTCACTGTAAATGCCATTCACTCGTACTTAGCCTGATTATTACCTCGTATTACGGTTGCTGTGGATTTCTGTGTACAGGCGTCGTTTGTAACGTTGTATGACGTTTCTATTTCATCATGTGACACACTTCTCAACAGCAAAATAACCCCACCATGTTACGTTCATACAGATAGTTACCCACAGGCGCCCAATTCCCAGGTACATATAATTAAAAATTACCTTTCTTTTAAAAATTACATTTTTTTATGAATCCTAATTTTCTAATTTAGATTCATACTTTATGATTAGTGTTAGAGCTTGTTATTTCTGTTGCTTATGGCGTAGCGTGAGATTTACAGCACCCTCTGACTAATTAGGACGTGACTGTTCGCATTTAAATAAATAGTAATCTCGTAACGTTAAGATAACTTTTTGTGCTGCATGTAATTACAACAAATCTGCAACTTAGTTTTTAAAAATTAACTATTCTTAGTGCTACTAAGCAAACAAAAAATATATAATGCTTCAAACAGAGTGATACCTAAATATTTAAATGTATGTTCCTAGCCCTCACTCTTTTTTGTTTTTCAGTGCTGCTGTATCAGATATCAGAAAACACCCTTATTTTAGATAACACAGACATTTTAGTTTCATAATCCACAGGTGTGTTTAGTTGTCTTTATAATCACAATACATTTTTTACTGTCTTAAATGACTAATAAATTTTATGTTACTGATTTTAAATCTCAAATTTCAAATATTGAGATTCTCTCATTCTGTAATGAATGTTGATACACATTTTTAACTGCTAAAATTAGAAATTAAAATTCTATGGAGTAATATATTATATCGGCTAGGAGTAAAGTTTCTTCCGTTCAAAGAGCACAGTTCCCTATTATGGGAGTATAGAAGATAAAAAAACTGACATAGAATATGTTATTGAAATATTGTATCTATAAAATATAATTCGTACTGTTCAAAGTAAAATTAGATTCTTTACACACATACACATATACATTTCAGACAATAATTCCCGTGTGTGGAAGAGCTGCGATTACATTATTTAATATTACAGTCGGAAGTCATACAGCTGATAGTAACAGAATTGTCTTAAGCTTAAAATAATTCAAGGACGGAATTTAAAAAATTACCGTTTCTTATATTAACCCAAATTTTGCAAATCGTCATGGAGTAAACTTTTTTAAAATTCTGTCATCTTAAACTAAATAAAACGTTCTTCTGTACAGTTTGCATAGTCAGAAATGTGCGACTTAACACAAAATGTATCACAATCTTAATCTTGACTTCAGATTCAGATAATGAATAGAAAGTAGCCGTCTATTCATTTGCTGGCCTAAGCCTCGCATCATTAAGAAATGCATATTTTTACATTATATGACTTAGCCAATTTTTTACTTTTCTTTAGAAATACAGTTTTTAATTTTTATGGCAAAATTTCAACAACGAGTAGAAAACTATAATTATAACGCCTTATTCCTATAAAGTAAACATGCTTCTAATTACAGTAGCTTTCTAGTACTACCACCAACTTAAGGTTTTCAAGTTATGTGCGTTAGTTGGCTAATGAGAGGGGAATAAGCCTGAAGGTGGCAGAGGGATATCTACCAAATCATTGTGGAGAACCTTTCAAGAAAACAGCTACATTCAACGCAGGATCTAATTCAAAAACAGGACTCATGAAACAGCGAAAATCTAAGGATAATTAATTCTTTACTCATAAAACATAAAATTTTTAGTGACAATATTTTATAAAACAGTGTAACTTTTGTGCTGAGCTAACAATAAGTGCGCTCACAGTTTGCATTTCGCTAATAGTTAATATTTACAATATCTCAAAATGACTGTCATTCTAAATGAGACTTTGTGGCAAGTGAAATTACAGAAAATATAAATTTGTATGGGTGCCTTAGTAGTCTTGTGAGTATTTCGACTCTTTGTGTAGAAATGGGCTGCTAAAACATAGATCTTGTGGTACTGTCTTTTCTGCTAAACACCTCACAGAACCAGCATACGCGGCCTACCTCATGGACAGCTTAGGCGGTAAATAAGGAAACACTATTATTATTATTATTATCATCATCATTACTGGGGCCATTGCGAGAAGACAATGTTAGTGAAATATTACTACCATATTACTGGTAAGAGTACAGCTCAAGTAAATTCAGTTTGCGTTTTCTGAGTTACTTTTCACTAGCTATTTATATATAACTTCTAAAGCAAGGAGTAACTTAGGACTGCTTCTTTGGGTTGAGACGTCATTTGCAGTCCGCTAATTCCATCCTACGGCTATTCCAAATCATTGCTCACCAATTCCGTAATACTGGTCTGCGATTTGGCGAAACACAAGTGATAACACCGATTTCAAGTGGCATTTCAAAACAAATTTTTATCTAGAATATCATGGCACCAGTCCGTGCTTTTCTTCATATAAACACAATTGTGAAAATTTCGGAATTATGACGCTTACAGAGTAGCATTACAAGATGTGTAATTATTATTTACAGTCTTGTTGAGATTATGAAGGTACTAGAGTGGGACTTTGACAAGGACACCTATCCATTTAATAGGTTTGTACTGTATCTATTAATGATACTCATATTGTATGTGTGTGTGTATGTGTGTCAATCTCCGTTTATTATATTCGATGTTGGCATTCCCCATGAAATACGTCCCAATTTTGTGACGATTTAAATTGTAACAATAATCGTAAAATAAAAAAAAAATTAAAAATTAAGTTTGGGAGCGATCAAGCAATTTTAAAACTCACTATAATACCTAAAACCACTGTATGTACTCAGTATGAGAATAAGAAGTAATTAAGAGGTCCCAAGAAACACTAATAAAAAGGGAAATTTGTAAAAAGTTATTATTGTCATATTTAACCCTTTGCTTGTTATCATGCGGTGACCTGTTAATTCCGGACTCGACGTGTCTTCCGAGTCTTCTGTAATTTAGAATAAGATAAAAACCCTAATGTTAATAATTAAAAATCTGAAGACACAAATAGTCCTTAGAATAACTCACTTAAATTATATTTGTTTATTAAGGCATAGTTTTGTAATTAAAAAAATTTTAACTTAAATAAAGATAGGGACTATATTCTCGCGGAGTAGTTGCCCCTCTCCCTTTTGTTAAGTACCAGTCGAAGCGAGCAGAAAAACGCTCTCTCGCTATGTTGACTTCACGGAGTGCAGACGTACGAGCGAAAGCTCTGACAAAATGTTGCTAATTTATTTGTTTTAATTTAAATATAGTATACTAGATACTACTGCTAAAAGCGTGTGTCATGTACCAATAAGTATAAATATGTGATAACAAGAAGACATAATATGTAACACAAAAGACAGAAATAGTGTTAAACAAGATGACGACTCCCTTCAAGAAGTAACTACATTTTCAACATCATTCCTGAAGATGTGATCTACAGGAACTTCATATAGTCACGTATACCAGGCATAAGACGCTGTGTAGGACATCTGAGAATCTACAATCCATACACCAAAGAAGCTCCAATCTCCTCTGTGAACATCCTAGCTTTTCTTGACAAAGACTCGACCGGATGATGACGCCGACTACAAGGACTCCCAAGACGGACACCCCCAGGACGAGGTTACTACATTCCATTGTAAAGGTGACTCGATAGCCTGTCTATCGAGGGTTAATAATAATATATGTTACACTACACACTTCTAAAAGAGACTTTTAAAAGACGAATAATCTTATGTAAACATTAAAAGAGAAAATCTAAGTATTTACTGTAAAAATTTAATTATCATACGTTGTAACGCTTTAAATGTTAATGTAACTTATTATTGTTCCAAATATTAGTACCATTCTTCAAATGGTTAAAGAAGTCTTGCAAGCTAATATAATGAATTGAAAATAATTAAAAGTCTTTACTATTAAAATACAGAAAGTTAACTCGGATCCGAGGTATAGCGATATAGAATCAATTTCATCCCAAAGTTTTATGAAAACATTTAAATATTTTAGTTTAATTAATGATGTCATGGGATCTGTCAGTAACTGTTATTAAATAAAGAGAAGTCGTCTTGTTACACATAAAAATGAGTGCGTAAATCAGTAAAATACCTTCCCTTGCTTCCTTACACAGATAGTAAGTAAATTGTTCAGTTAATTTGATTTGAATACAGTTAGCTACAACGTAGGCAGCCCATGTAATTGGCAGAGGTCAGTTAAGATGGGTTCCCTGGATTTGTAACGCGGCAATACGTTACAATTTGGTAGAGGGCATACTCCAAAGTATACGTACAGTTCGATGTCCTCTCTTCAGAACAGTAGGCCTACAATCATTAATTCATTTCTGTTCATCCTGTTAGACAGAAAACATCAAGGTGTTTGGGATGGCTATAAATGGAGGTGTGAAAGCGTGAAGCCCATTACTAAAAAGGAAATTATTATTATTAGTATTATTATTAATATTATTATTATTATTATTACACTCTCTGTCGACCTTTCATGTGGTCTGACTAGATATTGGAACCAGAATGGGTCTATTTGTCTGGCTACTTACAAGATTTGATAAAAATATATTTTAAGAAACATGTAAAAAATTCAGCTTTACTGTTATAATTTTAATAATACATTTATTTCAGATCTTTAAAATCGTCTGTCATCAACTTGGAAACAAAAAAGTGTCTGGTAATTGTATTTGTTATTATTAAAATATCGATTCAATATATTAAAAAACCAGACATAATGGTATAACGTTTTATTTATTAATTGTTTAATCCTTTGAAGCCTTAAGGGCGGCAAGGGAACCAATAGCAAGACGCCAGACTACCAACTCCGTGTCTAGCAAGTTAAGTTGAATTTCTATTTAAAGTATCAAGCATAGTGAAACACCGAAAGCATTTTGGTCGCCAGCTCTCAATCTATACGGTTTGTTGCCTTCTGTGTATTTAAAGTAAGGACGCTAGTATCCTGAGAATAACAACACGCATACTTTAAATATTCTTCGAAAAGTTCAGTGTGCGTATCACGTGCACACAGATGTAGGCCTACTGTACAGAGTGAAAAAATATTACATGACTATCTTTATTTTTAATTATAAAATATAATTTATACGTAAATAAAACAAGAAACGATTTAATGTTACTTGTCTCTAATAATTGTATTCAACCATCTTCTGGCGCAATGCAGTGGTAAATTTAGTTCCTATTTCCCTTGAAACTGAAAGTGAAAAGTTTCCATTTTATGCCATGTGACTGCAAAAATTGATTTAAATATTTTAATGCTTCAAATAAAGTTTATTATTTTTATTGTTTTCTGTTTTTACCTTATCACGTCTGTTTTCATATAAGATTAATCTGTAAGGATACAAAGAATAAAAAACTTGTAAAGATAAAAAATTAATATCAAATAAATCTAATTATATGAAATATATAGCTGAAATTAATATCAGCTATAAAATGTTAACTCCATAATAAGAAAAGAAAGGAGAAATTACAGAATCTCAGGTGGACGGAAATATAACGAAAATAAATATCGTTACTAGACTACTAAAATAATCCGGACGGTTAAGAAAATGTAAAGAATGCGCTACTAGGTAAATAACAAAGTAGAACAAAAATACTTTCAGTTTAAATAATTTAATTAAACTCTTGAAATGATATCCATAGTTGTACTGTCGCTGTGGTCATTTAATTGGACAGTAATTTATTGGAAAATTTGTAACTAAAACGACGAATTTTTTTTTAAATTGTACATTTTAAGTTCACCTGAAACATTTCAGAACTGATCAGAGATTCTATGAATACTATTTTCTTGTACTTTTAATAATTTACTGATGACGATTTGTTGCCGTAAGTGGGAAAATTGTATTGTTTAAAAAGTGGGAAAATTATGGATATATGCGGACCAAAACACCTACTCAATAATGAGACTAGTATGTAAAAGAAGTCCCGTAGTTTTATTTTTCTTTGTCATTCTCTTTATTTTTACGTCCATTTGTTGTCCTTTATTCCGAATTTTTTGATTTCTTGAATTAATTAATTACATGCATTTAATACGTTTCATTCATGAACAAGTTTCCTTATTTCACAGCCTATTGTAGACGTATTGTTTCACTGATTTACAAAAATGGCAAACTTTCGAAAAGAAAATGAGCTTAAAATTTTTTTGTTTGCTCCTCGCGGTCGCTGTGTGTTGCTAACACATAGCTTTAGTTTTATGTCAATCCATTTGTTTAAAATTTATTCACGCAATATCGGTCTCCATTTCTTCACAGTATAAATACTTTTAGTGTTTTCTTCCAGGAATAGGTAAATGTATATTAGTATTGAAACAATTGTAATGGCAAACGAAATATAAATTCTCTGCGTAATATCAGGGAATCCGTAATGTTCTCGGACTAATACCAGTAAAGCACAGACAAAAGTATGACTTTATTGTTTGTACAGTGTGCGTCGTTAAAACAACCAACTGCGGCAAAAATCTAATTGTATGCTTTAAAAACTACCGCACTGAAAGAAATTAAATATTAACCTATAAATTGTGTGTAAGTTACCCAATTTAAATTTCCACACAACCTCACACACTTCAGATTTTTTACGTGTCGATTTTGGAGAAGACAAATAAATGAAAAATTCAATGTGTAGTAAATTGACGAATAAATATCGCGACACCCTATCTATTATTAATAAATAGTAATACCTCTTCCAAGCCTTATACTTTTTTAAATTACTAGTATACAAAAGTGTATAATATTCACAACAAGCTTCTTTCATCAATAAAATTAATGGTAATTAACGTAATTTATAGCTAAACAATGCAGTTACACAAGGATAGAAAATATATTATCTAAAAGGACTCTTAGTATTATTGTGAGATTCTACATCTTCCGGGAGAAGAGACAACAGATAAGTTTAAAAAGACTTAAAAGGAACCAAGAAATATTTGAAATTCAAGGTGTAACTAATCAATTTCCATCAGAAGGATATAGTTAATTAAAAACTACTGTATTATGACAAAGCCACACTTTTAACAATTGATTATTAATATATTGTTGAACCGGCTCAACATAAAATGGAATAAATTGTTAATAGTTTTGCCAGTTCAACGACACAGACTAGGCTGTTGATAATAGTAGCTGTAGGAGAACGATTAAAATCCAAAACCGAAATAATGCGCTTTAGACAAGTGAATTTCTACCTACTCTATAATATTAATTACGGACTTAGCAGAACGTTTGACAGTTATTTCAGGAAATATATAGCCGCTGTCGGAAATGATACGCGAATTGTTATAAAAACATAAATAAGTGTATTTAAATTTTTGAAATTACAAGTGTTACTTACGAAATTATAGATCTTTTATTTTTAACGGTATAGGCATACAACTTTAGTGCCTGACGTATTTTCAGTATTCTGTCCTGACAGTTAAATGAAATTCTATTTATATTTAGACATTTTTGCCGATTTTCTATGAACGCCTTCTTTTTACATTTCAGCGGCGAATCCAAAGGTGTCCACGTGTAGCACCCCTAAATACTCCCGGTCTACGATTAGTTTAATTTTCTGTGTATGATAACATTTTATTGCAACTATATATTATTTATTTCAAGGACATACTGATTTAGTCAAGTAAGGAAATTCCTATTGTGTAGTGTTCCTAAACATTTAAATAATTGAATTTACTGGAATTAATTCTCGAGCGAATTATGTAGCGACTCACGCAATCCAACTATACGTCACGAACGATATTAAACTTGTAATATTAATTCTTTATTCCAATACTATTTAGCTTAATGAAGGTCCCAAGACCTTCTACACGAATATTATCGACAGAACATTGTTGATACATTGACAATAAGCTACTAGATAAAACAGATTATTTCAGTTTTTCTTATCTCACGTGTAAGTTTAACCAATATATAAAAACAGACTGAAACGTCTAGTTTTTCGCACAGTTGGTTATTTACTAACAAGAAACATCCTCCCGATCTGACATGTTCCCTCACTTGGTTATTAACTTTCTCTGTGTACACAATAAGTGACATTGTTCTTTTGCAATAATATATAGGCCTACTTGCTAATGTACCTGTTGAACAATTTAATTTTTAATCTGTTATGTAGTAGTGTTTTGGTATCTATAGGATTGTTTATTTGTAAATAGTTAGGGTGAATTAAATATATACAAGTTGTCCATTTAGGAGGCAGATGTTAAGTGTATAAAATAAAATTGTTAAGACTGTATTTTCATGTGAGTATAGATACGTGTCTATGAATGTTTCTCTGCACGAACATTCTTTTCTATAGAAGACGCATACAGCGTGTGTGTGTTTGGGCAAGAGAGACAGTGACTAGAGGCAGGAACTAACAATTAAGTGACATGATACATTTTGGAAACAGGCTATACTGCATGTAAAGCAAAAATAAATAAATAATCTGTGACTCTAATAATTCAACAAATGTATTTTGCGCAAAAGTAAGTTTTAAACTTTAATGGTGCAATAATTTTATGATAGTATTTATGAAAAAGAAAATTACGATAGAATTCTTCTACGATAATTTTCCACAGTTAAATGCAGCTTTGAGAAAACGATAAAAATCGATTAAAAATCGTAATAAAATGAAACATAAGAAATAAGTATAATGATCTGAAACATAAAATTACTTCTCTATTACATATCATAAACACAGGTTTTTACTCTAACGAACATGAAATTCATGTCAATCTGTAAGGAGTTCAATGTCAATTTGTATAGACACTGCTAGTTTTTCCTGCAAAATCTAAAGGCGTGTTACTAAATGTGATTAACAGAATACTAATAGGGAAGTCACATAATTGAAGCATAACGTAACTTCATTAAGTATTATTAATATCTGTAACATTGCACCAGAAAGTACGTTTTATGTCATCCTAGCTATAACAATAGTTAGGCACATTTTAAGTCATCGTCGCATAGGCCTACATGAATACAAAACCCTAGGCAAATGGCCATCAGTCAGTTAGATGGCAGGAGACTTCTACAGCCTAATCGACGTAAGGTATAGAATCTAAAGATATTTATACGTATAAGATGTATCTGTATTTTAAACTAGAAACAAATAGAAGACTACGACGAAAACATTGCCTGACCGCTCCGACAATCCACGAAAATAGCAGAATCATAGAATCATAAGAAGGAGCAGACAGATGTGAAACCGGTGTAGAAGCAGGCAATTACCATACAGTGCAACGCAAAACGACCGGTAAAACCCTATGTATAACCAAATGAATTCTTTTTAAAAGAAATTTTGAGGAACAGAATAGTTTAATAAATAAAATAAAAACAACTTCGTAAAGTCTAAAGTACCGTGTAGTACGATGTGAGAACACATAAGGAGGAACAAAGCAAAAGTGTACTGTACAGGCCATAACAATTTGGATCGACTGCAGAGGCTTAAAGCAGTAGATGAACACTTAATTGGAAATTCCTTTACTGAACTAGCTTAATCAAGTAACGTGGATCGTGGTCTACTGGAAATGTATACTCTGCATCAGTATCTACTGGATTTTTATTTTACAATATACGTATACCTATACATTATCTTTCAATTGTGTAAGTTGGATAAAGATGTACAGAGAGATAGAATCGGTTTCTTACAGTGAAAACAATCTGTATCTTAAATCAGAAGTTCAACCAATAACAGCGAAAAATAAGAAATTTGGGGAAATAGACTAAAAGTGAGTAGCTCCATTTAACATTGAAAATCTGTATTAAGGACGTGTCGCACATTTGCGGCCGAACGCTGGTGCGTGATCGAAAATGGGAACCGGTGAGTTTCCATAGAAACTACTTCTTTGTTGTCAATAACGTGGTACACATATAAAACTTCCCTTATGAATGCGACTACATTTAAATTATAATCTGTACACTGGTAAATGAAGAATGAATTCATTGATTGGTGAATGAAGAATGAATTCATTGATTGGTGAATTAAGAATGAATTCATTAATTGGTGAATGAACATAAATATATATATATATATATATATATATATATATATATATAGTTTTTACATTTATTGAAGCATTTTCAATGCCCTTCTCTGTGCATTGCATTTGTACAATGCCTGTAAATTTTTTTTATAACCGCTAGGTTTAACAACAGTTATTTGTTTCCATTCATTTCAAACAATAACCAGTCTCTTTAACAGGTTTACATTCAGACTTTTGCATAGAGCTGTGCTAGAGAAACTACTGACTGTGTTTTATCATAAATATTTAATGTATGATAGCTGAAAAGGGCAGATTATGTAACTTTGAAATCTTGTAACTTACGTAATGTGTACAACGCACCTGCAGCCATACACAAAATAGCACTTTCCCCGGTGTTGAGATAACAAAAGGTTTTTGTAGCCAAAGGTGAACTTAGAAAGACATTCTCAGTTATTTGTTGTGATACCGTCCTGCGGCAATACATTATTGCCTTTTGACAGTTACTGTGACCTTCTATTCGTTGTGTAGAATATAATTTATCGTTTCCTCGTGGAGAAATCAAATCAAATATTACGTAAGCTATAAAGAGAAAAAAAGTCTGTGGCGTAACAAGGTATAATAAAATTGACAGGTCTACATTGCGTGTGTAAAAGCTCGCACTGTTGCCAGTATTGACATGTTGTATTTTTCAGGAAAAATGTAGTTTTAAAATTACCAATTTTTACTACTACTACTACTGCTACTACTATGACTACTACTACTACTGCTACTACTACTACTGCTACTACTACTACTACTACTACTACTACTACTACTACTACTACTACTACTACTACTACTACTACCAAGGAAGACTTGAGCTTTGTAGAAGCAAGAACAATGGCCAAGGCACACTTCATGCGGAGCTGGCAACTACGATGGGAGCAGGAGAGTCGAGCTAGGTGGACGGCGAGGTTGATTGGGAAATTCCTTGAATGGGTGGACAGAACGCACGGCGAGGTAGATTATTACCTTACTCAATTCCTGACAGGGCATGGTTATTTCTGTGCATACCTGCGAAGGATGGGTAAGATGGTGGATCCGTCGTGCGTGTATGGCGACTCAGACTCTGATGACGCTCGTCACACTTTCTTCGAGTGTCAACGGTGGGTGCTGGAGAGGCGAGGACTGGAATCGGAGATTGGCTCCATGACGCCTGATAACATCATAGGCGTCATGCTCAACAGCAAAGAGAACTGGGACATGGTTGTGACCTTCGTGAGGATGGTCCTACGGCAGAAGAAGCCTGAACTGGACCCTCTCACAGGTCGATGATATAGATAAAGCTGTAGGAGCCTAGTAGGCGCAATACGAGGTGCTACTCTGAAGCCATACGAATAGTTGTTCCAGGGGGGGTTCCCTGCCTGTAAAGTGGAGGTTTTTTGGTGGGTGCGAGTCCCACACACCGGGAGACCAGTCGGGGGTCTCCTGATGATGCATGCATTTTTCCTTCCCCGCAAAAAAAAAAATAAAATTAGTACTACTACTACTACGGCTACGCGTTTCCATTTGTACAGTCAGCGTGTCCTAGTATCATATATTAGTTTGGTTCACTGGTTATCATTAACATTCACTACCTACCTCTCACTCTTGGTTTAAATTAGTTTTGACAAATATAATTTCAAAGTCAGTTTTTAAAACTTCATGTGTTTGTTTTTATATTAATAATGTTATTTTAAAACACATAACATTCTAAATCACAAAGTTAGTCATACAACTTTATGTAAAGTTGGTTTTTTGGGCTATTAACATTAGTCCCTATAATTCCTTCATCAAGTCTTTACAATTCGATTCTATTCTACCCTTTCTTGGTAGTATTTTTATCATCATAATATAATAACAATGGGTTTACATGTTTATTACTGGTGGTGTACTTTCTGTTACATAATAATACATGCTACAAAATGAAATATTAGTTAGGTTTCTTATTCGTTAACTTTTTATTTTATAGCCTTTATCTGGCCAGTCACTGGGGTTGGGTCACAGTCATTTGTCTGTCAGTCTAGTCTATTCACTCATTTATTATATTTGTCTAATATTTTTCTTTTTTATTCTCTCAGTACCTTTGTATAGTTATTGATAATTATGCTTCAAATTAGTTTACTTCTCTTACAGCTATATTATATTGTGGATCCCTTATAGGGTCTGAGTTCTGCAACGTTATAACACACACACACACACACACACACACACACACACACACACACACACACACACACACACACACACACACACACATTTCTTTGTAAAGGTGAAGCAGGTAAGTGAATTATATTTTGTTCAAGATACTAAGCAGGCCAGAATTACAGTTGAACGACTCTACATCCCATTCTTTGTTGTTATCTGTAACTGTGTGTAAATATCTTCAGATGCGCAGAAATTCGCCGTGTTGCTTATTTTAGACAACATGTATACCTACATTGAAATGAGCGCGGTATTACAGTATCAACTCCCCGCCCCTTGTACTATTCCGTAATGTAAATACTTATATATATGTATATGTATGTGTGTGTGTGTGTGTAATATCTTCAAATTTTGCATAAATTCTTTGCACTGCTCAGGAATTGAAATTCCAGCGGTGGTACATGTTTTCGGTAATCTAAATCCTTTAATTTCTAACAGCTATATTCTTGTTGAGGATTTACTGAAAAATGTATGGAAGGCTGCAAGATTATAAACGGAAAGCATAACTTTCCTGATTAATTTTGAACAACACAAGATTCAGTTTACGATCGTAACAATGTAAAAATATAGTTCGTGGATATACTGTTTCACAATTTTTGGACGCCTTCTCGATCTCTTTTCATTACAGAGACCGCATCATAGATTTGAATAACCACTTTGTCAGTAATTTCCCGAGCATTAAGTTCATGTATACTAACTTCCGATATCACTAAAACTGTGTTTCATTTGAAACATCATAGAAACAAATAAATCTTTCTTTAGGTCCAACTTGTGTACAGAATCTAAGAAGGATGCTCATTTGAGTTTTAAAAGAAACGTTAAGGGTTTCGTCTGCTTGCACACTAACAAACTTGCAGGAATGTAATTCTTCTTTAATGCGTTCCTTAACTACGTCATTTATTGATTCAATCAGTTCAATTTTAAGTGTACGTGATGAAGGACTACCTTTAAAACTTAAAGTCCGCTGTAAACAATAACTTCAAAAGTGTTCTTGTCTCGAGAGAAGTCTCAGTAATTCAAGATAATTACCTTTGCTCTCAGTAATTGGAGGGATTACCTTTCATAACCTTAAAAATGACCTCTAAAAGCAAGCTCTGGACTTAAGAACCTAAGAATCACACATCAATAAGCCTCGCAATTGCAAAACTATTTTGCTTCCCAATTTCATTGTGTTTTATGGCTTAAAAATTAGCGCCTTTAGAAGTAGAATCTTCATTCCTTCACGCCTAACAATAAAAAACCGTCTTCATTCTGAAGGTGCCTCCTTGAACGTTGGTGTTTTTTGGCCTTTTAGTCAAACGTTTTTCTTACACAGACACCGTAAGAAGCTGATGACTATTCTTTCTCGCCCACATACAGAATAATGGCATAGCAGTATAATTTATTTCTCTCAGAGCAGCCGTTAGCCAAGGATATTTCTTGTACCAAGTGAATTAAACATTTCTGTTTTGCTTGCTATCCGCTATGTTAGTATCTAAATGTGGTGTAAATGTTATATCTCTGTTTTATAACCCAAACTTGAAAACGGTTTCTCGTTTAATTCACTAAATAATTATGTCAGTTTTTTCTTAGCCTACTCTTGTATTTTTACACTAATATACAAGTAAAGATACACAGTATTCGCTTCGCAGATGATATTGTACTGATGGCTGACTCAGAAAAGGATATGACCCGAGTGTTAGGTACGTTTAACAAAATTCTTCACGCTTGGAGATTGAGGATAAATGTTAATAAAACTAAAATAATGGTTGTAAGTAAAAAAAGAGAAGACATTAAATCAACCATTATGTTGAACAACACAATATTGGAGCACGTTACTGAATTTTGTTACCTGGGTAGCATAGTTACAAGTGGGAATATGTGTCTGGCAGAGATTAAGAGGAGAGTAGCTCTGGCAAAACAAGCATTCCAGAGCAAAAGGAACTTATTAACAAGCAACCATATCAGTATTGAAACAAGGAAAAGTTTGTTAAGGTATTTGTATGGAGTGTTTTAACTTACGGGTGTGAATCGTGGACCTTAGGGAAGGTGGAGAATGACAGACTTCAGGCAATGGAGATGTGGATTTGGCGGAGAATGACAAAAACTAGTTGGACAGATAGGAAGACGAATGAACAGATCTTAGAGGAAATAAATGAGAATAGAACACTGCTTAGGAGTATAGAGGTGAGGAAGATTAAGTTGATAGGGCATGTGATCAGACATAGTGTTTTTTAACTAACATCTTTGAGGGCAAAGTAGTGGGGAAGAAGCCCAAAGGAAGACCAAGAACTGCATACTTCCGCAGCACAATGAGTGTCATGAATAGTGGGTCCTATGAAGAAATGAAGAATATCGCAAGGGATAGAGTGACGTGGCTACAGCGACAAGGCATTGCCTTTAGGAGTTAATAATACAAGCAAAAACATAATACAAACACTAACATACGTCAACTAATTAAATTAAACCTAAATGCATTGGTTGAGTAATTGCATAAAGTACGGAAGTTATAACAGCTGGCGCCTACTGCTCGAGACCAAATAATAGAGTTCCACAAAATTTCTTCGACAAACACTCGATTCACTCTAAGGAAAATCGTTCATGTAACTGACTTGACAACGCCAGACGCTCTTGCTTTTATAGGTAGCGCAGAGGTCCAGTTTCTTTCACTCCTTACTGCACGCCGGCTTAAGGCGTATCCGAACCTGCAAATCGTCTCTGAAGTAATCCGTCTCTGGCCAGGCGATCTACGTAGATGGTCTAATTGCGAAAGATAATGTTACGGCTCTTGGAAGTAGTCTCGTGTGATCCGAATATCAAGTTCCCAGGAATACGAGTCTTCCGCTCAACCACTAGTTTTCCTGAAATCACTCCTGTTGCGTCATGTACTGATGACCTATACGCTATCAGCTGGTCCAAGTCTATTTGATTCTTGTCAACAGCCTGTTGCGTAACTTCATCTTCGGAAAATTTCTTCCGGGCGCTTCTATTAACCCAGTAACAAAGAAGGGTTCTTCCTTGACACCCACTAGCTTTCCAATCACTTCATTCCGCCTGCAATAGCTAAGGTTTCTCTTGACCAGACCTGTTGACTTCTTCTTCGGCCAATGCCATTTGATTGGTTGAATGGTTTACAGACCCTGTAATTTTACCCATGCAAAGCTCTATCTTCTCTTGGCAACCTTCAGTACATTCTCTCTTAGGTCCACAACGAATCCGTAGACATTCATAATGCCTGTGCCAAGAATCACTTCATCGCAATGTCTACAACGAGCATTTGGTGGTTAAACTCGAGGAGACCCAGGCGTACACGTACGTCTACCTTACCTAACACTTTGATGGGGCTTCCATTTACAGTCTGTATTGTACAAGAGCTAAATTGAGGCTGGCGGTTGCTGATTAAGTCAGTGTACACGGTGGACACTGTGGCACCAGTGTCAACTGTAACTGCTGCAGGTTTGTCTTTAAATAATCCTTTGACAATCAAGTTATCTGTGGTTTTATGAAGAGTGGAGACTGTGTGCAGGTCCGTATCTTTACATCTCCAATTGGTGCATTCATGCTCTTCTATCCGATTTTTTGTCTGCCAACAATCTTCTTGAAGATGGCTACTTTTCCCACAATTGTAACACTTAGATATTTTATTTTTACCCTTTGGTTTCGAAAAATCGTTGTGGCACTACTGACTTCTTAAGCTGTTGTTCTTGAAGTGTCTCTTTATTCCGTCGTTAAGACGATACTGTGAACTGGATCCGTTTGGCTACAACGTGATGACATGATGACGTGATGACAACGTGATTAATGTTCGTCGCAGACATGGCAGCTCTAAAACAAAGAGCACGAAAAAGAGCGTCTGAGGTATTATGATGCCGTGCCATTCCTAACACTTGTAATTGACTGTCCCTGATAACGTCAATAAACAGAATGTGAGCAATGCACGTTCTTCCTCTGATTCTTCGATATAAGCCAATCTCGTCAGTTTGTCGACATTTGCTTGAAACTCTTGAAGGCTCTCCCCTGAAAGTTGCCGTCTTGTTTTGAGTTGAACACGGTTCACTTCGCACAAATGCTGGTCACGGTACCGTAATTTCAGAGCTTTTGTTAATTCGGCATAGATGTTCTGGCTGTCAGATGGCACTTTCTGTGTTACCTCAGCGGCAGGTCCTTTTCAAGCAAGAATGAGTGATAGGCCTTTCTCTTCTTCTGTCCATCCATTTAAGCAAGTGGCAGCCTCAAATTGGAGAAGATAAGTTGAAGTAGTAGTAAGATAAGTCTATCAAACGTTGAGGCCTTTGCGTAACCTGGCCACAATTTGATTTATCTGATATTCTGAATCTTCTTCAGCATTTATTTATAGTCTTCCATTTCAACTATTTCCTTCACTTTTTCAACTACGTTCGACTTCCTTTTTAATATGTTTATTTAATTTGTAATGGTATCTTCTGAATTTTACGTACTTATTTCATAGTTGACACAGATTTTTCTATTTCAGATATTCTGTCAACATGTTTGTTCAGCTCACCTCGTAACAGGATGAATTTGGCAGTGTTATCTTCTTGTGCAAACTCATTAACGTCGTTTTCTTGACGACTAAGTTCTTCATTTTTCCGTCACTCTGCTTTTTCATTTCCACACTTTGCTGCTTCTTCTTGTTCCTGTCTTCGTTCTTCTTTTCCTTGTTCCTGTGTTTGCCGGAGCATTTCCCGGAATGCTTCTAACATCTGACTGGTATCCATGTTTGCAGATAAATTAAAAATTACACTAGTTTTGTACACACTGTTCTCTGTTTCCACTGTTTAATTTCTATGCCACTTATGACACCACTGTTATGACGGTGTAACTGATCTTCTGTGGTACAGTGGAAAACAAAGTACAAGACAACGTTTTCGTGGTACTGAAATTGAAAAACCAGAAAACCTTTTGATTTAATGTGAAGCGTAAACCTCCAGTGTTCTGCTAAAGGCGTCTTGTGTAATGCGCAAAAAAATAAAATAAATTTATTAAAAGTATTTAGTGTAAACAAAGTATTTATGTATATGTTGATATCCTGTAAATGCTCATCCTTTCACCATTACTATATACATTTTGAAGTCTGTACAGAGTTTACACAGCCACAACAATCTAGGATGTCAGTATGTGAAAATGGATAACATTTCACATGATGCATGTTGAATACTGAGCACTTTGCATTGGTATATGCGTTCACCACAAGAAATACTATTATCGAAACAAACAACATGCAAAAACGTTTACTGAACAAAATGACTACGCTACACTGAAATATGTATGTCAGCGGTTTCCAACATATATTTGGGAAACAACCCTTCTTCAACGTATTCACTATAAACATTTTGTTCAATATGATAACGAAGTGCCAAGAGATTTCAGGCAACATCCGCTTATCGATAAGCAAGCTATCCCGGTTTTGGCTTGCCCTATTCAGGTCACTGATTTACCCTTCGAAAATTTGATGCGGGTTGCACAAACAAACATAAAAGTGGTGTGAGAATACGCGGAGAGCAGCAAAGCTTGCTATGTAGCGCTGAATGTATCACTTTTCTCATGATTCTTATTGTTATTTACCTTTCAAAAATGTTTTGTAACAGTTGAAAGTGTTTCGTTAATGTTTTATACATTTTGCTGCTTACATACATTTGTTTATTTTAATGGGTAACAATAAATTCGTTGTTCTTAAATTGATTTTCGTATTTCAGCAATCCAATTCCGCCTCCCTGAATTTAAAATAATTTTTTGCTTCAAATGCAAATTTTATCAACCTACTCTCCTGTTAAGTATAATTGTACCATGATGTACGTTATGAGGTTCTGTAAAGATTCAATATTCAGTATGGCAGAAACCTAAGTAAGTAGTGCGCATGCATCACAGTGTAAACTGTTGTAGTGCCCGTCCATTTGTGATCGTGATATGTAAGAGACAGTAGTGTAGTTACTTTTCAGAGAACATAGTTTCAGGGATATTATTAATAAATAATGTTTTACAGATAAATATTGGTAGTGTAACACACAATATTTTTGTTGTATTGTAATTTAGGCGTTATCATGTAGTGTTTTCATCTAGCATTATTCAGTCTTAGTGTTTAGTATTTTATGTTATTGTGGCCAATAAACATGTCAGATCTTGGAGCTTCCAGGAATAAATTTAGAAACAGAAAAATTATTAATAAAAGGACGTTAAATAACACATAATGTGTATAGATTTATGAAAGACGAATATACGAGGATCGTCCAAAAAATAATTCATGTTTCCTCATACAGAGCACGCAGTGGTTCCGCGCATGTCTATTCCTGTCCAGTCATTCTCATTGTTGTGTCTAATTAGACTGTGTGAAGTTTCATTGTGTTCCTAACCGTTTCATTGATTCTGTGCATGTCTGAAATGCTTTAAAAATACTGAGAATCCCACTGCGTGGGAAGTTGAGATCTGTGATTCAATTTCTTCATGCAGGAAATGGACGACCATGTGAGATTTACTGTCAAATCAATGAAGTAATACCATAACAATTAAAAATTAAAAGCTCTCATAAGTACAGTTTAACAACATATTACTGCTTTTACTTAATTCGTTATTTGATATATACCTTCCAAATACATATCGCCAAAATTGGAAATAATTTGCTTCGTTAGTAATCCAACTGACGTGACACACTTCATACACATTGCACTACACTACACTTGATCTTACAATTATATTACAATTATCTTTTACGTCATAACGTTATATTTCAGTTCATCTTATACATTCATTTTACTATTGCAATGAATATGTTAATGCACGTTGTTTTATTACAATCAATGCTCAAAATATATTAATTTACATAAGCACACATTTAAAGTTAATTTGTAATTTTTAGTGTTCACTAACTTTCTTTGTACGTAAGCGTATACTAGTGACACGTCTTGTTGACAATGCTTAACTCTGAAGCTCTTCTTCAGCCAAAGGTTGTAATAACACAGATGTATAGATGTTAAACGAAGTTATAGAAGGTAATCGTTTCTATTTTAATAATGTTATACATGTCTAATTTAAAGAATGGTGGGTTAGAATAAAATCGCTTGTCCCTGCCATTGCGTTTAGCAATATTCTTTGTCGTTTGTTCCATATTGTAACAACATAGATTTTCAGGTTCAATTTTGTTTTGTAGTTTTTCCAACTTCTACTACTCTACGTAAATTACGTATGTTATTCTTATCTTATTTTAAACCATAGTTTATACTTTCGCATGCGGAAAGAATAGAATCCAAGATTCTTGTTCTTGAACTAAAACAATAAAAACCACATCACAGTCATTCTTACATACAGACTAAAAGATGTGCAAAAGCTGTTCATCTCAAGTAGGCCAATATTAAGGAAAGCTGATATAATTGTAAGGAAAGAAAAACGTCATTATTAAAATTTAGAAGAAGTTTTTCTTTTGACTAGAATTTTTCTACCAATCAGAAAACGGTATGCAATTTTACATGACATGGTTTCCGCCGGTAAGACTTGTGCACCTGATTTAATGGGCACAAGTGTTAATGTATCTTGTATTTGTTCCCTAATATCACTGAGAAAGTATATACATAGTATTGTAATAACATAGAGCCTTAAAGTTGCTTATTGGGTGTTACTTACACTCATTCTGAGTAAACCCGTCTCCATTACGATTAAGGTATTCTGGTAGACATTATAGATAATTCGCAAAGGAACAACCAAGAGTCATCATGCTAAACAAAAATTACCTAAAACATAAAGAAGCTGAAATTTCAACCACGAAACGGAAAAGAAAATTACTTGTATATACAAGTCATGACAAAGACAGTTCGTATGATGAAACCGTGGTTGAGAACCATGTCATTTGTCCTTTCGAGAGTATCAAAAACGTGTATGTTTCCATGGTTAAAAATTTTATTTTAAATAAGTAGAAGGTTGTTACAAACGTCAAAGTATCTCAACAATAAAAAGCGTAAATAGTTGTCATAGTAAAGATAACGACACTATCAAGAACTAAGATTACTAATACAGATACTACAATACGTTTCAATTAAGTGTAACCATAGGTAAAAAGAATTAAGGCAAACATTATTAGACTCCATAAATTAAAATATTGGATCTACGGTTATTAAAAATATTTATATACATATTTCTTCCAGACCACTTCATTATACCATTACCTTTCAGACAGTTTGTTTTATTCTAACTTCAGGTGGAACGTTTGTAGAAACGGAAGGAGATTTCAAATTTGTATTAGTCAGGGTTGGAGCAAGGTAATTTTATGTGTCTATAAACATAAAGGAATTGATACATGAAATGTGGAATTTAATTATTTAGTATGTCATATAAATTGAATTGGTTACTTGATCTACAACGCAATAACTCTCTCTCACATTGATAACTTGAGATATCTTAAACACTTTGATAATTGATAATATTCAGATATACGTATAAATTTATAAGTTACTTTATTATCATTGTATTCCAGGTGTAACGTCATTTATGGCACAACAATTCATTCTTCCACAAAAACACGTACTCTCATGTGAAATAAAAAATAAATTTTTCCTTTCCAATCACGTGTTTGAATTAAATTAAAAATTATATATGAAAGTTGGGAATAAATGAATTTATACAAACTCAATTTTTTCAAGTAAGTATGAGATTGAGTTTGTGTAACAGGAGAATTGTTCGCATAAAAATAGCACAAAATATATTTGACTTATTCTAGGAGCGTTCTTTCTATTTTAAATTTCTGTGATTGGCAGTTAGCAATAACTCACCACTGGAGGCTGCAGTGACAGCGGGCTCGGTATTCGTGTTGGTGTGCGTAAGCGATCAGCAATCCTACTGTGAGTTTCAGCGTGAGCGTGACAGCTTGAGCGAACTATGTAAAGTCAGTGACAGATGGACTTGCAGGTCGTACCCTCTGCTACCTTTCCAATGTCTCTCCATTCATCTTCTTAATCTCATCATTTTTCTTTACCAGCTTGCCATGTTCACATACAAAAGCAATCGACAAGTGCGCGCGCGCGGGATATTTAATTCGCTACTAGACTATAAACAAGAAGTTTATTACACAAATTGTCCACGTTAGAGTAATTCAATAAAGTTATACACTGTGTTCTCTAAAAAAGTTAAGAACTTTTGGTCACAAATAAAAAACTATTGTGAATGATAATACAAACAGCAAAATAATTAACGCAGCCTAGACAACATTTTTTAATTATTTTGAGAGTTTACAATGCTGACGTTTAGCACAAAAGTGACTTTACACGTGTCTATTACTAATTTCTACTTATGTGCGCTGACAGTGAGTTAACAGCTGATGTTTAAAATCTTTAGTCCCAAGTATATCTTAGGCAATTATTTGAAAGAGAAAACACCGGGCATCTAGCAAAAATACAATACACATGTTCGTCACGCAAAATTTGTTTCAACGAAATTCAAACAAACGTTACTAACATTGCCATCGTGTCACAGTAATTAGCTTTTTTACCCTAGGAACGTGATAGAAAATGATGGAATGTTTGTCAACATTTTCACTACAATACTGATATTCGTATTTGGTAAAGCATGATGAAGTGCAGTAAAGCATAATATTTAAAACGGATTTAAATTTTATATCCACGTTTAAATTTATATTGTTACGACAGCACAGAACAATCTACGTGTTTATCGAATGTGTCAGAAGGATCTCGATGTAACGTGTGTGGCGTACGTGCTACTAGACGCATTTTGCGAGAATCTTCTCGACTGTGCCGGGCTTCGCTCGGGCGCTCGGCCTGTGTCAAGGCCGCAGTTAATTACGTAGTTCACACGAGAGATAAGACGCAGTTTGGAAGCTTCTGGTGTGTGAGCGGGACTATAAATACATGGCGGTAGCGGCCTTAGTTTTCAGTTTTAGTGCGAGATATTTACAGAGCGGTTCGAATTATTACTGTGTAATACGTTCAAGTAGTTATTAGTGAAGTGTTGCGTTTTATAATCGGACGATATAATTGTAATACAATTGAGTTTTAATATTAGTGGACATTTTATTGCGTGTGAACAATTTTCATTTGATTTGTTGTAGACACTGTGTTGTTAATTACGAACTGCTTTACTGTAACAATTAAAAGTGTGATTAGTGACTTAATTGGTGTCTTGTACTTATTTTGTTTCCACTGTACCTACGACGATAGAGTAGACCGTCGTAACAATATTTAAAATTTTAAACCTTTATTTGCATCTACATTATTCATTCAAGCGTGTTATAAATGGCAGGAGGAAAAAGAGAAGGAGAAATATGTATCAGGATACATATTTATATGTAATATTATGATATTATTCAATCTGGTTTCTTCTGTAAGGGGTGTATTATATTTTTGTCATTTCAATACCTAACGCACATTTCAATGAAACACATCAGCATCATCAGAGGATTGTAAAAAAAAAACTCTAGTATCTCCCCTACTGTAGGTGAGCGTATTGTAATATCTGCTTGTACAGTGTTCGGTGATTTCTGTGTTGTCAGTCACTCCTGCTTTCAGCTACATATTGTTGCCCATAATTTTATATAACTTTATTCTGCATTGGCAAAGTAATTACTCAATAGAAGTTTTCTAAGATTACAGTTTTGTAGAATTTATTAATATTACTCTATTCTTATCTTATTTGCGTTAATCTATAACATTAAGTAAGACGTTTATTTGATTTCATTGTACGGCCATAAAAGTAGTAAATGCTTAAAAACAACATAATATAATTAATATATTTTACATTTTAAGTATATTATTTGTTATAAATTTTGTAGTCTCTGAGAATCAGATGCTGTATGTGACAAAATAGAGTACAGTAGTAGAATAAATTATTTATTATGTTTATATAATTGTAATATAGCATAACCGCAACAACTGTAAAATAACTGCCATAACTAACGGTACACATCATGGAACAGTTGTATAGACTTACGTGTTTACAGCTTAACATCAGAGATGATATTAAAAGATGAATAAGGGAATTACATTCTTAAATATACAATTCATTCATTCAAGTCAATATAATTGATATATCTTTCCTTCTGTCATCATATATCATAATACACTTAAATTTCAAAGGTTTTAAAATGTTACAAGATAGTTTAAAATGTGTAACTAAAATTATGAAAAACGATTGCACAGTGAATTGCGAGTTTTATCTACCTGCTTGTTAGCACTTTATTCATAATTGTAGTGACAGAGTAATTGTATATAAGGAATGTTGTATATTGTAACGTTATGTTTTCCCCTTACATAAAATAAGCCCCAACTTAAACCATTTCATGACCATGATACATGAAGAACAAAATACTAAGTCATTAACTAAATTGTATTACATAAATATTGTCTGAGATAATAAAAAAAGGTAACAATAATGTAATGAAATCAATAAGAACTAGAATACTACACCTGTTTACATTAACAATAATAAGATTTTACTCTAGTAAACTGCATTAAAATATGGTAAAAAAGATAAAACTTATACCCCATACCGCAGCAATAAACTGGATACTCAACAAAGAAAATAATTAATGCAATAATTAGTTTCTAAGTACTACAAGAATGAAATCAAATAATAAATTTTATTTATGATTCAAATAAAATAATATAACTTAAGAAGAATATTAAAACTAGTGAGATAAAAATGTAATAATAAAACAACAATGAAACTAAATGTAAGCCTACATGTAAGGTTGTGTACCATTCTATTGTTTTAAACAACAGAAAGAATTAAAAGCATTGTAAAACCCATGAATTGTAAATAGATGTTGGAAACTACTTATGAAGTAGTAAATAAGATTATAATAACTAGATAATAATGGTTATAAATTGAATTATAACATGAAGAAGAAGAAATATGAGACACTAAAACTTGTCAATAATTGTATGTAAAAAGAACAGTTTTTAAAGTAAACTAATTAAACAAACTATATTGTATAAATAATACTAGAATCTGTACTATTAGAATAATATTATGGTAATGAAGATGATTCACCAATCATTATATACAAAGTAAATAATGAAACAAGGTTCATGGACGAAACCTTCAGAATACTGATTCTGAAGCTCATAACGAGTAGAATAAGTAAATAAGTAAGAAAAACAATATTAAGTGACAAAATATGTTGTCAAAATTTTCGTAAATTGTGAAGAATGTTTTAGAATAATGATATAATTGGACTTACTTACTTACTAGCCAACGCCCACCCTTGGCTGTTGAGCCATTAGGCGACGCGCTGACCAGTAGCGTCGGGCTTCGGCGATCTCGGTGTCCTCGTTGGATGGGGTGTGGTCCAAGGCCGGGCAGTCTCTCAGATGGTCGGCGTCCATCATCGCGTGGCCGCACAGCTGGCACTCAGGGGTTGGCAGCACGTGGAGGCGGTGCAGATGAGAAGCGAGATAGTCGTGTCCGGTTTTCAGTCGGAAGTTGGCGACACACACTGCACGAGGGAGGCTGGGGTTGATTGGACCGTCGGTGACGAGGCTTTCCCATTTTTTACCGGCGGCCGCCTCAGACAGTCTTCGCTTATTCCATATGCTGAAGGCGGAGTTTATTTGAGCTTTGGATGATATAATAGGAGGAAACATGTATTGTCAAGATAAGGATGAAATTAAGGGTCACTATCATAGCCAATGAGACTAGAACAATTGTTTATGTTATTTATAGTAAATAATTGTTAAGTTATGTCATTATTATTGTAATGAAAGTTGAATAAGGGTATGAAGAACATTGTAAAGTAATTGTCTGATAGCAAAAGTAATTATTTTAATCAAAAGAAACAAAATAATGTGGACAGTACCATGGGACAGTATACCTGGATAAGTTATTTATATTATTTGTAAACAATTATTGCTAATAATTGTCATTATTAGTGTAACAAAAGTGAAAGTCGAAGATCAAGAACAATTTAGAATAATTGTCTTGTATTAAAAATAAGAATTGTTAAAATATGAAAAGAATAATGTTCAAACTATTATAGGCCAATATGCCGAGACAAATAATTTATGTTAATTGAAAGAAATAATTTTTAATTTTTGTCATTTGTATTGCTGTACAAGTTGTAGGGAGTTATAAGGAACAACTGTGATAAATTATATCACAATAAATTTAAGTAGTAGTAATATAAGAAAGCGAATTAAGATGTCAGGAACCCAGGTTCGGTTAGGCCTAGCTAGCCAGACATGATTTTTAAAATATTGGGACATAATTAATTATTGTAAATAATGTTACACCCAATGGTTTGTAAGTAAATATCATTTGTTAATCATAAATCAGTGAATAAGTCAATATTTGTATATGAAAATCTTAAATAATGCAAATATTAAGATTAGCAGTTTGTTATTACTGAAAAAAAACATATCGTATGAGGCATCAAAATGTTCATCTCAAAGAGTACAGATGAATGGCATTAATGAATTGTTAATGGGATCTCAGATAAGGGAACTATATCAATTATAAAAGTGTTAATCAATTCTGAGCACCTGTAAATACTTTTGTGAAACCCTTTATTTTAGCCATGAACCCCCGCAAACAACGCCTCAAAGCGTCGAATTTCACGAGAGTTGCCGATTAATTACGGAACTTAGAAGAGATTGGCCAATCAGAACTCATCACCTGTCAGTCGAAGCGAGAATTGGGTCAAGGTGAGGAGACAGTCTACAGTGAGTACTCTAAGAGGACACCACGCTCCTCCTGTGACGGACATTCTGTGCTTAACCTAGTAAAGCCGGTCAGATGCTTTAACCTCAATGTGCGAATTAGGCTATGTACTATGTCAACAATAGAAATCATAACCTATGATCGGGTCGACGTAACGAAATATCGTATCAGTGTTGTGTAGTGGATATTAAATATAAATTGAATTATACAGTGAATAAAAAATAAAAGTGAAATAAATAAAGGAGTGCACAATCAAGCAAGTATGGTGTTAATTAACCAATAATACACTGTCTCGGACTTAAGAATGGTGTATACCATTTCAATTATTAGAGTCACTTAGAACTTTTCAAATCACTGTAACACTATTTAACCACTTTCACTAGTAATTTTCACATTAATTTAATTTAAATTAATTTTTTTTTCAATACTATAAACTTGAAATGAACAATATAACCAAACTTGTTTACTTTGTCACACGGACATAGTCCGACATTTGTTTTGTTCACAGCAGTAGATTTAAGTATTTATTTAGAGTAATTCCATTGTTATTACTCTTTTGTGACGTTTCGTTCTGCATATAAGACATTTTTGTTTCTATATCATGGTTAAAAGGACCCAAGAATTTAATAATTGTATAATAATTAATGCTACTGTTTACATTCGTGTTAGCAAATCTAATGTTACCAACTGTGAAACCAGTGATTGTCTTTAGCCGGATCAATCAGTTTCTGTTATGAGAATCATTCTGTTTATTGAAGTCAGAAGGAAGATTAAACAAATATCAAAAGAAAAATAAAAGCCTGTTAAATGAAAATACTGGTGTATGAACTCTCATTATTATTATTAGCGACCGTCTTGCCTTACTTGGAAATTCGTGTTATTCGATATTCACAGGTTATATTGGCGGCAGTTCTTTTGGTAAATTATTCGCACAAAAATTCAAAAGTTTTAATGAATAAGTAGAGTTAACTTTGTGAAACCAGCAGAACATTCCAGGATGTTACTTACGGTTATGTGAATTGTATTTAATGTAACTAAAGGTCATATTTATTTACATTAACCAGCAATTTACCGTCTGAATGGCACTACCTTAGATAAGTAATGAATCAATCCATTTAACAACTCTTCACACTTCAAGAACTTTAAATTTAATTCGTATTATTGAACTGTTATTTACCAATATCGAACGCATTAACCTGTTTAAACGTCAACATAGATACCTAAACGGAGTTAGAGCCACACTGGGTATTGTATACTATTTGATGAGTTAAAATTACTGTTAACTTTAGTTATTCATTTGACAGAATTAACAGAAGAGGTAAACCAGTCAGGTCAACGGCATATTACTACAACCGTACTCCTACAATATCGAGTTTCATCATCATCATCATCATTATTATCTATCAAATTGGCACATACAACATCTATAAACAGGGCTTTTAAAATAATAAATCATTCTATAAACATAGGATATTATAATATTTATACAATATCATGTATATTTATAATGCATCAATACACATATTTTACATATTTACCCAGGGCAGTGTTTTGCAAATAATTAGTGTAAAAAAATATGATAAATGGTTTTAAATATTTTGTGCTTGAAAGTGCAGGTGGTAGCCTGTCGAATATGTACACATGGCCCGACAGTGTAAATTCATCGTTTGTGTGTCTGTGTGTATGCCAGTTCTGACCTGCATTAAACTATGTTACGGGAGATACTTATGAATTGTTGGGTTTTGTCATTAAATCAGGTATTGACATTAAAGTAAATTAATAAATATGTTTTTTACCTGTTACCAAAGACATATCACAACTCTAAAAACACCATTAGAATAAGGACATTTAAACGCCCATGGTAATGCAAAATTATTGCAGAAAAGTGCAATAATAAAGACGTCATACAACCTAAAGTTAATTACTACCACAAATAGCTAGTATTTAACAAATGTGTCAAATGTAAATGACGAATAAAAAATTACGAACACAATGCAGCCAATCGCCTAAAGATTTACGTAATCGCGAAAACGGACTAAAAAGTGATAAAAAAAAAAGGAGCCACACTCGAACTGACAAAATTTAACATGTCAAAAACAATATCTGTCATGTCAATTTGCCGTCGACTATAAATACCTCCTGCAATTTGGGCGAGGTCAGACACCGAGATTATTCATACGTCGTCAATATGTCCGTCTGCTGACCAACTTGAAATCATCATCATCATCAGCACGAGGATATACCACGATCGATGGAGGAACACAGCACCATCGACAACAACAGGCTATAGGATACTGAGGAAGCGTCAGAGTCATTATCATCGACCTTGTCATCATTCAGGAAATGCACACATACACACACCCAATGGTAACTTCTACAATACGCAGGTGACAAATGAACATTTAAATTTTTATGATTAAACAATGAACTCATAAAGAAAAGAATATGAGACAATAAAGTAATATAAAGACTTAAATATAAATAATGTAAATTGTGCCGTTGCAAATTTAGATAGTAAATTTTCCCGGCAAGATTTCGCGCCGACATTGCCGATCGAATATCTGTAACAAAGGTTACGCGCCGGCTAGGCAAGAGCACGACAATATAGCTCGGCCTTGACCGTTATACCGCGATAGCTCGGAGCTCGGAGCTCGGCGACGCGTCAGCTGTTTTGTACAATTTTCCATACTCGAGTCGGCAGGCAGGAACCGTTACTATTTCACATTTTAATTTTTGCTCTCTGACGGGACGCTTGGTCAGGCGGCGTGGTACATTGTGGTTCATCTTTACGAAATGAGTTCGTAATTTTTTTTAAGTGCTTCAGGTGAACCAAAAGTATTGCATTAATGTTAATTTATTAAGGGCTTGTGTGGGTATTACGTTTATATGTATATATATATGTGTGTGTGTGTGTGTGTGTGTGTGTGTGTGTGTGTGTGTGTGTGTGTGTGTGTGTGTGTGTGTGTGTGCAACTCAAATGTTTTCTGGGGTAGCTGAGAACATGTGGCCGACTTGCCTTTGCTTGCTTGAAAATTAAAAAAATAAGATGTCGTTGGAAATTATATTCACATGTAAAGTAATAATTTGATGTAATCATTATTTAAAGTGAAATGTATTTGAAATCTGAAATGTTATAATTTGAAATTGTGAGGATTACTATTAACACTTAGTTGTCGGTACAGAATTGTGACACTGTGTCTGGATCTGGGTTTACGGGGGCGAGAAAGAATTAAGCTAAGGTATTTTCTTGACGGCTATCTACAAATAAAATATTTTCCAGGGTTTCCGCATAGTCAGGAGGAAAAAGGGTTGCGAGGATGAAGACAGGCAATCAGTTTTCATCGGCAGAGCATCGCAATAACCTCCCCAACGCCGTCAGACCCGGAGGAATCCCAACTACACCAGCCTGAACAACTTCCCAGGAAATGAATTCGGAGCTCAAACTCACCATTTGCCTCAACATAGTCAGCATCATCTCTAACTCCGGATAACATGTAATCTTCCAAGTACAGGTGGGAGTATTCCTTATATTAAACCACACACACAGCGTTTCATTGGATTTAACGTATAAAACGAAAGACACCTTCATAAACAGTAAATGCAGATATTCAATTTTTAAGGTTCTGTTATAGCATGCCCTGGAGACATGTTGTGAATTGTGTGATAATCTGTATTAAAGAATCTTCCTGTTAATATATGTACATTGCCATACTGTATTATATAAAACACTAATTGTCTTTTGCTGTGTGTAATTGGCAGTGAACAAATTTAAAACTCTTAGTTGGTCAGTTTTTATTATACAGTTTCTGGTGAATGTAAAATGTCAGTAACAACGTTATGCATAATGTAATGGGAAATTATTATGGGCTAGCTTTTCTAAATCTTCTTTATGAGAACTAGTACATTATCATGATCTATTATAAAACGTGGGTAAGAATAAGTTTCAAAGTATCAGAACTTTATGGGACAATTTTTTTTGAGCAACCAGTGTATATAAGAATATTATGGTAGTGTCAGTATATAAATATATGTATATTGTTTTTAATGCTAAATTTTTAAATTTCATTTTATCAGATATAAACCGACATACTACAGGTTCCTTGTCAGTGATGAGGTATTATTGTGTGAGCATAAATTGAATTAATAAGGTACCTATAGAATTGTTATTTAGCAACTTTAGTTAGACTGTGATTTAGAAAAAGTCATTTGGATAAATGTTAATATATAGAAATGTCAGCTTATGTTGCAACAGTGTACTTAAAAGTGGTGAATAATTTGTTGTTTGTTAATAATATTGCCAATTGTGATTAATACTACTTGATAGACACTTGTCTAGAAATGAACGTTGAGAATTCAATTGTGTACACTGGATTAAAAATGTTATCATGATATGTAATATGAACACTAATAAAACACTGTTATCGTAATGCAAGTGTTTTATTGGAAGTCCTGTCACGATGTGTTCACCACAATTTTTCTTCCGTCTAGACCACAAGTCTAGTTTTAAGAATTTAATAACGACCACTGATGAAAAGAAAAATTAACAAAAAAATTCAGGGGACGTTTCAATGGTAGCAGAGCGTGGTTGAGATCTTTGAGCTGAAGGGTGACAGGTCTGGTAATGTATAATTTGGGGAGTTTAAATAGATTCTGGGTCAGTAAGGGAGAGTGCAATAATAAAATATATGGTGAATTTTATAAGAGGAAATGTGCTTAAAGAAAGATTTGTATTGGTGTTGTGCATGTTAATTGTTTTATTAAATGTTAATGTTGTCTTGTGTATATTAAAAAATAAGTATGTAAACCGGATGTAAAATATATATATTGCAACGATACAGCCATACGCTATATTAGGCATTAATTTAAATAAATATAAATTTTGTATAATTTGTATAAGTTACGGGTAAATGGACAGGTCTGAGATTGCAAAAATATTTCATTGTTAGATTAGGGGAGCAATTAATCTCTTCCGGCACGCAGTGAAAACCTGCTCAATTGTATGTGTGTTACACGTGTATCTTGTGTGTGTTAGTGACGCATGCAAAGACAGGAATCTCAGCAACCCGCCCCAAGTGATTAATAAAATAAATATTTTAATTCACTGTGCGAAAACTAATTAGTGTATGATCAATCCAAAGGCACCAAAGGGTGTGTAAAATTTATAGTTATCCCCAGTGAAAAGATGACGTTAATAGAACACGTTATGCGAAGTCAGTGCAAAATAAAGTTGCCAAAAAATACGCTAATTACCCTAAGACGCTCAAATTAATATAGTGAGTGCTTAATCGAATTAGCTATGATTTGTGCTATCTCGATTCCGTGCAAAACATTGTTATTTGCTAATAATTGCAAATAGATGAAAAGGTTCGGGAGTTGGGGCTGTCACGAGATATGCAGGTATCGACAGGACGATTTTGGAGCCGACTGGCGCGTCATCTCGAGAGGGTATAAATTAATGGTTCGACCAAAAATCCTTCTCTTCATTTCAAGACACAGTTGCAGCCGGACAGGCTGTCCGTCGGCAAAACAGTTTACTTTTATTCTATTACAAGTCGCAGTAACAAACGAAATAACGATCGTTAAATTCACGACAATATTACGGAAAAAGTAAATACCGCAATAGTAAGTCGACCAAGAGTATATACGGGAAAGCTGCTGCAGAGCGACGCTGGACTCTAGACGCATCCAGGAACATGCTGCCGTATAACGACGCTGGACTCTAGACGTATCCAGGAACATGCTGCCGTAGAACGTCGCTGGACTCTACACGTATCCAGGACCACGCCAGGACAAGAGGAATGGAAAACTAACTCTGGACAACGCTGGACCCCGGACAACAGTCGTGAGATCATCAGAAATCGAGGTGAAATGCGTAATGCATTTTAAATGATTTGTAAAAAAAAAAGGCTCATAAAGACGATGTCAAAAGACAGTAAATTAAAACAAAAAAAGTTTATACTTAGTAATAATTTGTAAAATTTAAATAAATATTTAGTCGTAAGAATGAGCGATCGCATATATATAAAAGCATTAATAAATGAAAGACAATTTAAAGTAAATAGAGTAGAGTTTATTATCAAAATAGATAGTAAAGTGATTAGATATTTGAAGTATAGAAAGATTATTTTAAAGTTGGATATTAAAACAAGGCCAGTGTACAAGCAATTAATATAAATTTAAATTGAATTTTAAAACCTAGTATAGACTGAGCGATTAGAGGTCAGATCTGAGATAAGACAATTTATTTCAATATAAAAATATTTTAATTATATAATAAATTAATAAACCAATTATTTAACATGTCTAGGTATAAGATTATTAACATGTTTAGATATAAGAGATTTTTAAATATGTGTAATGTTGCATATCATAAGATATAAACATTTAATAATAAGCAATATCGTGAACGACAATTATTAATCATGTTTATGAATATTTATAATAATGAATAAATAATAAATATGAATTTTAAATACTGATAAATAAAAATACTCTTATTATAAATACACCTGGTATAATTATACAACCTGCATGAATTACTGTATATCGAATTTACATATAAATTCGTTGTATAAGTTTGTATCCCTTGAACGTGAGGCCCGACACGCCTACATTTATATGTATGTATATGTAACGTTGTATAATTTTGGAGCACATGAACGTGTAGCCAGATCCCCACCATTTAACTTTTAGAAATTTTGTAGTTAAATGTTTGCTCTAAAAATAAAGGTGTGTTAAATGAAAAATACATTAGGTAATAATTATTTATATTAAACATTAACTGTATGTTATGTTAATTGCTGTGTACTAAAACACAACTGGCGCTCAACAAAATAAACAGGTGTAATTGTAACATGAGTAAATAAAGTAAATAAATAGTAACAGGTCAACGATAAATAAATATAAGCTTGCATACAGTTCACTAATAATAATAAATTATAAATAAGTATTTAAATACAAAATAATTCAATATGACGACTCCAGGAAATTTGGACATGGAGGCCTTTCGAAAAATGATGTGGGCCATGATGGACGAAGTAGTTACAAAACAGACAGAAAATTTGAATGCTAAACTTAAAGAACAAACAGAAAGTTTAGAAAACAAATTAGAACAACAGACTGAAAATTTTAATAATAAATTTGAACAACAGCCGACAATTTTAAACAAGACACCATAAAAATTATGGAGAGGTAGAAGAGTTAAAAATTGATAATCTCCAGTTAAAACATGACAACATAGAATTGAAGCAAAGCATAGCTGACACTAATGCACAATTAACAGAGAAAATTGTTAACATCAACTCACATATTGAGAACATCTCAGAAAATGTATGTGAAATAGTTGGTAAACAAAGGGAACCAATATGTGAAATGATGGTTTCTGAACAAACAATTGTAATTGAAAGTAAGAGAGAACAGACTTGCATAATTACTGATGATAATTTTAAAACAATAATTAACTCTAAGGAAGACTGTAAAATACATTTAATTAAAAAAACGTACAGTGCTAGCTGAAGTATCCAAAGTAGTGGTTACACTCACAGACAAATAAAACAAGTTAAAAAGGTAACAGGATTGAAACAAATCACACGCGACAAGGGTACGCACAGTAACTATCGATTGAAAGATAATCATAATGATAATCACAATAAATATAAAAACTACAGAGGTTATCATAAACGGCGAATGAAAAAACAGTCGACAGCTGTTTATATAGGCTTCAAACGGACTGAACTGACCTTACACAATGCATTAGTGACGAGAGAATTATGGAACGTAATGAGAGAGGAGAGAGAGGTTATTCGTCGCAGCTAAGAAACAAATTCAGGCCGTACAAAGAGGTGAGTTACGCAGTGACGTCAGATGAGCTCACAGTCGCTATGTTACAATGGGACGTTAACACAATGAGGGTGAGAGACGGAAATACTTGTACAGGTCGGCTAATATACGACAACGGCGACTACACGTCAAAATACAATGAATTTCCTGTTGACGGACCCAATGCAATTGTTATAATAGTGAGGGGTGGAAATCAAACGACACCGCACTCAATGCTCTATAGAAATGAATAAATATTTTTAAAAGTAAATATTACTGTTAATTACTAGTAATAAGAAAAGGAGTTAATTGATAAGAAATAATATGTGTAAAAAGATTAAAGAATCAATAATAGAAAGAATGGCACGAAATGAAATGTGTAAAGAAATATTTAGGAAATGACTGTAAAGGAATGTTATTATCGATGTTGTTATTAATATGAAGAAAGGATTAGAGAGGAGAAATCAATGCTATAATTGTCAGAATGGCTGATCAAGCGAAATATTCATACCTTAGCGATAGTGAAAGTCAAGGGCAGAGATTATTTAGAGCTCCAATTACTACAATTAAAACATCGAGTAGAGTTAAGCACATAAAGTCTGGATATAGACGTGTTTCTAAGGTAGTCATCTGTAGCCGATAATGACTCACTACGAAGCTAACGAAAAAGGTGTATTTCAGAAAGTAATGGTAAGGATGAAGAAAATTATTAGCGATCAAAAAGGTAATAGTAAAGAAATGTAATAATAGAAGGTAATGAAGGTTAATGTATTGTATAAGAATAATGTAAGAAATTTTAATGTATTGTATAAGTAATATAAGAAAAATTAAGAAAGATAAAGTGATGTTCATGTTAAGAAAAGAGTTAAGAAGCGAAGGTAAGAATGTATGAGTAGGAAATATAAAAGTACAGAGCGAATCTACATACCTATGTGGAAATGCACAGTAGCCGAAAGGACCAAAAAGGAGAGATAATTGCAGTGAATTTTCTTGGACCACTTCCGAAATCAAGTTGGGAAGTGAAACACATACTTGTTTGTATAGATGTATTTTCCAAGCCGTCCATTTGTTTACAATTAGGCGATCGACAATTAAAGTGGTAGCAGGAATATAATCCTGCATATGGTAAAATTTCAGATTGAAGAATGGCATAATATGTTAAAATGCAAAATGTTTACCAGTGCAAGAATGCAAACTCGTGTAGGATGTGCTTCACGTAAAAAAATATATAAATAGGCCGATGGGACCAGATTAAAGGAGAACGATAAAAAAAAAATTTAGTTACGTATGAATAATGAGAAGAGAGAGTAAGAGTGGAACGATGCCACTTTATCAGAACAAGGTCAACGCACCGTTCAGCTGTATAATGGGGGGTGAATATTGCATACCACCACGGTGAACGTTAGACTGACTTACTCATTATTATGTGTTTGTTTTACCGATGTATAAACTTAAGTTAAGTTAATATAACATGATTATATTTGTCTAGAACAAATAGACAAAAAATTTAATAAATACATATTTATTAAATTTTTTTCTTCTCAGGCAGAGGAATAATGTAACGATACAGCCATACGCTGTATTAGGCATTAATTTAAATAAATATAAATTTAGTATAATTTGTATAAGTTACGGGTAAATGGACAGGTCTGAGATTGCAAAAATATTTCATTGTTAGATTAGGGGAGCAATTAAGCTGTTCCGACACGCAGTGAACACCTGCTCAATTGTATGTGTGTTACACGTGTATCTTGTGTGTGTTAGTGACGCATGCAAAGACAGGAATCTCAGCAACCCGCCCCAAGTAATTAATAAAATAAATATTTCAATTCACTGTGCGAAAACTAATTAGTGTATGATCAAACCAAAGGCAACAAAGGTTGTGTAAAATTTATAGTTATCCCCAGTGAAAAGATGACGTTAATAGAACACGTTATGCGAAGCCAGTGCAAAATAAACGTGCCAAAAAATACGCAAATTACCCTAAGACGCTCAAATTAATATAGTGAGTGCTTAATCAAATTAGTTATGATTTGCGCTATCTCGATTCCGTGCAAAACATTGCTATTTGCTAATAATTGCAAATAGATGAAAAGGTTCGGGAGTGGGGGCTGTCACGAGATATGCAGGTATCGACAGGACGATTTTGGAGCCGACTGGCGCGTAATTTCGAGAGGGTATAAATTAAGGGTTCGACCAAAAACCCTTCTCTTCATTTCAAGACACAGTTGCAGCCGGACATGCTGTCCGTCGGCAAAACAGTTAATTTTTTTCTATTACAAGTCGCAGTAGCAAACGAAAAAACGATCGTTAATTCACGACAATATTACAGAAAAAGGAAATACCGCAATAGTAAGTCGACCAAGAGTATATACGGGAAAGCTGCTGTAGAGCGACGCAGGACTCTAGACGCATCCAGGAACATGCTGCCGTAGAACGTCGCTGGACTCCAGACGCATCCAGAAACATGCTGCCGTAGAACGACGGTGGACTCTAGACGTATCCAGGACCACGCCAGGAAAAGAGGAATGGAAAACTAACTCTGGACGACGCTGGACCCCGGACAACCGTCGTAAGATCATCAGAAATCGAGGTGTCATGCGTAATGCATTTTAAATGATTTGTAAAAAAAAAAAGGACTCATAAAGACAATTTCAAAAGACAGTAAATTAAAACAAAGAAAAGTTTATACTTAGTAATAATATGTAAAATTTAAATAAATGTTTAGTCGTAAGAATGAGCGATCGCATATATAATTATAAAAGCATTAATAAATGAAAGAGAATTTAAAGTAAAAAGAGTAGAGTTTATTATCAAAATAGATAGTAAAGTGATTAGATATTTGAAGTATAGAAAGATTAATTTAAAGTTGAATATTAAAACAAGGCCAGTGTACAAGCAATTAATATAAATTTAAATTGATTTTTAAAACTTGGTGTAGACTGAGCGATTAGAGGTCAGATCTGTGATAAGACAATTTATTCCAATATAAAAATATTTTAGTTTTATAAGAAATTAATAAACCAGTTATTTAACATGTCTAGATATAAGATTATTGACATGTTTAGATATAAGAGATTTTTAAATATGTGTAATTTTCCATATCATAAGATATAAACATTTAATAATGAGCAATATTGTGACCGACAATTATTAATGATGTTTATGAATATTTATAATAATGAATAAATAATAAATATGAGTTTTAAATACTGATAAATAAAAATACTCTTATTATAAATACACCTGGTATAATTATACAACCTGCATGAATTACTGTATATCGAATTTACATATAAATTCGCTGTATAAGTTTGTATCACTTGAACGTGAGGCCCGACACGCCTACATTTATATGTATGTATATGTAACGTTGTAATATATATATACATATATGTATATATGATGATGTAAGGGTCGCACACACATTTACACAATTGTTTGAGTGGCTTACTTTCCTTGTAGGGTTTTGAGTACGTTTAGAGTATCAAAAAAATATTCCTTTTGCTTGGCCCAACGCTGTCAGACCTTTGTCGGAGTTGGTCAGGACCTGTTTAACCGTGTTGCATATTGTCCTGAATGGTTGAAGTACACCCGATCTTTAATAATTTCTGGCCTGACGTGAAGGCATTTATTGTTTGATTGTACTTGAAGCTACGGTACCTTGATTGAGGAATTATCCTATTTTAAATACACGTGAATTAATATTTTTGTTTGGAAGAGTGCGGTCATGGTCGGACCATACACCTGCTTGTGTATTGTCATTCTTGAAGTGTGACGTATTTTTTGAATCCTCTATTGTGAAAGTTGCTTTAGCAACATATATGTATATATTTAATGGATGGTAATTATAATAGCGTTGTATTAACTTTGTATTGTATGGTGTTGTATGTGTATGTCTATTTGGTATCAATGTTGTTGCGTGTTTCCTTGTGTTGGGGAGACTGCTGTGCATTTCGTTTTCCCTTTTTCCTCTCGCTTCGTTAGGGGGCCCTGAAGCCACTTGAGAACCCTGAAGCCACTTGATGCGACTCAAGTTTTTCCTCTTCTTTGTTGTGATGGTGCGTTAAATTGTTGTAATGTGTTGTTCTGATAGCGGAAATTTCATGGCTGACATTAATTAGATTTTGGGAGGTGTCATATGGAGCGTCGGTCAAGGTAGTAGTAAGAGTGGGGTTCGAAATGAGGAAATAATTGAACTAAAGACGAGTAGGAATTTGTTACTGCCCGTTTTTGAAAGGGAAGTTTTAATGGAAATTGTGCACAAGAAAAATATTTTAAAATTAAATGCACATTGCGTTAGTAAATTACAAGCAACATAATAATTTGTAATGTGATGTAGACTGAGGCGAGATGACCCTTTGCCAGCTGATAGCCGCACGGGTAGCGGAATTCAATAATTGCTCCCTTTATCATATAGACCGTTGTAAGGTATCATATAATTATTGCATTCTTAATACTCTGATTTTATGAGCCACGTAGTTTGTTTTCCTAGCAATCAGCTGTTTCAGTGTTGACGAATCTGGGTCAGTTCTTACATTGTATCATTGTTTGGTTCGGACCATGCCGCATTCCGGGTTGACGTCCCCACTTGTTTCAAGGTCTCTTGTATTGGTGAGTGCAGGCTGTCCGCAGAGAAGTTGCCCCCCCCCTCACTCACATCTTATGGTTAGCGATTTGATAGAGTGATCGAGAGATTGTTGTTCGCGTGACCTCCATCCGATCTTTCTGCCTTGTTAGTCGGGGCTGTCCGCCCTAGAGTAGGGAAGTTGGCCACGCACATGTCAAGGGCGTAGTTTACTTTGTTGTGTTGCATATGCGTGGTCGGTCCACGAGGTGGACAGTTGTAGAGTAGGTAGGCTCTCACATATCATGGTTGGTGATACCTTGTTGGTCTTCGGACGCATATGTGAGTGGTGGTAGTAGTAGGTGGTGGTCACCAGTGAGGGTGACGTGTTGGGGCGGCCCCATGGGCATTGGCAGGTAGGAGAGGATCGCGTGGGGATGATCGTTGGTGAGAAGTGTTGTTCAGTCCTTGGAAGGGGGGGGGGGGAGAAAAGAAATCGTCTTGGTTAGATATTGATTTTGGGTTCTCAGTTTGTAGGTTAGGAGTCCTTAGGAGGTCAGAATTCGGAGGCATGCCCGATTCTCGTCTTTCTTCTGTTACTCCTTCTGTCTCTTGTCTGTGTGTGCTGACCCTGGCCAGGTCAGCATGCAGATTCCGCACACTCATACACATACACATATTCAGGTAGCACACAGTACACATGAGTACACATGAGTACACACTCCACTTCTTCCTTCCTCTACTTTCTTTTTCACTCTGAGCCTCTGTCTTCCTAAGAGCGATATGTATCCTGAGATTTACCTAAGGGAGCCGAGAGTCCTGTGGCTGTAATGATGTAGCCGGGAGACTGTGAATGTAGCTGATTCTTTTGGGGCAACCATGTTGCCTTTTTGAGGTGAGGGTGTGCCGTTGCAAATTTAGATAGTAAAATTTCCCGGCCAGATTTCGCCCGACATTGCCGATCGAATATCTGTAACAAAGGTTACGCGCTGGTTAGGCAAGTGCACGACAATATAGCTCGGCTTTGACCGTTATATCGCGATAGCTCGGAGCGACGTAATCTAGTCCGCGGCGACGCGTCAGCTGTCTTGTACAATTTTCCATACATGAGTCGGCAGGCAAGAACCATTACTATTTCACATTTTTATATTTGCTCTCTGACGGGACGCTTGGTCAGGCGGCGTGGTACACTGTGGTTCATCTTTACGAAATGAGTTCGTAATTTTTTTTAAATGCTTCAGGTGAGCCAAATTATTGTATTAAAGTTAATTTATTAACGGAATGTGTGGGAATTACGTTTATATGTATATATGTGTGTGTGTGCGACTCAAATGTTACGTCTGGGGTAGCTGAGAACACGTGGCCGACTTGCCTTTGCTTGCTTGAAAATTAAAAAAATAAGATGTCGTTGGAAATTATATTCACATGTAAAGTAATAATTTGATGTAATCATTATTTAAAGTGAAATGTATTTGAAATCTGAAATTTTATAATTTGTAATTGTGAGGATTACTATTAACACTTAGTTGTCGGTACAGAATTGTGACACTGTGTCTGGATCTGGGTTTACGGGGGCGAGAAAGAATTAAGCTAAGGTATTTTCTTGATGGCTATCTACAAATAAAATATTTTCCAGGATTCCCGCATAGTCAGGAGGAAAAAGGGTTGCGAGGATGAAGACAGGCAATCAGTTTTCATCGGCAGAGCATCGCAATAACTTCCCCAACGCCGTCAGACCCGGAGGAATCAAAACTACACCAGCCTGAACAACTTCCCAGGAAATGAATTCGGAGCTCAAACTCACCATTTGCCTCAACATAGTCAGCATCATCTCTAACTCCGGATAACATGTAATCTTCCAAGTACAGGTGGGAGTATTCCTTATATTAAACCACACACACAGCGTTTCATTGGATTTAACGTATAAAACGAAAGACACCTTCATAAACAGTAAATGCAGATATTCAATTATTAAGGTTCTGTTATAGCATGCCCTGGAGACATGTTGTGAATTGTGTGATAAACTGTATTAAAAAATCTTCCTGTTAATATATGTTTATTGCCATACTGTATCATATAAAACACTAATTGTCTTTTGCTGCTTGTAATTAGCAAAGAAAAAATTTAAAACTCTTAGTTGGTCAGTTTTTATTATACAGTTTCTGATGAATGTAAAATGTCAGTAACAACGTTCTGCATAAGGTAATGGGAAATTATTATGGGCTAGTTTTCTAAATCTTCTTTATGAGAACTAGTAGATTATCATGATCTATTATAAAACGTGGATAATAATAAGTTTCGAAGTATCAGAATTTTATGGGAGAATTTTTTCTGAGCAACTGGTGCATATTAGGATATTATGGTAGTGTCAGTATATAAATATTGTAACATAACCAAATATGGCAGTTACATAAAATGAGCTTAAAGGACGGCAAGTAAGAGAAAAATATGAATGTAAATCTAGATAAGTAAATCCATGTATATAAAGTGTGTATCTACAAATGTGTTAATATGAAAATCCAACTATGGATAAGATAATATCAACCTAGTGACATCAACTACGAAACATAAAAAAGAAAATGACATGAGCCAAAACAAAATACCAGTAACTAGAATCAATAGGATCCAAAAGTCCAAAAGTGAGGGGAAACAACGAAATAAGAATTAACAAACTCCAAAAGTGAGGGGAAACGACGAAATAAGAATCAATAGGATCCAAAAATACAAAAGTGAGGGGAAACAACGAAATAATAATACACAAACTCCAAAAGTGAGGGGAAACAACGAAATAAGGATTAACAAACTCAAACAGCGAGAGGAACAATTAAGGAATAAGACTACGATGAAAATAACGAGAAAGAAGAAAGAAGAAGGACAAGAAAGCTGACTCAGAAGAGAGAAAAAGATGAATAAATCATACCAGAAATCAACATAAACCACGTGTACCAAAGACTATATAAGTGACAAGTGAAACAATGATTATCAAATGTGAGGATGAAAACCAGTGTTTAGCATTTAAGGAAACACAAACAATAACAGTGCGTACTTAATAGATGTGAAACATGTGAATAATTAACTATTTCAACTGAATAACCACACAAACAATTATAGTGATGAAGTTTATAAGTATATGAAAGTATGTTAATTCCATGATGAAAACAACAAGATGTTAAATAAGTCAAATAGACACGAACAATGAGTGTGACGCATTTAATAAAGTTGTGTTCAACACAGATAATCGTAAGACCACCAAAATAAAACAAAATAGAACAATATAATTATGTTTTTTTTTTTGGTAAAGAACTGACAACAAATAAAAAACCCTTGTATCAAACAAAATGGATTGAATTGTATTCAACCTATGACTAGAAAATATAATAAATAATACAATAAGATATGTGTTAGTGGTTAAGAAGGAATGTATAAACATGTGTCACAAAATAAGTAAAATATTATTGTGGAATACCATGCTGATACCATGTAAGTAGTAGAGACATACTGCATTAAAACAGATGGTACATTGTTACATAACCCATAGAGAAGGTACCTGTTAAACAGAAAACCAAACATATCAATGAAAAGAAATGATTATCAACAATGATATCAATTAAGGAATTGTTATAAATAACAATACATCCTAATAGACAATGCATTAAATGCAACCATGTAAATAAAACCAATCAAATGCAATGGCAAACAGAGATAGCAAAGATACAACAAATATGCCAATTCAGTTTGGCAAAGTGCAATATCAAAACCAATACTAAAGTGAATAACAATATTACCAGTAGTAAGACCAATATCTGGTAATGTTTTGAGAACAGATCTTTAACATAATAACAACAGTATTATAAACAAAATGATGTAAACTAACTAACCATGTACAAACAATCAGATGTAAGATGGACCACTGTATGGCCCATTAATTAAGGAAAATAGTGTATTAAAGATTAAACACAGATTGTTAACAATATTACCAGTAGTTAGAGGGAAACTCAATGCAACTTTGAGAACAGATTAGAACTATAAAAACAGTCAGTATATATGCAAATAATTAGAAACCAACTGACCATAGTGACAGAAATCAGATGTAAACCAACCATGTTAAGTAAGTTACTTAGGAAAAATATGACATATAAATTTGTCTAAGAGTAAATGAGAACATTACCAAAAGTAGGAGTAATGTCTAATACCAATATAGAAACACAAACAAAATGTAACAATAACAGTTTAATTATTGTTTTTATGAAAAATAAATGACCACTATGATGAGACACCATATGAACAAACCCATTATTGAAGAATTGAAGGGTTCTAAACTAGCTAGAAGCTGACCACTATATGTAATGCATTAAGTACAATATATGTACACTAATGACATTTAATACATAATATAATTCACATAGAAAAGACTAAAATTATGTTGACAATTGTATGAGACAGGTAGAAGAGGAATAAGACAGTATGTATATTATATTTAATACAATCATGTAAAGATATTTTAGTGTGAAATCATGTAAATAATCGTTTTAGTATTATTAGATTGTAAGATTACTTGTATTAAATAAGGGAAATTCATTTTAAATACATTTATATAAAAACAAAGATGGACGCCTAATGACGCTATAATGAGCTATTGTTAAGGAAATAATTATTTCCAAATAACAAATGAAACCAAGTGAGAAATGGACTCCAAGTGTTTATTTAGAAAGTGTTTTTATTAAAAATAATTAAATCTGGTGTCAAAAACTTATAAAAATAAGAAACACCCAAGATAATTAATAAAAACGTTATATTAAGAGAAGCGATGTAAATAAAATAATGTTGTTTAGACTTAAATTAAAGAAGAAAATGTCTACAATTCAATGACATAACTCATGTAACGATAGGACGTTCAATAAGGAAGTTATTGTAATTATTAACTTTTCAATTATTTTTTACACTAGTGCTTACGTCACATAAACTCCAACCCAAAGTCAAAATTTGGTAAAACATCAAATATTTTAATAAAACAAAGGCTTTTGGGGTGAAGACTATAGCGATTACAACCAATCAAATCAACGCATTTTGTCAGACTCGAAAGAGACGCTCCGGCAAAATGTAACAGTCTACGAACAGCCTTCAGACGGACAGGTCACGCAACTCTACACCATGAAAAAGTATTATTTTCAAATTTGTGCGCGTCCATTGACAATAAGTTGATAAACATACATAACCTAGACACAACAAAAATACTTCCGAGAGATATGTGCGGTATTACCGAACTATACAAGTACGATAGTGTATAATCCCGGTCGTACTCGCGTGTGTTGTGATAAATAAACAGGGAGTACAATATTTTATTTAAATAACTTTGATTTAAAAAATAATAATTTTAAATAGACATATATGGATACTACGCGAGTCGAGTACTAGCGAAAGGTTAAACGTATAATAAAATTATTAGAATTCCAAGAAATGTCAATTTACACTTATTAAAATATTAGATAAATATTTTAATTAATTTTCATAATTATAAAAAGTATGTTTGAAGTAATTGTCATTAATTACAAGAGTTAACATTTAGTCACTTTTTTGACTAAACTTATTTGTCTTGATTATTTCGATGTTTTGAAATAAATAACATTAACTTTCATACAAAAGTATAAAAGCAATTCTAATAGTAACATGTTAAAAGGTTATTAATAATGTGTTCAGAAAATATAAATTAAGAAATGTTAACCGTTAAGAAATCATTTACCATAACAGCATTACCTGTGATAGCTAACCTCAAAATGGTAGCGGTAACTTGTTAATTTAACTGTTGCATCTGTTCTCAAATAATTTCCAAACCAAATAGAAATCATATCAAGAGTTTTTTTTTTGTATTTTATTAATTTTCTCTCTTGAAAATATGTATTTATCAAACTCATTGTTGAAAATAAAACGATACATTGAAACTGTACAAGCCACGAGCTTGACGCTTACTATAGAGTTTTATAAGGTGCGTGCGCATCCACGCGTACGATAATAACATACTTACCATACAAATGGTATTAATTTTCATTGTTTGATGTTTATTCGTTATTTTTTAACCATTGTTCAATTTTCTTAATTCTATTAATATTACATCTTGACACTGATATCATGTCACCACAAAGAACCTAACAACCTGATAATATATTGACAAGAAAACATAACCTATTAAGTTCAAATTATTGTACCAAAGACAGGACTACCAGCATTGAGCCTGGACAGAGTTTTATGTTAAAATTAATCAATTGTAATTATTATTTAAAGGATTATTAGCCCAAATGATTGTTAATTGTTTTTGAAATTTGCCATTTTAAAATTGTTAATAAACCTTCACTTATTTACCTATGAACAAGAGTATCATTTCAAATATAAATTAAATTATTTCTTGTAAATCAGTTCTACCAAAGGTGGCGGAAGAATTCAAACAGAGAGTAATTTAAAGCATTATCTATATGTGCTAATTCATTCATATTGTGTATACTAACTGTTTTGAATATTCAAATTGAATATTTGTGTGCATTCTAAGTGTATGTATTTCAGCTACAACCGTCACAGAACAGGACTGAAACAGATACTTGTGGTAAGTGAGGGAGGCATACAACAAAAAGTGCGCGAAGCCTACTTAAATCAAAAATTGAATTCTTCATAGACACTTATACAGATTATACAATCACACTAATAACTCCTAATAATTTTAATTGGAGCAGTTTTTATAAAACAACATCACAGCAGATACCGGAGCGTATCTGCAAGCACACTACACACCATATCGATACAACTATATATATAGCTTATACATGAATCATCTATAATATTACATTATAGATTGGCGCCCAACGTCCGAGCACGAGTTAGGGAGATATACAATAACCAATAACCTAAATATACTAATTCGTGAGAAGACAGCAGGAACATTATCAGAGGATCAAGATGTATACAGACAGATTGAAATCAAGATCAAAATCAAGGTCAACGTCAAGGAAAAGGGCGGCGGAAGCAGAGAAGGAAACCAGAAAAGAAGAGAAGGAGGCTATGTCAACAGAAGACGTGGAGGAGATAGTAGTGGAAGAAAAAGACAAACAAATTGAACCGGCGGAGGGGGTTCAACAGCCTATGGAGGAACCGGAAGTAATAATTCAAGAAGCTCCACCGGAGATCAGCCAACCCAAACAACCAATGGTACCCGGAGAAATCGACTTCATGGAGATGTTCAAAATGGTAATGGAGAAGATAGAAGAGAGCCGGAAATCATCCAACAAGGAGACCAATAAATCTATAGAGTCACTTAAGGAGGACTTAAACAAGAAGATGGACGAAAATAGCCAATCCACCAGGGAGTTAAGCAAGAAGATGGAGTCACTAAACAGTAAAGTAGAGGAAGGCCTGAAATCAACCAAAGAGGACAATCAAAATTTGAAGGCAGACCTAAATGGCAAGATAGAAGAAACCAGTCGATCCACCAAAGAGGATTTAAGCAAGGAAATAGGGGAAGGCCAGAGGGAGAACCAGAAAAATATGGAATTATTAAAGGAAGAGTTGAATAACCAGATACAGGAGACGAACAGGAGGATGGAAGATGGGCAAAAGAAAACCGAGGAATTACTGGAAAAGAAAATGGCCATCATGAAAGAGGAGTTATCGGCAGAATTGGGAGTCAGAATGGATCAGGCCAACCAGAAAATGGATGAAATCACGGCTAAGTTCAATAGAGACGTCGAAACAATACAATCTGACCATGAGGGGATGTGGCAACAAATAAGTATCAACAGTAACAAGATGAAGGAAGCCGCTAAGGATACAGAAGAGAAGATAGAAAAAAGATTGAAGGAAAATGTTGATGAAATCGAGAAGCGCATGGCCATCCTATGAACTGAAGTTAATGTCGAGATGGATGAAATACGAAAGGAGGGAGAAGGTACCAGCCTGAGACTAATACAAACAGAGTTAGACATCAATCAACGCATTAACGAAATGGAGAGGACACACGGTACACAGATAATTGTGATAACACAAGAACAGACCAACATGAAGGCAGCGCAATCAACACTAACAGACAAGTGTGAAGAAGTATCTGGAAGAGTGGACGCAATTAAGCAGCAGGTACATGATGATAGAACCCTATTAACCGAGCGTCAACGAAGAGAGTTAGATGACCTCCGCGACGAGATGCATCGTTTACAAACGATACCAAATTTACTATCCGGATTGACTCATCTAGACAACAGAGACCAGCTTGAATTCAGGACTTATTATAAAAATCCGCTAGAGTTTTTAGAACGAATAGAAGAAATCATACGTAAAAACAGAGAGAGTAGGTGGACTACCATTAAGGGAATGTTAGATGAAGCTTTCAAAAGCACGTTCGACAATTGGTGGACGGCAACCCGTAAGGAAGTGGGGAATTATGACAACTTCAAAGTGGCGTTTAAACAAAAATATTGGTCAGAAGCCACCCAGAACATCGTCAGGGATGATATTACAAACGGGAGGTTCGATACACATGGAAGGCAGTCAATGACAACGTATTTCTTGGGAAAGATTTGCCTGGCCAGGAATCTCGAACCCGCAATCCCAGAAGAATGCCTAGTGACGAAATTAGCCTACCACTTCAATCAAGGCATATCACAAGGAAGACTAAATGCACAAATAAAAACAGTCCAAGGAATGTGCGAACTATTGGAGAACCATGAAAGAGAACGATACTACCAACGTAGTCGACAAGGACCTAACCAGACATATGATCGAGAAGGACCTGGGAATAATAACCCCAACACATCCAACGAAAGGAATAGCCCGGGAAGAAATCACAATTACCCACCGAGATTCCAAAATCACCCTATACCACGTCAAAACGGAGGGGAAACAATGTGAATAATGGAGGGAATAATAATAATCAGCATTCAGGTAGATATCAGCGAGAGCCAGCTTACCAAAGAGGTAACAATTATTACCGGCCGTACCAGAATCAGGCTCCCAATCATCACCCAAGACAAAGCAATGGCAACCAACATAATAATCACTTTCGTAGAGTGCACTATACTCAAGCCAGTCGAGGGTGAAATCGTCGAAACTACTACCAAGGAAGGAGGAGTTTCCCTAATCAGCATAGTCACTCCAGCAACAGCGATAGAGAGGAGCGGGAATCTGGATACCGATCTAACGGAAGCGACAGTAATGGAAGTCAAGGAACAATAACGCAAAATACAGCAGTCTACAATAATGGACATGGGCCTGGGAATCAAGAACCCATAGCTTCGACATCGCAAGACAGGCACTGGAATAGTGACCTGCCTTTAAACGCCAACCGGCAGTGAAAAACCAAGTAGTACCCTCACTGAACCGGACTATTGGGTCTAGAGTTTTGGCAAACCATCCAAATCTTCGCAAAACTTACACCAATAATTATTTGAAAAATATAAGAAGAGACTTAATGGAAGAAAAAGAGAATACTATCAGCGATACAAGTGATAGTGAAATTGCATACATAGCGGTGAAGGTCAATAACATAAAAGCAACGGCAATGATAGATACCGGAGCAAATGTATCATTGATTGATAAAGTGGAGTTAGATAGAATCCAATCTTAAAATAAAGCGACAATACCCACTTTACCTATTAACAACATTGTACTCATTGGAGCTACCGGACGTCAAAATAAGACGATTAGACAACAAGTACAACTCGATGTATCCAGCAATGGCAACACGATACAGATGATATTCCTCGTAGCCAGTGGGTTACCGTTTACCCTGCTCATTGGGTGCGATATACTCAGAAAATACACTGCGATAATTAACATGGACACAAATACAGTAAAGATGAAGACAGGAGAAGTTGAGTGGACAGCCAAGCTAACAGAATATCAAAAGGCACCCGTAGAACATGTAATATATTACATTAGGGAAGGCCACCAACATCAGGAAGGCGCCATCAACAAGAAGCTTCACAATAACCCAGAGGAAGATTTATGGTTGACCAAGATTAATGAGATACGAGACAGACGCATTACATCCCAGGCATATATGAAGCAAACTCATTATTTCCAAGAGCCACGTCAACCAGTAGAATAACAACATCTCACCCGTACTACTACTATAAAAAAGATATCGATACGAGACAGACGCATTACATCCCAGGCATATATGAAGCAAACTCATTAATTCCAAGAGCCACGTCAACCAGTAGAATAACAACATCTCACCCGTACTAATACTATAAAAAGGATGTCAATACGAGACTGACACACACCATCCTTGGCACAACTGTATATATGATACAATTATTTCCAAGAGCCACGTCAACCAGTAGAATCACAACATCTCACCCGTACTACTACTATAAAAAAGATGTCAATACGAGACTGACACACACCATCCTTGGCACCAATTATTTCCAAGAGCCACGTCAACCAGTAGAACAACAACATCTCACCCGTACTACTATAAGAAAAAGAAGAGTTGGAAGAATAAACCAAGTGAACATTATTACTGTAGAGAAACAACCACACACGACAAATTTGTATTTGAATAAAGAAAAGCCAACACTACATGAAATACAAATACCAACTAAAACCTGGAAGAGGAAAGAAAAAATGAATGTACTAATACATAGTATCTAGAAGAATAAATTTGGAACGAAGATTATGACGAAATGACGTTCAAGGTAACACAGAATGAAGAGATTAATCTATGATGAAGAAGAATAAAAAAGAATATACTAACGAAGAAAATTATGAGAGTATACCAGTGAGGAAATGTAAAACAAAATATCCCGATGATATGTGAAGAATTAGTTAAGTTGAATAAATAAAAGAGAGAATCACAATGTACAAACCGCAGATGCGTGAATTAATCCCAAGAATATTTATTATTTGTCGGAAAAACGACCACTATTATTATTATTAATGATTTGAGATGAATTGACTGATGAGTAATGCCAGCAATCATTTATTATTATTAAAGGAGATGATTTGCCTCCATATTTATTGAAATTAGTATGGCCAGTAGAGTCGAATAGCCAAAGTGAGCCGCTCTAAACTGCCCCAGCTAAATGTATGTTAGGGAACTAAATAAACGAGGGAAGTAATTACATAGAGAAGAAATAAATATGATTCAAAGAGCAGAAAGCGAAAGGATATATGGACAAAACATGTGAATCAACATGGAATGTACAATAATTGATAAATTCTTCATAGAAAAATATAGTATAATCATAACTCAGAATTAATCAATTCTTAAAGGGAGGCATATGTAACATAACCAAATATGGCAGTTACATAAAATGAGCTTAAAGGACGGCAAGTAAGAGAAAAATATGAATGTAAATCTAGACAAGTAAATCCATGTATATAAAGTGTGTATCTACAAATGTGTTAATATGAAAATCCAACTATGAATAAGATAATATCAACCTAGTGACATCAACTACGTAACATAGAAAAGAAAATGACATGAGCCAAAACAAAATACCAGTAACTAGAATCAATAGGATCCAAAAATCCAAAAGTTAGGGGAAACAACGAAATAAGAATTAACAAACTCCAAAAGTGAGGGGAAACGACGAAATAAGAATCAATAGGATCCAAAAATACAAAAGTGAGGGGAAACAACGAAATAATAATACACAAACTCCAAAAGTGAGGGGAAACAACGAAATAAGGATTAACAAACTCAAACAGCGAGAGGAACAATTAAGGAATAAGACTACGATGAAAATAACGAGAAAGAAGAAAGAAGAAGGACAAGAAAGCTGACTCAGAAGAGAGAAAAAGATGAATAAATCATACCAGAAATCAACATAAACCACGTGTACCAAAGACTATATAAGTGACAAGTGAAACAATGATTATCAAATGTGAGGATGAAAACCAGTGTTTAGCATTTAAGGAAACACAAACAATAACAGTGCGTACTTAATAGATGTGAAACATGTGAATAATTAACTATTTCAACTGAATAACCACACAAACAATTATAGTGATGAAGTTTATAAGTATATGAAAGTATGTTAATTCCATGATGAAAACAACAAGATGTTAAATAAGTCAAATAGACACGAACAATGAGTGTGACGCATTTAATAAAGTTGTGTTCAACACAGATAATCGTAAGACCACCAAAATAAAACAAAATAGAACAATATAATTATGTTTTTTTTTTGGTAAAGAACTGACAACAAATACAAAACCCTTGTATCAAACAAAATGGATTGAATTGTATTCAACCTATGACTAGAAAATATAGTAAATAATACAATAAGATATGTGTTAGTGGTTAAGAAGGAATGTATAAACATGTGTCACAAAATAAGTAAAATATTATTGTGGAATACCATGCTGATACCATGTAAGTAGTAGAGACATACTGCATTAAAACAGATGGTACATTGTTACATAACCCATAGAGAAGGTACCTGTTAAACAGAAAACCAAACATATCAATGAAAAGAAATGATTATCAACAATGATATCAATTAAGGAATTGTTATAAATAACAATACATCCTAATAGACAATGCATTAAAATGCAACCATGTAAATAAAACCAATCAAATGCAATGGCAAACAGAGATAGCAAAGATACAACAAATATGCCAATTCAGTTTGGCAAAGTGCAATATCAAAACCAATACTAAAGTGAATAACAATATTACCAGTAGTAAGACCAATATCTGGTAATGTTTTGAGAACAGATCTTTAACATAATAACAACAGTATTATAAACAAAATGATGTAAACTAACTAACCATGTACAAACAATCAGATGTAAGATGGACCACTGTATGGCCCATTAATTAAGGAAAATAGTGTATTAAAGATTAAACACAGATTGTTAACAATATTACCAGTAGTTAGAGGGAAACTCAATACAACTTTGAGAACAGATTAGAACTATAAAAACAGTCAGTATATATGCAAATAATTAGAAACCAACTGACCATAGTGACAGAAATCAGATGTAAACCAACCATGTTAAGTAAGTTACTTAGGAAAAATATGACATATAAATTTGTCTAAGAGTAAATGAGAACATTACCAGAAGTAGGAGTAATGTCTAATACCAATATAGAAACACAAACAAAATGTAACAATAACAGTTTAATTATTGTTTTTATGAAAAATAAATGACCACTATGATGAGACACCATATGAACAAACCCATTATTGAAGAATTGAAGGGTTCTAAACTAGCTAGAAGCTGACCACTATATGTAATGCATTAAGTACAATATATGTACACTAATGACATTTAATACATAATATAATTCACATAGAAAAGACTAAAATTATGTTGACAATTGTATGAGACAGGTAGAAGAGGAATAAGACAGTATGTATATTATATTTAATACAATCATGTAAAGATATTTTAGTGTGAAATCATGTAAATAATCGTTTTAGTATTAATCGATTGTAAGATTACTTGTATTAAATAAGGGAAATTCATTTTAAATACATTTATATAAAAACAAAGATGGACGCCTAATGACGCTATAATGAGCTATTGTTAAGGAAATAATTATTTCCAAATAACAAATGAAACCAAGTGAGAAATGGACTCCAAGTGTTTATTTAGAAAGTGTTTTTATTAAAAATAATTAAATCTGGTGTCAAAAACTTATAAAAATAAGAAACACCCAAGATAATTAATAAAAACGTTATATTAAGAGAAGCGATGTAAATAAAATAATGTTGTTTAGACTTAAATTAAAGAAGAAAATGTCTACAATTCAATGACATAACTCATGTAACGATAGGACGTTCAATAAGGAAGTTATTGTAATTATTAACTTTTCAATTATTTTTTACACTAGTGCTTACGTCACATAAACTCCAACCCAAAGTCAAAATTTGGTAAAACATCAAATATTTTAATAAAACAAAGGCTTTTGGGGTGAAGACTATAGCGATTACAACCAATCAAATCAACGCATTTTGTCAGACTCGAAAGAGACGCTCCGGCAAAATGTAACAGTCTACGAACAGCCTTCAGACGGACAGGTCACGCAACTCTACACCATGAAAAAGTATTATTTTCAAATTTGTGCGCGTCCATTGACAATAAGTTGATAAACATACATAACCTAGACACAACAAAAATACTTCCGAGTGATATGTGCGGTATTACCGAACTATACAAGTACGATAGTGTATAATCCCGGTCGTACTCGCGTGTGTTGTGATAAATAAACAGGGAGTACAATATTTTATTTAAATAACTTTGATTTAAAAAATAATAATTTTAAATAGACATATATGGATACTACGCGAGTCGAGTACTAGCGAAAGGTTAAACGTATAATAAAATTATTAGAATTCCAAGAAATGTCAATTTACACCTATTAAAATATTAGATAAATATTTTAATTAATTTTCATAATTATAAAAAGTATGTTTGAAGTAATTGTCATTAATTACAAGAGTTAACATTTAGTCACTTTTTTGACTAAACTTATTTGTCTTGATTATTTCGATGTTTTGAAATAAATAACATTAACTTTCATACAAAAGTATAAAAGCAATTCTAATAGTAACATGTTAAAAGGTTATTAATAATGTGTTCAGAAAATATAAATTAAGAAATGTTAACCGTTAAGAAATCATTTACCATAACAGCATTACCTGTGATAGCTAACCTCAAAATGGTAGCGGTAACTTGTTAATTTAACTGTTGCATCTGTTCTCAAATAATTTCCAAACCAAATAGAAATCATATCAAGAGTTTTTTTTTGTATTTTATTAATTTTTTCTCTTGAAAATATATATTTATCAAACTCATTGTTGAAAATAAAACGATACATTGAAACTGTACAAGCCACGAGCTTGACGCTTACTATAGAGTTTTATAAGGTGCGTGCGCATCCACGCGTACGGTAATAACATACTTACCATACATATGGTATTAATTTTCATTGTTTGATGTTTATTCGTTATTTTTTAACCATTGTTCAATTTTCTTAATTCTATTAATATTACATCTTGACACTGATATCATGTCACCTCAAAGAACCTAACAACCTGATAATATATTGACAAGAAAACATAACCTATTAAGTTCAAATTATTGTACCAAAGACAGGACTACCAGCATTGAGCCTGGACAGAGTTTTATGTTAAAATTAATCAATTGTAATTATTATTTAAAGGGTTATTAGCCCAAATGATTGTTAATTGTTTTTGAAATTTGCCATTTTAAAATTGTTAATAAACCTTCACTTATTTACCTATGAACAAGAGTATCATTTCAAATATAAATTAAATTATTTCTTGTAAATCAGTTCTGCCAAAGGTGGCGGAAGAATTCAAACAGAGAGTAATTTAAAGCATTATCTATATGTGCTAATTCATTCATATTGTGTATACTAACTGTTTTGAATATTCAAATTGAATATTTGTGTGCATTCTAAGTGTATGTATTTCAGCTACAACCGTCACAGAACAGGACTGAAACAGATACTTGTGGTAAGTGAGGGAGGCATACAACAAAAAGTGCGCGAAGCCTACTTAAATCAAAAAAGTGAATTATTCGTAGACACTTATACAGATTATACAATCACACTAATAACTCCTAATAATTATAATTGGAGCAGTTTTTATAAAACAACATCACAGCAGATACCGGAGCGTATCTGCAAGCACACTACACACCATATCGATACAACTATATATATAGCTTATACATGAATCATCTATAATATTACATTATAATATATGTTTATTGTTTTTAATGCTAAATTTTTTAAATTTCATTTTATCAGATATAAACCGACATACTACAGGTTAATGTTAGTGATGAGGTATTATTGTGTGAGCATAAATTGAATTAATAAGGTACCTATAGAATTGTTATTTAGCAACTGTAGTTAGACTGTGATTTAAAAAATGTCATTTGGATAAATGTTAATATATAGAAATGTCAGCTTATGTTGCAACAGTGTACTTAAAAGTGTTGAAAAATTTGTTGTTTGTTAATAATATTGCCAATTGTGATTAATACTACTTGATAGACACTTGTCTAGAAATGAACGTTGAGAATTCAATTGTGTACACTGGATTAAAAATGTTATCATGATATGTAATATGAACACTAATAAAACACTGTTATCGTAATGCAAGTGTTTTATTGGAAGTCCTGTCACGATGGGCTCACCACAATTTTTCTTCTGTCTAGACCACAAGTCTAGTTTTAAGAATTTAGTAACGACCCCTGTTAAAAAAAATTTGCAAAAAATTAAAAAAAAATCAGGGGGACGTTTCAATGGTAGCAGAGCGTGATTGAGATCATGAGCTGAAAGGTGACAGGTCTGGAAAAGTAATTTGGGGAGTTTAAATAGATTCTGGATCAGTAAAGGAGAGTGCAATAATAAAATATCTGGTGAATTTTATAAGAGGAAATGAGCTTAAAGAAAGATTTTTTTGGTGTTGTGCATGTTAATTGTTTTATTAAATGTTAATGTTGTCTTATGTATATAAAACGGATGTAACATATATATATATATATATTACATTTAATATTTATACATAAATTTACCTCAAGATGTTATTTTTCTATTTGGAACATGTTTCGGGTACTATCTTGTACCCATCCTCAGCTTTCCGTTTTTTTTGTCTGGTGAAGTAAATATGTGTTGTTGGATACCTATTATTATTGTGGCTTCCTGTTGGCTTCTGGTATTTCAAGTTGGTTTTATTGTGTGTGATTGTGGTGTATGTGTTAGTTTTTTGTGTATTTTCAATGTTGAGTGCTTTGAATATTGTGTCACGTTTTGTATTGATTTGTATTTGTTCAGGTATTAGTTTGTTTTCTGTTTTTTGTTTACCTGAACAAATACAAATCATTACATAACATGACACAATATTCAAAGCACTCAACATTGAAAATACACAAAAAACTAACACATACACCACAATCACACACAATAAAACCAACTTGAAATACCAGAAGCCAACAGGAAGCCACAATAATAATAGTCATCCAACAACACATATGTACTTCACCAGACAAAAAAACCGGAAGGCTGAGGATGGGTACAAGATAGTACCCCAAACATGTTCCAAATAAAAAAATAACATCTTCAGGTAAATTTTTGTATAAATATTAAAATTTATTATATACATCAAGAAACGGACTGTAGCAAAAAGTGATTGAAATATATATATATATATATATATATATATATATATATATATATATTATAACTACACTACTATGCGTTATTGTAATGTAATGTTGTGTGTGAGTACCCACCTGCTGTCTGATCTTGCAGATTCTTCCGACTAGGGCGTGTGGATTTTGGATTTGAAGTTCGCAAGCTAGTAATCTCAAATTATTACAACAACACACATAATGGGTTACTTTAAAGGGGGAGAGTTTTGTGAGACTGGTAGGCTTTATCGTACAACAATAAAACACTGTTATATGGGGTAATAAAACGTTGTTTATTACACCAACAACACACAAGAATAGAATGGTTATAATGTTATGAATTTTCTTATAGTCTATACAATGAATCGATGTTTTTCGATTGTCTAATAGTTGAAAGAAACTGAACTCGTTCTTTGCGAGTTAATTGCAATTTAAATTTGACTTTATTAATTGATTTGAATTTAATTAAATTTATTTAATTAATTTGAATCTAAGTGTTCATGAAACAACCTATAAAACTCTAAAATTAATTTGAATAATTAGTTAAAATAAATTAGACGTGACAGTCTAGTTCACGTTATTTCATTTCTAGTGATTCTACTTCTGATCTACTGCAGTATGATCTAAGATTAGATTGTCAGTTAAGATTGGTATAGCGCTTTTTATACTACTTCTATTTCTTAACTATAACTTACTAAAACCTTAAACTGCTATACAGGTTATCACAACGAATTTACTTTTTAATTACTAGAGTCTTTGCTTTTTGTTTCGCACCTGAATTATTTGAATTACAATGTTTTAATTGAAAAATAGAAAATTTGATCTGAAAAATAAATAAATAGATTTTGCTTTCCTGTTACTGAAGAGGATGTCGTTCCGATTTGTCCCTCGTCGATTCGAGTCCTTGGTTAGAGAAAGTAATCTGCTTAGAACTACTGGATTCGGTCGTGGAGTTCAAAATTCGGCAACACTCTGCTTCCCTGCTGTTTGTGAATATTTTAACGTCTGCTGTTGTCTGCTGGAACTGCTTCCTGTTCTCCGTCGATTTGCACGTTGCACGTCAGTGTGTGTGTGTGTGTGCTTCGTTCGGCGGTCGCTCTGCTCGTCAGCTGTTAACCAATGATTTAGACGGCCTCTCTGCTGTATTCTTGAAGTCTGGTCTTGAAGTCGGGTGGATCTCTTGCGTGCTTATGACTATCTGGTAGTACACAATAAGATTGGTTGATGTCTTGAAGAGTATCTCGCCTTTACGTAGCAATTACGAGCTATACAGATGATCTGTAGTTAGTGTGTTCGTAATCGCGTGTGTGTTGACCACGTAGAGTCTTCTTGTTGATCTTCACCGCTTTGGCTACTAGACGATCGAAGGACTACGTCTTAACTTCGTGAGTACTGACAGAAGAGTGAATTTTTCCACCAGAAAACATCGCACTGGCCGGGGCTGCATGAAATGATTTCATTGGTCGAAACACTCTCCCTACCACATAAAATTTAGAATTCCCTTAGTCCGTGAGAATGAAGTCTGGTTCCCACAGACGGAGAATAGAATTATTATCTAATAATTAATTATCCGGCGGAACCAGTTTGTCACTAAGGATATCCTGTACTTATTTAATTTTGCAATAACTTGGTTGCAAATCAAGTTGTGTGAAATCTAAAATATACAATCTGTCACAAATTATTATCTTTACAATATACTAAAATCTCTTTACTGTAACTCTATTTTAACAGAAGTTATTTAATTATTTTAATTAACTCTTACATTTGTTAATTATATTGCATCAAATTTGCACACGTCATTATTAATATCTCGGCAAACATTTTGGCTATGTTGGATTTCGCCTTTATTTATTAGTTTCCGAGATATTAATAATTAACAGTTTGGGTGTGGTCGCTTCCTTGTACAGCGAACTGCTTACATAACGACCACGTGTGCGTTGCTTTACACAGCATTATTTTCAATGCTCTACATTCAAATGGAGTTTTAACTGTTAATTTTTATTTAAATATGGTTTCAGCATGCGGTAAACATATAACCCCAAATAGTTAATATTTGGTTCCGTTATATATTCCCACACCCGCTTTAAAAAAATAATGAATGTAATAATTACAGGTATTTTTTTTTTTCTTAATCATTACACACATATTCTGTAATCATTATTCTTACTAGCTATACATTGTATTACTTATTCTGAAGACACGTACACAAGTGTTAATGTTATTGCATTATATACAATTTAACTCTAAATACATGTATTAAAATGTTATATTTGCAACTTATTGCGTATAATGTTTTTCAAACGAGTAGTAGCCTTTATTTGTATACAATGCCACGCGTACAAAGAATTTTGCTGACAGTATTTAAAACGTTATCGCCGGGCGCGCGGCTAATTGCTTGACCTAGTTTCATATGTGGGTCAGGTAGTCGTTATCGCGTGACGTAACTGTTTCCTGCCGCTGTTCTCGCTCACTCTATACGCTTATTATTTATCGCGCTAGGAAAACATTATTATTAGTACACACGTTATCTGTAATTATTATTAATAATATTATAAAACACAAATTACTTATTTTAATTTTAATTATTATAATACAATTATTATTAACTCTATATACTATTTATCTTTTTAAAGTCTTTTTATTTCGTCGCGACGCGCTTTGGAACGCCATGCTACTCAAAGTATTTTCTCAAAGAGCTCCCATGGAATTTACCGATCGTTTTCGTTCGGTCCAGAGTCGTAACGATGAACGTGTGAGGTGCGAGTTGTTGAGCCAACAGATAGGGTCCATTATATAAACGAAAGAACTTTGCAGCCACATTTATGTCTCGTCGGCCTACAGGATTCGCCTTGAGCAATACTTTTTCACCTACTATAAAGTTCGTTAGTTTATGCGTCGTATTAAATTTGTCTGCCCTTTTTCGCCCTTTTTTCAACTATTCTTTCCCTCACAAGTTGATTTTTACATTGCACCGGCAGAGGTAGATTATAAGTCTTTGGCTTACTTAAATAATTATCCCAAAACCTCTCTGGCGTGGTTCCAGAGTCTAATTCTGCTGGTGTGTATTCCGTGGTATCATGATAACTCTCATTTATTGCCTTTTCGAAGAACGGTAAGAACTCGGGCCATTTACTTTGTTCCTTATAGCAATAGATACGGAACATTTTACCGATTTCCCGATTCACCCTTTCGGCAAGGTTTCCCTGTGGTCGTCGTATCGAGGTTAGGACTGCTTTGATACCGTTACGTTCCAGGGTGGCTGCCCAGTGTTTGTTTTGGAACTGCTTTCCCTGGTCACTAAGTACGTTCCTTATTGGTCCATGTTGTGGGATATACTTATTAAGTATAATATTTAAAACGGACTTTGTGGTGGGCCTAGGGATCGCATAAAGGCTAACTTTTTTGGTAAACACATCGACGCAAACTACCATGTGTTTTAGATTTCTGGTAGCCTTGGGTAATGGTCCCAGAAAGTCGATGGCGATCATCTGTCCCTTACCTTCCGTTATCACATTGGCCATGGGCACGTACGTGTGTACGTTTGGTACTTTCGCTGTCTGGCATGGATAACATGTTTTTAGCAATTTCTTTACCCTACGGTACATGTTGGTAATTGTAAAATCCTCCTGCAATATTTTGACACATTTTACAGGAGATGCGTGCGCCATTTTTATATGTAAAGATTGTGTTATACACGCAAGCATCGCTGGAGACAATACCACTTTCATTCGCCCTGTAACAATTTATACAATATATTGTCTTGTATAAGATAGTGAGGATTTGGGTGAGCTGCTAACATTAGCTTTTTAGAAAGGAGTGCGAGGTTATCGTCCTGCTCGCGTCCTAAGTTCTGTAGCATATTAGTAGCTTCACGCGCGACAGTGTATTGCAGGTTTAACACTCTCAACTCGTCGTCAGCTGCTTCATATACTTCCTCCTTTTCTACGGGCGGATATCTACTTAGAGTGTCTGCGGTGGTATTCTCTGATCCTTTGCAATATTTAATCGTGAATGAGTACTCCTGAATAGCTAACACCCATCGTGTTAGTCGGGAATTTGCTAATCGACATTTTAATATAAACGATAACGCCTGATTATCAGTGTGGATCTCGAAATGGGTACCGTATAGGTAGTGTCTGAATTTTCTGAGTGCGTTTATTATGGCGAGTATTTCTTTCTCGGAGTACAATAGTGCAACTCAGCGCCTTTGAGCGTCCTATTGGCGTATGCTACAACATGAAGACTACCTTGTTCGTCTTCTTGGTGCAACACGGCGCCGATAGCGTACTCGCTAGCGTCAGTGTACATTACGTACTTCCTACCCTGCTGTGGATGGAACAATTGTAAATTAGATTGGAACAGGCCTTTAACCCTCTTAAACGCATCGTTCTGTTCAGAACCCCATTTCCACTTTATATTTTTGCGTACCAGCTGTAGCAACGGGACTGTATATTCTGCGTATTTGCTGGTAAATTTCCTGTAATATCCCGTGAGTCCAAGGAATGCTCGCAGTGCTTTGAGGTTCTTGGGCACCGGGAATTCCATAATACTCCTGAGCTTCTCTGGGTCCGTACTGATACCTGTAGCTGAGATTATATGTCCCAGGAACTTCATTTGGGACTTTACAAACTCGCACTTGTGTAGTTTGAGCTTGATGTTTGCTAACCTCAGCTTCTGGAAGACGCTCCGCAGATGCTCGAAGTGTTCCTCCAACGTGCGGGATATCACGAGGATGTCATCCACGAATATTACCGTGTAAGGGTCTACCTCAGGTCCTAGAGCTCTCTCAAGGCATCTTACAATCGCAGCGAGACTCGTGCTAAGGCCAAAAGGTACCACCTTGTGTTGATAGCATTTGTTATTAAATATAAATGCTGTATACTTACGATCTTGCTCACACAGCGGGACCTGCCAGAAGCTTGCTGTTAGATCTAGCTTCGTGAGGTACCTGGCTCCTTCACATTTAATGAAGAGGTCCTCCGCTGTCGGTGCGCAGTCAAACTCTTTCTCTACGAGACTGTTTAAGTTCCTCATATCCAGGCAGAGTCGGATTTCTCCAGTCTTCTTGCGGACGACCAGCAGTGGGTTGAGGAAGCTGCTATTAGATCTTTCAATAATATCTTCTTCCAACATCCGCTGTATCTCCTGCTGGACCTCGGCCTGGTATTTTATAGGGACCTGGTAGATTCTCCTTATGAACTTCTCCGGCTCTGAGAGGTGGATTCTGTGTTCATACACTGACGAGATTGAATGTTCTTCACTGAAGATATCGCTGAATTCTTCTTGCAGCGACGACAATCTCCGTTCAGTTCGGGAATCTAAGGTGGTCTCCCCCTCTTCACATTCTTTATAGTGAATTACTTGTTTTGGTGGCCGTGTGATTTTAATTGGGTCACCATGGTTTTGTGTGTGTGTATGTGTGTTCAATTTAAAAGTGTAACTAACATTGTCTATGGTACATTTTAATAAGTGTTCACTGGTGTAAATTTCCGCACGTATTTGTTCCAATACATCTACCCCCAATAACATATCACATATTAAATTGTTTATAGCCACTACACACACTTCAAATTGCACTTCGTCTAGCATGATAGTTAGATAGTATTGAGTGTCAATTTTTTCTTTTGTATCGGTAGCGGTTCGTATATAAAATTGATTGATTGGGAGTGATGGGGCCGTACGAAAATATTTTTTATTGGTACGCAGGAACCTTTCACTGACGCCGGATACAACACTACCGGTATCCAGCAGAATTCTCGTGGGAACGCTATTGACAAAGGCGTGTAACACCGGACACGCCGCGCTCACGGGCCTTTGTCGCGTGGGACCGGGTTCTAGCAACGGATCCCTGACATCCGGTGGGAACACATTATTAACGGGCACACAAGTTACATAATTAAAAGTACACATTTCACACAATATATAATCCTTATAATTAACATGCTTATATTTACACAATTTTGCCGAATTTATAGCGCGTCCTTGCTGGATGCGCATTTTGGCACGTTTTTTGTAGCTTGGTAACTTTTCGATTTATTGTTCGAATTTTTATTGCCGTGGGAGTCGCTGTCTTTTTCAGTTGTATCAGCTTTGGCTAATTCGACCGTTTGAATCGCTCTAATTTGTGCTCCATCGTTACCCTTACCCTGCCCCTTTGGTCTACCAAAATTTTGTTTTCCTTGTACTCAAAGGTTTTATTTGGCTGTTTTGACGGTGTTTGGGGTGGAGTAGAACTGGTACTCGGTTTTTGATCCGTTTGCTGATGGTACTGTAGTCGCGTATTCTGCCCTTCATTATTTCGGCGAAAATCGGGATTATAACGCCACCCACCAAAATCAAAAACCGTCTCACTTTGGGACACTAGAATGAGGAGTTCGTCTACCGTGCGAATACCCTGGGTAAATACAGCTACTCTAATGTTATGATTAAAATGGTAGGCAAGCTTGGTGACTATGTCAATCTCCGCAAATGCTGGGGTTAAATGCTTCGCGCGCTCGACCTGCTGGATTATATAATTTTCGGCGGTAATATTCATTTTCTTGTCAAAACGGCCATATTCCAGTTCATTGCGCAGAAGTCGTTGGGTATGCGAGTTCCAGTATCGGCTTTCAAATTTTTGTTTGAACTCCGCGTATGTGGACACTCTATCGCGTACAATGTTATACCACTTACGCGCCGAATCACGCATCGCGTTAACCACCCACTGTATTTTGTCTTGATCTTCTAGTCGGGAACCTACTCTAGCCATTTCACTCTCACATGCTAATAAAAATTCAATGGGGTTTTCGTTATTTTCCCCCGTAAAATACACACGATTTTTCTCGTCGACAGGGCCTTGTACCAAAATATTTGGAGCAGACCTCCTTCGTACCTCCTGTCGTACTTTCAAAATCTCGTCGCTTAACGTTTGTAAAACACTCTCTTTATTAGAGTCAATGTTAGATCGCGTCTCTACAATTGAAGCGTCTAATTTATCTACTCGTCGTTGTGTTTCGGTCACGTCCGCGTGAATTTTTACCTCTAGGGATTCCACCTTCCTGGAAACCTCTAGTGTCTGTTTCTCACAGCGGGTTATGTGGTCTTTGAACCGGCCCTCCATACGTGTTACTTGTTCAATAAACGATTTTTGCATTGTGGTCTCAAAAACCTTAAACCGTTCATTGATTTTAGTATCGACCGTATTTACTCTTTCGCCGATCTCTGCGACTTTCACAGTTAGCTCTTTATTACTCTCACCGATTTCAACGACTTTAGCGGTTAACTCATTTACGCTTTCGTCTATTTTCGCAGTTAATTCTTTACTACTTTCTTTATTACTTTGCTTAATCTCGGCGTTTATGTCAGCGTTACTGCGTTCTAATGCTTCGGTTAGACTAACTCTTTGTGTTTCGATATTAGATTTTAATTCCGCGATATTTATGTCAGCATTGGCTGTTATTTGTTCAAATTTCGCGTCTATTTTAGCGGTCAAATCCGCGTTAGCTTGTTTCATTTCCGCGTTCATTTGCTGTATTTGTTTAAGTATTTTATCCATATCCATTTTAAATAGACAACAATGTCAAATATTAACAATTTAAAATACACAGAACAGTTTCAAATACACACAATAACTTTACTGTTGTACAAACACCAGTCACAAAACTCTTTGGGGATTGTTTAGTTGGACGCCAGCTGTTTTACGAGTTAAAACAGCAAAGTTTGTTTAACACGTGAAAATTAAATTTAAATTGAATTTAATTAATTTAATTTAATTTGATCGCGCCCCACGTTCCGGGCAAGCCATTTATAACTCTTGTTCGGAACGTGAATTCAATTTGATGTACGTTTGCCGGGCCCCACGTTGGCCGACATTTATAACTACACTACTATGCGTTATTGTAATGTAATGTTGTGTGTGAGTACCCACCTGCTGTCTGATCTTGCAGATTCTTCCGACTAGGGCGTGTGGATTTTGGATTTGAAGTTCGCAAGCTAGTAATCTCAAATTATTACAACAACACACATAATGGGTTACTTTAAAGGGGGAGAGTTTTGTGAGACTGGTAGGCTTTATCGTACAACAATAAAACACTGTTATATGGGGTAATAAAACGTTGTTTATTACACCAACAACACACAAGAATAGATTGGTTATAATGTTATGAATTTTCTTATAGTCTATACAATGAATCGATGTTTTTCGATTGTCTAATAGTTGAAAGAAACTGAACTCGTTCTTTGCGAGTTAATTGCAATTTAAATTTGACTTTATTAATTGATTTGAATTTAATTAAATTTATTTAATTAATTTGAATCTAAGTGTTCATGAAACAACCTATAAAACTCTAAAATTAATTTGAATAATTAGTTAAAATAAATTAGAAGTGACAGTCTAGTTCACGTTATTTCATTTCTAGTGATTCTACTTCTGATCTACTGCAGTATGATCTAAGATTAGATTGTCAGTTAAGATTGGTATAGCGCTTTTTATACTACTTCTATTTCTTAACTATAACTTACTAAAACCTTAAACTGCTATACAGGTTATCACAACGAATTTACTTTTTAATTACTAGAGTCTTTGCTTTTTGTTTCGCACCTGAATTATTTGAATTACAATGTTTTAATTGAAAAATAGAAAATTTGATCTGAAAAATAAATAAATAGATTTTGCTTTCCTGTTACTGAAGAGGATGTCGTTCCGATTTGTCCCTCGTCGATTCGAGTCCTTGGTTAGAGAAAGTAATCTGCTTAGAACTACTGGATTCGGTCGTGGAGTTCAAAATTCGGCAACACTCTGCTTCCCTGCTGTTTGTGAATATTTTAACGTCTGCTGTTGTCTGCTGGAACTGCTTCCTGTTCTCCGTCGATTTGCACGTTGCACGTCAGTGTGTGTGTGTGTGTGTGCTTCGTTCGGCGGTCGCTCTGCTCGTCAGCTGTTAACCAATGATTTAGACGGCCTCTCTGCTGTATTCTTGAAGTCTGGTCTTGAAGTCGGGTGGATCTCTTGCGTGCTTATGACTATCTGGTAGTACACAATAAGATTGGTTGATGTCTTGAAGAGTATCTCGCCTTTACGTAGCAATTACGAGCTATACAGATGATCTGTAGTTAGTGTGTTCGTAATCGCGTGTGTGTTGACCACGTAGAGTCTTCTTGTTGATCTTCACCGCTTTGGCTACTAGACGATCGAAGGACTACGTCTTAACTTCGTGAGTACTGACAGAAGAGTGAATTTTTCCACCAGAAAACATCGCACTGGCCGGGGCTGCATGAAATGATTTCATTGGTCGAAACACTCTCCCTACCACATAAAATTTAGAATTCCCTTAGTCCGTGAGAATGAAGTCTGGTTCCCACAGACGGAGAATAGAATTATTATCTAATAATTAATTATCCGGCGGAACCAGTTTGTCACTAAGGATATCCTGTACTTATTTAATTTTGCAATAACTTGGTTGCAAATCAAGTTGTGTGAAATCTAAAATATACAATCTGTCACAAATTATTATCTTTACAATATACTAAAATCTCTTTACTGTAACTCTATTTTAACAGAAGTTATTTAATTATTTTAATTAACTCTTACATTTGTTAATTATATTGCATCAAATTTGCACACGTCATTATTAATATCTCGGCAAACATTTTGGCTATGTTGGATTTCGCCTTTATTTATTAGTTTCCGAGATATTAATAATTAACAGTTTGGGTGTGGTCGCTTCCTTGTACAGCGAACTGCTTACATAACGACCACGTGTGCGTTGCTTTACACAGCATTATTTTCAATGCTCTACATTCAAATGGAGTTTTAACTGTTAATTTTTATTTAAATATGGTTTCAGCATGCGGTAAACATATAACCCCAAATAGTTAATATTTGGTTCCGTTATATATTCCCACACCCGCTTTAAAAAAATAATGAATGTAATAATTACAGTTATTTTTTTTTTTCTTAATCATTACACACATATTCTGTAATCATTATTCTTACTAGCTATACATTGTATTACTTATTCTGAAGACACGTACACAAGTGTTAATGTTATTGCATTATATACAATTTAACTCTAAATACATGTATTAAAATGTTATATTTGCAACTTATTGCGTATAATGTTTTTCAAACGAGTAGTAGCCTTTATTTGTATACAATGCCACGCGTACAAAGAATTTTGCTGACAGTATTTAAAACGTTATCGCCGGGCGCGCGGCTAATTGCTTGACCTAGTTTCATATGTGGGTCAGGTAGTCGTTATCGCGTGACGTAACTGTTTCCTGCCGCTGTTCTCGCTCACTCTATACGCTTATTATTTATCGCGCTAGGAAAACATTATTATTAGTACACACGTTATCTGTAATTATTATTAATAATATTATAAAACACAAATTACTTATTTTAATTTTAATTATTATAATACAATTATTATTAACTCTATATACTATTTATCTTTTTAAAGTCTTTTTATTTCGTCGCGACGCGCTTTGGAACGCCATGCTACTCAAAGTATTTTCTCAAAGAGCTCGCATGGAATTTACCGATCGTTTTCGTTCGGTCCAGAGTCGTAACGATGAACGTGTGAGGTGCGAGTTGTTGAGCCAACAGATAGGGTCCATTATATAAACGAAAGAACTTTGCAGCCACATTTATGTCTCGTCGGCCTACAGGATTCGCCTTGAGCAATACTTTTTCACCTACTATAAAGTTCGTTAGTTTATGCGTCGTATTAAATTTGTCTGCCCTTTTTCGCCCTTTTTCAACTATTCTTTCCCTCACAAGTTGATTTTTACATTGCACCGGCAGAGGTAGATTATAAGTCTTTGGCTTACTTAAATAATTATCCCAAAACCTCTCTGGCGTGGTTCCAGAGTCTAATTCTGCTGGTGTGTATTCCGTGGTATCATGATAACTCTCATTTATTGCCTTTTCGAAGAACGGTAAGAACTCGGGCCATTTACTTTGTTCCTTATAGCAATAGATACGGAACATTTTACCGATTTCCCGATTCACCCTTTCGGCAAGGTTTCCCTGTGGTCGTCGTATCGAGGTTAGGACTGCTTTGATACCGTTACGTTCCAGGGTGGCTGCCCAGTGTTTGTTTTGGAACTGCTTTCCCTGGTCACTAAGTACGTTCCTTATTGGTCCATGTTGTGGGATATACTTATTAAGTATAATATTTAAAACGGACTTTGTGGTGGGCCTAGGGATCGCATAAAGGCTAACTTTTTTGGTAAACACATCGACGCAAACTACCATGTGTTTTAGATTTCTGGTAGCCTTGGGTAATGGTCCCAGAAAGTCGATGGCGATCATCTGTCCCTTACCTTCCGTTATCACATTGGCCATGGGCACGTACGTGTGTACGTTTGGTACTTTCGCTGTCTGGCATGGATAACATGTTTTTAGCAATTTCTTTACCCTACGGTACATGTTGGTAATTGTAAAATCCTCCTGCAATATTTTGACACATTTTACAGGAGATGCGTGCGCCATTTTTATATGTAAAGATTGTGTTATACACGCAAGCATCGCTGGAGACAATACCACTTTCCATTCGCCCTGTAACAATTTATACAATATATTGTCTTGTATAAGATAGTGAGGATTTGGGTGAGCTGCTAACATTAGCTTTTTAGCAAGGAGTGCGAGGTTATCGTCCTGCTCGCGTCCTAAGTTCTGTAGCATATTAGTAGCTTCACGCGCGACAGTGTATTGCAGGTTTAACACTCTCAACTCGTCGTCAGCTGCTTCATATACTTCCTCCTTTTCTACGGGCGGATATCTACTTAGAGTGTCTGCGGTGGTATTCTCTGATCCTTTGCAATATTTAATCGTGAATGAGTACTCCTGAATAGCTAACACCCATCGTGTTAGTCGGGAATTTGCTAATCGACATTTTAATATAAACGATAACGCCTGATTATCAGTGTGGATCTCGAAATGGGTACCGTATAGGTAGTGTCTGAATTTTCTGAGTGCGTTTATTATGGCGAGTATTTCTTTCTCGGAAGTACAATAGTGCAACTCAGCGCCTTTGAGCGTCCTATTGGCGTATGCTACAACATGAAGACTACCTTGTTCGTCTTCTTGGTGCAACACGGCGCCGATAGCGTACTCGCTAGCGTCAGTGTACATTACGTACTTCCTACCCTGCTGTGGATGGAACAATTGTAAATTAGATTGGAACAGGCCTTTAACCCTCTCAAACGCATCGTTCTGTTCAGAACCCCATTTCCACTTTATATTTTTGCGTACCAGCTGTAGCAACGGGACTGTATATTCTGCGTATTTGCTGGTAAATTTCCTGTAATATCCCGTGAGTCCAAGGAATGCTCGCAGTGCTTTGAGGTTCTTGGGCACCGGGAATTCCATAATACTCCTGAGCTTCTCTGGGTCCGTACTGATACCTGTAGCTGAGATTATATGTCCCAGGAACTTCATTTGGGACTTTACAAACTCGCACTTGTGTAGTTTGAGCTTGATGTTTGCTAACCTCAGCTTCTGGAAGACGCTCCGCAGATGCTCGAAGTGTTCCTCCAACGTGCGGGATATCACGAGGATGTCATCCACGAATATTACCGTGTAAGGGTCTACCTCAGGTCCTAGAGCTCTCTCAAGGCATCTTACAATCGCAGCGAGACTCGTGCTAAGGCCAAAAGGTACCACCTTGTGTTGATAGCATTTGTTATTAAATATAAATGCTGTATACTTACGATCTTGCTCACACAGCGGGACCTGCCAGAAGCTTGCTGTTAGATCTAGCTTCGTGAGGTACCTGGCTCCTTCACATTTAATGAAGAGGTCCTCCGCTGTCGGTGCGCAGTCAAACTCTTTCTCTACGAGACTGTTTAAGTTCCTCATATCCAGGCAGAGTCGGATTTCTCCAGTCTTCTTGCGGACGACCAGCAGTGGGTTGAGGAAGCTGCTATTAGATCTTTCAATAATATCTTCTTCCAACATCCGCTGTATCTCCTGCTGGACCTCGGCCTGGTATTTTATAGGGACCTGGTAGATTCTCCTTATGAACTTCTCCGGCTCTGAGAGGTGGATTCTGTGTTCATACACTGACGAGATTGAATGTTCTTCACTGAAGATATCGCTGAATTCTTCTTGCAGCGACGACAATCTCCGTTCAGTTCGGGAATCTAAGGTGGTCTCCCCCTCTTCACATTCTTTATAGTGAATTACTTGTTTTGGTGGCCGTGTGATTTTAATTGGGTCACCATGGTTTTGTGTGTGTGTATGTGTGTTCAATTTAAAAGTGTAACTAACATTGTCTATGGTACATTTTAATAAGTGTTCACTGGTGTAAATTTCCGCACGTATTTGTTCCAATACATCTACCCCCAATAACATATCACATATTAAATTGTTTATAGCCACTACACACACTTCAAATTGCACTTCGTCTAGCATGATAGTTAGATAGTATTGAGTGTCAATTTTTTCTTTTGTATCGGTAGCGGTTCGTATATAAAATTGATTGATTGGGAGTGATGGGGCCGTACGAAAATATTTTTTATTGGTACGCAGGAACCTTTCACTGACGCCGGATACAACACTACCGGTATCCAGCAGAATTCTCGTGGGAACGCTATTGACAAAGGCGTGTAACACCGGACACGCCGCGCTCACGGGCCTTTGTCGCGTGGGACCGGGTTCTAGCAACGGATCCCTGACATCCGGTGGGAACACATTATTAACGGGCACACAAGTTACATAATTAAAAGTACACATTTCACACAATATATAATCCTTATAATTAACATGCTTATATTTACACAATTTTGCCGAATTTATAGCGCGTCCTTGCTGGATGCGCATTTTGGCACGTTTTTTGTAGCTTGGTAACTTTTCGATTTATTGTTCGAATTTTTATTGCCGTGGGAGTCGCTGTCTTTTTCAGTTGTATCAGCTTTGGCTAATTCGACCGTTTGAATCGCTCTAATTTGTGCTCCATCGTTACCCTTACCCTGCCCCTTTGGTCTACCAAAATTTTGTTTTCCCTTGTACTCAAAGGTTTTATTTGGCTGTTTTGACGGTGTTTGGGGTGGAGTAGAACTGGTACTCGGTTTTTGATCCGTTTGCTGATGGTACTGTAGTCGCGTATTCTGCCCTTCATTATTTCGGCGAAAATCGGGATTATAACGCCACCCACCAAAATCAAAAACCGTCTCACTTTGGGACACTAGAATGAGGAGTTCGTCTACCGTGCGAATACCCTGGGTAAATACAGCTACTCTAATGTTATGATTAAAATGGTAGGCAAGCTTGGTGACTATGTCAATCTCCGCAAATGCTGGGGTTAAATGCTTCGCGCGCTCGACCTGCTGGATTATATAATTTTCGGCGGTAATATTCATTTTCTTGTCAAAACGGCCATATTCCAGTTCATTGCGCAGAAGTCGTTGGGTATGCGAGTTCCAGTATCGGCTTTCAAATTTTTGTTTGAACTCCGCGTATGTGGACACTCTATCGCGTACAATGTTATACCACTTACGCGCCGAATCACGCATCGCGTTAACCACCCACTGTATTTTGTCTTGATCTTCTAGTCGGGAACCTACTCTAGCCATTTCACTCTCACATGCTAATAAAAATTCAATGGGGTTTTCGTTATTTTCCCCCGTAAAATACACACGATTTTTCTCGTCGACAGGGCCTTGTACCAAAATATTTGGAGCAGACCTCCTTCGTACCTCCTGTCGTACTTTCAAAATCTCGTCGCTTAACGTTTGTAAAACACTCTCTTTATTAGAGTCAATGTTAGATCGCGTCTCTACAATTGAAGCGTCTAATTTATCTACTCGTCGTTGTGTTTCGGTCACGTCCGCGTGAATTTTTACCTCTAGGGATTCCACCTTCCTGGAAACCTCTAGTGTCTGTTTCTCACAGCGGGTTATGTGGTCTTTGAACCGGCCCTCCATACGTGTTACTTGTTCAATAAACGATTTTTGCATTGTGGTCTCAAAAACCTTAAACCGTTCATTGATTTTAGTATCGACCGTATTTACTCTTTCGCCGATCTCTGCGACTTTCACAGTTAGCTCTTTATTACTCTCACCGATTTCAACGACTTTAGCGGTTAACTCATTTACGCTTTCGTCTATTTTCGCAGTTAATTCTTTACTACTTTCTTTATTACTTTGCTTAATCTCGGCGTTTATGTCAGCGTTACTGCGTTCTAATGCTTCGGTTAGACTAACTCTTTGTGTTTCGATATTAGATTTTAATTCCGCGATATTTATGTCAGCATTGGCTGTTATTTGTTCAAATTTCGCGTCTATTTTAGCGGTCAAATCCGCGTTAGCTTGTTTCATTTCCGCGTTCATTTGCTGTATTTGTTTAAGTATTTTATCCATATCCATTTTAAATAGACAACAATGTCAAATATTAACAATTTAAAATACACAGAACAGTTTCAAATACACACAATAACTTTACTGTTGTACAAACACCAGTCACAAAACTCTTTGGGGATTGTTTAGTTGGACGCCAGCTGTTTTACGAGTTAAAACAGCAAAGTTTGTTTAACACGTGAAAATTAAATTTAAATTGAATTTAATTAATTTAATTTAATTTGATCGCGCCCCACGTTCCGGGCAAGCCATTTATAACTCTTGTTCGGAACGTGAATTCAATTTGATGTACGTTTGCCGGGCCCCACGTTGGCCGACATTTATAACTACACTACTATGCGTTATTGTAATGTAATGTTGTGTGTGAGTACCCACCTGCTGTCTGATCTTGCAGATTCTTCCGACTAGGGCGTGTGGATTTTGGATTTGAAGTTCGCAAGCTAGTAATCTCAAATTATTACAACAACACACATAATGGGTTACTTTAAAGGGGGAGAGTTTTGTGAGACTGGTAGGCTTTATCGTACAACAATAAAACACTGTTATATGGGGTAATAAAACGTTGTTTATTACACCAACAACACACAAGAATAGAATGGTTATAATGTTATGAATTTTCTTATAGTCTATACAATGAATCGATGTTTTTCGATTGTCTAATAGTTGAAAGAAACTGAACTCGTTCTTTGCGAGTTAATTGCAATTTAAATTTGACTTTATTAATTGATTTGAATTTAATTAAATTTATTTAATTAATTTGAATCTAAGTGTTCATGAAACAACCTATAAAACTCTAAAATTAATTTGAATAATTAGTTAAAATAAATTAGACGTGACAGTCTAGTTCACGTTATTTCATTTCTAGTGATTCTACTTCTGATCTACTGCAGTATGATCTAAGATTAGATTGTCAGTTAAGATTGGTATAGCGCTTTTTATACTACTTCTATTTCTTAACTATAACTTACTAAAACCTTAAACTGCTATACAGGTTATCACAACGAATTTACTTTTTAATTACTAGAGTCTTTGCTTTTTGTTTCGCACCTGAATTATTTGAATTACAATGTTTTAATTGAAAAATAGAAAATTTGATCTGAAAAATAAATAAATAGATTTTGCTTTCCTGTTACTGAAGAGGATGTCGTTCCGATTTGTCCCTCGTCGATTCGAGTCCTTGGTTAGAGAAAGTAATCTGCTTAGAACTACTGGATTCGGTCGTGGAGTTCAAAATTCGGCAACACTCTGCTTCCCTGCTGTTTGTGAATATTTTAACGTCTGCTGTTGTCTGCTGGAACTGCTTCCTGTTCTCCGTCGATTTGCACGTTGCACGTCAGTGTGTGTGTGTGTGTGTGCTTCGTTCGGCGGTCGCTCTGCTCGTCAGCTGTTAACCAATGATTTAGACGGCCTCTCTGCTGTATTCTTGAAGTCTGGTCTTGAAGTCGGGTGGATCTCTTGCGTGCTTATGACTATCTGGTAGTACACAATAAGATTGGTTGATGTCTTGAAGAGTATCTCGCCTTTACGTAGCAATTACGAGCTATACAGATGATCTGTAGTTAGTGTGTTCGTAATCGCGTGTGTGTTGACCACGTAGAGTCTTCTTGTTGATCTTCACCGCTTTGGCTACTAGACGATCGAAGGACTACGTCTTAACTTCGTGAGTACTGACAGAAGAGTGAATTTTTCCACCAGAAAACATCGCACTGGCCGGGGCTGCATGAAATGATTTCATTGGTCGAAACACTCTCCCTACCACATAAAATTTAGAATTCCCTTAGTCCGTGAGAATGAAGTCTGGTTCCCACAGACGGAGAATAGAATTATTATCTAATAATTAATTATCCGGCGGAACCAGTTTGTCACTAAGGATATCCTGTACTTATTTAATTTTGCAATAACTTGGTTGCAAATCAAGTTGTGTGAAATCTAAAATATACAATCTGTCACAAATTATTATCTTTACAATATACTAAAATCTCTTTACTGTAACTCTATTTTAACAGAAGTTATTTAATTATTTTAATTAACTCTTACATTTGTTAATTATATTGCATCAAATTTGCACACGTCATTATTAATATCTCGGCAAACATTTTGGCTATGTTGGATTTCGCCTTTATTTATTAGTTTCCGAGATATTAATAATTAACAGTTTGGGTGTGGTCGCTTCCTTGTACAGCGAACTGCTTACATAACGACCACGTGTGCGTTGCTTTACACAGCATTATTTTCAATGCTCTACATTCAAATGGAGTTTTAACTGTTAATTTTTATTTAAATATGGTTTCAGCATGCGGTAAACATATAACCCCAAATAGTTAATATTTGGTTCCGTTATAATATGTATATATATATATATATATATATATATATATGATGATGATATAAGGATCGCACACACATTTACACAATTGTTTGAGTGGCTTACTTTCCTTGTAGGGTTTTGAGTACGTTTAGAGTATCAAAAAACAATTTTTTTTTGCATGGCCCAACGCTGTCAGACCTGGTCGGAGTTGGTCAGGACCTGTTTAACCGTGTTGCATATTGTCCTGAATGGTTGAAGTACACCCGATCTCTAATAATTTCTGGCCTGACGTGAAGGCATTTATTGTTTGATTGTACTTGAAGCTACGGTACCTCGATTGAGGAATTATCCTATTTTAAATACACGTGAATTAATATTTTTGTTTGGAAGAGTGCGGTCATGGTCGGACCATACACCTGCTTGTGTATTGTCATTCTTGAAGTGTGACGTATTTTTTGAATCCTCTATTGTGAAAGTTGCTTTACCAACATATATGTATATATTTAACGGATGGTAATTATAATAGCGTTGTATTAACTTTGTATTGTATGGTGTTGTATGTGTATGTCTATTTGGTATCAATGTTGTTGCGTGTTTCCTTGTGTTGGGGAGGCTGCTGTGCATTTCGTTTTCCCTTTTTCCTCTCGCTTCGTTAGGGGGCCCTGAAGCCACTTGAGAACCCTGAAGCCACTTGATGCGACTCAAGTTTTTCCTCTTCTTTGTTGTGATGGTGCGTTAAATTGTTGTAATGTGTTGTTCTGATAACGGAAATTTCATGGCTGACATTAATTAGATTTTGGGTGGTGTCATACGGAGCGTCGGTCAAGGTAGTAGTAAGAGTGGGGTTCGAAATGAGGAAATAATTGAACTAAAGACGAGTAGGAATTTGTTACTGCCCGTTTTTGAAAGGGAAGTTTTAATGGAAATTGTGCACAAGAAAAATATTTTAAAATTAAATGCACATTGCGTTAGTAAATTACAAGCAACATAATAATTTGTAATGTGATGTAGACTGAGGCGAGATGACCCTTGGCCAGCTGATAGCCGCACGGGTAGCGGAATTCAATAATTGCTCCCTTTATCATATAGACCGTTGTAAGGTATCATATAATTATTGCATTCTTAATACTCTGATTTTATGAGCCACGTAGTTTGTTTTCCTAGCAATCAGCTGTTTCAGTGTTGACGAATCTGGGTCAGTTCATACATTGAATCATTGTTTGGTTCGGACCATGCCGCATTCCGGGTTGACGTCCCCACGTGTTTCAAGGTCTCTTGTATTGGTGAGTGCAGGCTGTCCGCAGAGAAGTTGCCCCCCCCTCACTCACATCTTATGGTTAGCGATTTGATAGAGTGATCGAGAGATTGTTGTTCGCGTGACCTCCATCCGATCTTTCTGCCTTGTTAGTCGGGGCTGTCCGCCCTAGAGTAGGGAAGTTGGCCACGCACATGTCAAGGGCGTAGTTTACTTTGTTGTGTTGCATATGCGTGGTCGGTCCACGAGGTGGACAGTTGTAGAGTAGGTAGGCTCTCACATATCATGGTTGGTGATACCTTGTTGGTCTTCGGACGCATATGTGAGTGGTGGTAGTAGTAGGTGGTGGTCACCAGTGAGGGTGACGTGTTGGGGCGGCCCCATGGGCATTGGCAGGTAGGAGAGGATCGCGTGGGGATGATCGTTGGTGAGAAGTGTTGTTCAGTCCTTGGAAGGGGGGGGGAGAATAGAAATCGTCTTGGTTAGATATTGATTTTGGGTTCTCAGTTTGTAGGTTAGGAGTCCTTAGGAGGTCAGAATTCGGAGGCATGCCCGATTCTCGTCTTTCTTCTGTTACTCCTTCTGTCTCTTGTCTGTGTGTGCTGACCCTGGCCAGGTCAGCATGCAGATTCCGCACACTCATACACATACATATATTCAGGTAGCACACAGTACACATGAGTACACATGAGTACACACTCCACTTCTTCCTTCCACTACTTTCTTTTTCACTCTGAGCCTCTGTCTTCCTAAGAGCGATATGTATCCTGAGATTTACCTAAGGGAGCCGAGAGTCCTGTGGCTGTAATGATGTAGCCGGGAGACTGTGAATGTAGCTGATTCTTTTGGGGCAACCATGTTGCCTTTTTGAGGTGTGGGTGTGCCGTTGCAAATTTAGATAGTAAAATTTCCCGGCCAGATTTCGCCCGACATTGCCGATCGAATATCTGTAACAAAGGTTACGCGCTGGTTAGGCAAGTGCACGACAATATGGCTCGGCTTTGACCGTTATATCGCGATAGCTCGGAGCGACGTAATCTAGTCCGCGGCGACGCGTCAGCTGTCTTGTACAATTTTCCATACGCGAGTCGGCAGGCAAGAACCATTACTATTTCACATTTTTATATTTGCTCTCTGACGGGACGCTTGGTCAGGCGGCGTGGTACACTGTGGTTCATCTTTACGAAATGCGTTCGTAATTTTTTTTAAATGCTTCACGTGAGCCAAATTATTGTATTAAATTAATTTATTAACGGAATGTGTGGGAATTACGTTTATATGTATATATGTGTGTGTGTGCGACTCAAATGTTACGTCTGGGGTAGCTGAGAACACGTGGCCGACTTGCCTTTGCTTGCTTGAAAATTAAAAAAATAAGATGTCGTTGGAAATTATATTCACATGTAAAGTAATAATTTGATGTAATCATTATTTAAAGTGAAATGTATTTGAAATCTGAAATTTTATAATTTGTAATTGTGAGGATTACTATTAACACTTAGTTGTCGGTACAGAATTGTGACACTGTGTCTGGATCTGGGTTTACGGGGGCGAGAAAGAATTAAGCTAAGGTATTTTCTTGATGGCTATCTACAAATAAAATATTTTCCAGGGTTCCCGCATAGTCAGGAGGAAAAAGGGTTGCGAGGATGAAGACAGGCAATCAGTTTTCATCGGCAGAGCATCGCAATAACTTCCCCAACGCCGTCAGACCCGGAGGAATCCCAACTACACCAGCCTGAACAACTTCCCAGGAAATGAATTCGGAGCTCAAACTCACCATTTGCCTCAACATAGTCAGCATCATCTCTAACTCCGGATAACATCTAATCTTCCAAGTTCAGGTGGGATTATTCCTTATATTAAACCACACACACAGCGTTTCATTGGATTTAACGTATAAAACGAAAGACACCTTCATAAACAGTAAATGTAGATATTCAATTATTAAGGTTCTGTTATAGCATGCCCTGGAGACATGTTGTGAATTGTGTGATAAACTGTATTAAAAAATCTTCCTGTTAATATATGTTTATTGCCATACTGTATCATATAAAACACTAATTGTCTTTTGCTGCTTGTAATTAGCAAAGAAAAAATTTAAAACTCTTAGTTGGTCAGTTTTTATTATACAGTTTCTGATGAATGTAAAATGTCAGTAACAACGTTCTGCATAAGGTAATGGGAAATTATTATGGGCTAGCTTTTCTAAATCTTCTTTATGAGAACTAGTAGATTATCATGATCTATTATAAAACGTGGATAATAATAAGTTTCGAAGTATCAGAATTTTATGGGACAATTTTTTCTGAACAACTGGTGCATATTAGGATATTATGGTAGTGTCAGTATATAAATATTGTAACATAACAAAATATGGCAGTTACATAAAATGAGCTTAAAGGACGGCAAGTAAGAGAAAAATATGAATGTAAATCTAGATAAGTAAATCCATGTATATAAGTGTGTATCTACAAATGTGTTAATATGAAAATCCAACTATGAATAAGATAATATCAACCTAGTGACACCAACTACGAAACATAAAAAAGAAAATGACATGAGCCAAAACAAAATACCAGTAACTAGAATCAATAGGATCCAAAAATACAAAAGTGAGGGGAAACAACGAAATAATAATACACAAACTCCAAAAGTGAGGGGAAACAACGAAATAAGGATTAACAAACTCAAACAGCGAGAGGAACAATTAAGGAATAAGACTACGATGAAAATAACGAGAAAGAAGAAAGAAGAAGGACAAGAAAGCTGACTCAGAAGAGAGAAAAAGATGAATAAATCATACCAGAAATCAACATAAACCACGTGTACCAAAGACTATATAAGTGACAAGTGAAACAATGATTATCAAATGTGAGGATGAAAACCAGTGTTTAGCATTTAAGGAAACACAAACAATAACAGTGCGTACTTAATAGATGTGAAACATGTGAATAATTAACTATTTCAACTGAATAACCACACAAACAATTATAGTGATGAAGTTTATAAGTATATGAAAGTATGTTAATTCCATGATGAAAACAACAAGATGTTAAATAAGTCAAATAGACACGAACAATGAGTGTGACGCATTTAATAAAGTTGTGTTCAACACAGATAATCGTAAGACCACCAAAATAAAACAAAATAGAACAATATAATTATGTTTTTTTTTTGGTAAAGAACTGACAACAAATAAAAAACCCTTGTATCAAACAAAATGGATTGAATTGTATTCAACCTATGACTAGAAAATATAATAAATAATACAATAAGATATGTGTTAGTGGTTAAGAAGGAATGTATAAACATGTGTCACAAAATAAGTAAAATATTATTGTGGAATACCATGCTGATACCATGTAAGTAGTAGAGACATACTGCATTAAAACAGATGGTACATTGTTACATAACCCATAGAGAAGGTACCTGTTAAACAGAAAACCAAACATATCAATGAAAAGAAATAATTATCAACAATGATATCAATTAAGGAATTGTTATAAATAACAATACATCCTAATAGACAATGCATTAAAATGCAACCATGTAAATAAAACCAATCAAATGCAATGGCAAACAGAGATAGCAAAGATACAACAAATATGCCAATTCAGTTTGGCAAAGTGCAATATCAAAACCAATACTAAAGTGAATAACAATATTACCAGTAGTAAGACCAATATCTGGTAATGTTTTGAGAACAGATCTTTAACATAATAACAACAGTATTATAAACAAAATGATGTAAACTAACTAACCATGTACAAACAATCAGATGTAAGATGGACCACTGTATGGCCCATTAATTAAGGAAAATAGTGTATTAAAGATTAAACACAGATTGTTAACAATATTACCAGTAGTTAGAGGGAAACTCAATACAACTTTGAGAACAGATTAGAACTATAAAAACAGTCAGTATATATGCAAATAATTAGAAACCAACGGACCATAGTGACAGAAATCAGATGTAAACCAACCATGTTAAGTAAGTTACTTAGGAAAAATATGACATATAAATTTGTCTAAGAGTAAATGAGAACATTACCAAAAGTAGGAGTAATGTCTAATACCAATATAGAAACACAAACAAAATGTAACAATAACAGTTTAATTATTGTTTTTATGAAAAATAAATGACCACTATGATGAGACACCATATGAACAAACCCATTATTGAAGAATTGAAGGGTTCTAAACTAGCTAGAAGCTGACCACTATATGTAATGCATTAAGTACAATATATGTACACTAATGACATTTAATACATAATATAATTCACATAGAAAAGACTAAAATTATGTTGACAATTGTATGAGACAGGTAGAAGAGGAATAAGACAGTATGTATATTATATTTAATACAATCATGTAAAGATATTTTAGTGTGAAATCATGTAAATAATCGTTTTAGTATTATTAGATTGTAAGATTACTTGTATTAAATAAGGGAAATTCATTTTAAATACATTTATATAAAAACAAAGATGGACGCTTAATGACGCTATAATGAGCTATTGTTAAGGAAATAATTATTTCCAAATAACAAATGAAACCAAGTGAGAAATGGACTCCAAGTGTTTATTTAGAAAGTGTTTTTATTAAAAATAATTAAATCTGGTGTCAAAAACTTATAAAAATAAGAAACACCCAAGATAATTAATAAAAACGTTATATTAAGAGAAGCGATGTAAATAAAATAATGTTGTTTAGACTTAAATTAAAGAAGAAAATGTCTACAATTCAATGACATAACTCATGTAACGATAGGACGTTCAATAAGGAAGTTATTGTAATTATTAACTTTTCAATTATTTTTTACACTAGTGCTTACGTCACATAAACTCCAACCCAAAGTCAAAATTTGGTAAAACATCAAATATTTTAATAAAACAAAGGCTTTTGGGGTGAAGACTATAGCGATTACAACCAATCAAATCAACGCATTTTGTCAGACTCGAAAGAGACGCTCCGGCAAAATGTAACAGTCTACGAACAGCCTTCAGACGGACAGGTCACGCAACTCTACACCATGAAAAAGTATTATTTTCAAATTTGTGCGCGTCCATTGGCAATAAGTTGATAAACATACATAACCTAGACACAACAAAAATACTTCCGAGTGATATGTGCGGTATTACCGAACTATACAAGTACGATAGTGTATAATCCCGGTCGTACTCGCGTGTGTTGTGATAAATAAACAGGGAGTACAATATTTTATTTAAATAACTTTGATTTAAAAAATAATAATTTTAAATAGACATATATGGATACTACGCGAGTCGAGTACTAGCGAAAGGTTAAACGTATAATAAAATTATTAGAATTCCAAGAAATGTCAATTTACACTTATTAAAATATTAGGTAAATATTTTAATTAATTTTCATAATTATAAAAAGTATGTTTGAAGTAATTGTCATTAATTACAAGAGTTAACATTTAGTCACTTTTTTGACTAAACTTATTTGTCTTGATTATTTCGATGTTTTGAAATAAATAACATTAACTTTCATACAAAAGTATAAAAGCAATTCTAATAGTAACATGTTAAAAGGTTATTAATAATGTGTTCAGAAAATATAAATTAAGAAATGTTAACCGTTAAGAAATCATTTACCATAACAGCATTACCTGTGATAGCTAACCTCAAAATGGTAGCGGTAACTTGTTAATTTAACGGTTGCATCTGTTCTCAAATAATTTCCAAACCAAATAGAAATCAAATCAAGAGTTTTTTTTTGTATTTTATTAATTTTTTCTCTTGAAAATATATATTTATCAAACTCATTGTTGAAAATAAAACGATACATTGAAACTGTACAAGCCACGAGCTTGACGCTTACTATAGAGTTTTATAAGGTGCGTGCGCATCCACGCGTACGATAATAACATACTTACCATACATATGGTATTAATTTTCATTGTTTGATGTTTATTCGTTATTTTTTAACCATTGTTCAATTTTCTTAATTCTATTAATATTACATCTTGACACTGATATCATGTCACCTCAAAGAACCTAACAACCTGATAATTTATAGACAAGAAAACATAACCTATTAAGTTCAAATTATTGTACCAAAGACAGGACTACCAGCATTGAGCCTGGACAGAGTTTTATGTTAAAATTAATCAATTGTAATTATTATTTAAAGGGTTATTAGCCCAAATGATTGTTAATTGTTTTTGAAATTTGCCATTTTAAAATTGTTAATAAACCTTCACTTATTTACCTATGAACAAGAGTATCATTTCAAATATAAATTAAATTATTTCTTGTAAATCAGTTCTACCAAAGGTGGCGGAAGAATTCAAACAGAGAGTAATTTAAAGCATTATCTATATGTGCTAATTCATTCATATTGTGTATACTAACTGTTTTGAATATTCAAATTGAATATTTGTGTGCATTCTAAGTGTATGTATTTCAGCTACAACCGTCACTGAACAGGACTGAAACAGATACTTGTGGTAAGTGAGGGAGGCATACAACAAAAAGTGCGCGAAGCCTACTTAAATCAAAAAAGTGAATTATTCATAGACACTTATACAGATTATACAATCACACTAATAACTCCTAATAATTATAATTGGAGCAGTTTTTATAAAACAACATCACAGCAGATACCGGAGCGTATCTGCAAGCACACTACACACCATATCGATACAACTATATATATAGCTTATACATGAATCATCTATAATATTACATTATAGATTGGCGCCCAACGTCCGAGCACGAGCTAGGGAGATATACAATAACCAATAACCTAAATATACTAATTCGTGAGAAGACAGCAGGAACATTATCAGAGGATCAAGATGTATACAGACAGATTGAAATCAAGATCAAAATCAAGGTCAACGTCAAGGAAAAGGGCGGCGGAAGCAGAGAAGGAAACCAGAAAAGAAGAGAAGGAGGCTATGTCAACAGAAGACGTGGAGGAGATAGTAGTGGAAGAAAAAGACAAACAAATTGAACCGGCGGAGGGGGTTCAACAGCCTATGGAGGAACCGGAAGTAATAATTCAAGAAGCTCCACCGGAGATCAGCCAACCCAAACAACCAATGGTACCCGGAGAAATCGACTTCATGGAGATGTTCAAAATGGTAATGGAGAAGATAGAAGAGAGCCGGAAATCATCCAACAAGGAGACCAATAAATCTATAGAGTCACTTAAGGAGGACTTAAACAAGAAGATGGACGAAAATAGCCAATCCACCAGGGAGTTAAGCAAGAAGGTGGAGTCACTAAACAGTAAAGTAGAGGAAGGCCTGAAATCAACCAAAGAGGACAATCAAAATTTGAAGGCAGACCTAAATGGCAAGATAGAAGAAACCAGTCGATCCACCAAAGAGGATTTAAGCAAGAAAATAGAGGAAGGCCAGAGGGAGAACCAGAAAAATATGGAATTATTAAAGGAAGAGTTGAATAACCAGATACAGGAGACGAACAGGAGGATGGAAGATGGGCAAAAGAAAACCGAGGAATTACTGGAAAAGAAAATGGCCATCATGAAAGAGGAGTTATCGGCAGAATTGGGAGTCAGAATGGATCAGGCCAACCAGAAAATGGATGAAATCACGGCTAAGTTCAATAGAGACGTCGAAACAATACAATCTGACCATGAGGGGATGTGGCAACAAATAAGTATCAACAGTAACAAGATGAAGGAAGCCGCTAAGGATACAGAAGAGAAGATAGAAAAAAGATTGAAGGAAAATGTTGATGAAATCGAGAAGCGCATGGCCATCCTATCAACTGAAGTTAATGTTGAGATGGATGAAATACGAAAGGAGGGAGAAGGTAACAGCCTGAGACTAATACAAACAGAGTTAGACATCAATCAACGCATTAACGAAATGGAGAGGACACACGGTACACAGATAAGTGTGATAACACAAGAACAGACCAACATGAAGGCAGCGCAATCAACACTAACAGACAAGTGTGAAGAAGTATCTGGAAGAGTGGACGCAATTAAGCAGCAGGTACATGATGATAGAACCCTATTAACCGAGCGTCAACGAAGAGAGTTAGATGACCTCCGCGACGAGATGCATCGTTTACAAACGATACCAAATTTACTATCCGGATTGACTCATCTAGACAACAGAGACCAGATTGAATTCAGGACTTATTATAAAAATCCGCTAGAGTTTTTAGAACGAATAGAAGAAATCATACGTAAAAACAGAGAGAGTAGATGGACTACCATTAAGGGAATGTTAGATGAAGCTTTCAAAAGCACGTTCGACAATTGGTGGACGGCAACCCGTAACGAAGTGGGGAATTATGACAACTTCAAAGTGGCGTTTAAACAAGAATATTGGTCAGAAGCCACCCAGAACATCGTCAGGGATGATATCACAAACGGGAGGTTCGATACACATGGAAGGCAGTCAATGACAACGTATTTCTTGGGAAAGATTTGCCTGGCCAGGAATCTCGAACCCGCAATCCCAGAAGAATGCCTAGTGACGAAATTAGCCTACCACTTCAATCAAGGCATATCACAAGGAAGACTAAATGCACAAATAAAAACAGTCCAAGGAATGTGCGAACTATTGGAGAACCATGAAAGAGAACGATACTACCAACGTAGTCGACAAGGACCTAACCAGACATATGATCGAGAAGGACCTGGGAATAATAACCCCAACACATCCAACGAAAGGAATAGCCCGGGAAGAAATCACAATTACCCACCGAGATTCCAAAATCACCCTATACCACGTCAAGACGGAGGGGGAAACAATGTGAATAATAGAGGGAATAATAATAATCAGCATTCAGGTGGATATCAGCGAGAGCCAGCTTACCAAAGAGGTAACAATTATTACCGGCCGTACCAGAATCAGGCTCCCAATCATCACCCAAGACAAAGCAATGGCAACCAACATAATAATCACTTTCGTAGAGTGCACTATACTCAAGCCAGTCGAGGGTGAAATCGTCGAAACTACTACCAAGGAAGGAGGAGTTTCCCTAATCAGCATAGTCACTCCAGCAACAGCGATAGAGAGGAGCGGGAATCTGGATACCGATCTAACGGAAGCGACAGTAATGGAAGTCAAGGAACAATAACGCAAAATACAGCAGTCTACAATAATGGACATGGGCCTGGGAATCAAGAACCCATAGCTTCGACATCGCAAGACAGGCACGGGAATAGTGACCTGCCTTTAAACGCCAACCGGCAGTGAAAAACCAAGTAGTACCCTCACTGAACCGGACTATTGGGTCTAGAGTTTTGGCAAACCATCCAAACCTTCGCAAAACTTACACCAATAATTATTTGAAAAATATAAGAAGAGACTTAATGGGAGAAAAAGAGAATACTATCAGCGATACAAGTAATAGTGAAATTGCATACATAGCGGTGAAGGTCAATAACATAAAAGCAACGGCAATGATAGATACCGGAGCAAATGTATCATTGATTGATAAAGTGGAGTTAGATAGAATCCAATCTGAAAATAAAGCGACAATACCCACTTTACCTATTAACAACATTGTACTCATTGGAGCTACCGGACGTCAAAATAAGACGATTAGACAACAAGTACAACTCGATGTATCCAGCAATGGCAACACGATACAGATGATATTCCTCGTAGCCAGTGGGTTAACGTTTACCCTGCTCATTGGGTGCGATATACTCAGAAAATACACTGCGATAATTAACATGGACACAAATACAGTAAAGATGAAGACAGGAGAAGTTGAGTGGACAGCCAAGCTAACAGAATATCAAAAGGCACCCGTAGAACATGTAATATATTACATTAGGGAAGGCCACCAACATCAGGAAGGCGCCATCAACAAGAAGCTTCACAATAACCCAGAGGAAGATTTATGGTTGACCAAGATTAATGAGATACGAGACAGACGCATTACATCCCAGGCATATATGAAGCAAACTCATTATTTCCAAGAGCCACGTCAACCAGTAGAATAACAACATCTCACCCGTACTACTACTATAAAAAAGATATCGATACGAGACAGACGCATTACATCCCAGGCATATATGAAGCAAACTCATTAATTCCAAGAGCCACGTCAACCAGTAGAATAACAACATCTCACCCGTACTAATACTATAAAAAGGATGTCAATACGAGACTGATACACACCATCCTTGGCACAAATGTATATATGATACAATTATTTCCAAGAGCCACGTCAACCAGTAGAATCACAACATCTCACCCGTACTACTACTATAAAAAAGATGTCAATACGAGACTGACACACACCATCCTTGGCACCAATTATTTCCAAGAGCCACGTCAACCAGTAGAACAACAACATCTCACCCGTACTACTATAAGAAAAAGAAGAGTTGGAAGAATAAACCAAGTGAACATTATTACTGTAGAGAAACAACCACACACGACAAATTTGTATTTGAATAAAGAAAAGCCAACACTACATGAAATACAAATACCAACTAAAACCTGGAAGAGGAAAGAAAAAATGAATGTACTAATACATAGTATCTAGAAGAATAAATTTGGAACGAAGATTATGACGAAATGACGTTCAAGGTAACACAGAATGAAGAGATTAATCTATGATGAAGAAGAATAAAAAAGAATATACTAACGAAGAAAATTATGAGAGTATACCAGTGAGGAAATGTAAAACAAAATATCCCGATGATATGTGAAGAATTAGTTAAGTTGAATCAAGAAAAGAGAGAATCACAATGTACAAACCGCAGATGCGTGAATTAATCCCAAGAATATTTATTATTTGTCGGAAAAACGACCACTATTATTATTATTAATGATTTGAGATGAATTGACTGAAGAGTAATGCCAGCAATCATTTATTATTATTAAAGGAGATGATTTGCCTCCATATTTATTGAAATTAGTATGGCCAGTAGAGTCGAATAGCCAAAGTGAGCCGCTCTAAACTGCCCCAGCTAAATGTATGTTAGGGAACTAAATAAACGAGGGACGTAATTACATAGAGAAAAAATAAATATGATTCAAAGAGCAGAAAGCGAAAGGATATATGGAAAAAACATGTGAATCAACATGGAATGTACAATAATTGATAAATTCTTCATAGGAAAATATAGTATAATCATAACTCAGAATTAATCAATTCTTAAAGGGAGGCATATGTAACATAACCAAATATGGCAGTTACATAAAATGAGCTTAAAGGACGGCAAGTAAGAGAAAAATATGAATGTAAATCTAGATAAGTAAATCCATGTATATAAAGTGTGTATCTACAAATGTGTTAATACGAAAATCCAACTATGAATAAGATAATATCAACCTAGTGACATCAACTACGAAATTTAGAAAAGAAAATGACATGAGCCAAAACAAAATACCAGTAACTAGAATCAATAGGATCCAAAAATCCAAAAGTTAGGGGAACCAACGAAATAAGAATTAACAAACTCCAAAAGTGAGGGGAAACGACGAAATAAGAATCAATAGGATCCAAAAATACAAAAGTGAGGGGAAACAACGAAATAATAATACACAAACTCCAAAAGTGAGGGGAAACAACGAAATAAGGATTAACAAACTCAAACAGCGAGAGGAACAATTAAGGAATAAGACTACGATGAAAATAACGAGAAAGAAGAAAGAAGAAGGACAAGAAAGCTGACTCAGAAGAGAGAAAAAGATGAATAAATCATACCAGAAATCAACATAAACCACGTGTACCAAAGACTATATAAGTGACAAGTGAAACAATGATTATCAAATGTGAGGATGAAAACCAGTGTTTAGCATTTAAGGAAACACAAACAATAACAGTGCGTACTTAATAGATGTGAAACATGTGAATAATTAACTATTTCAACTGAATAACCACACAAACAATTATAGTGATGAAGTTTATAAGTATATGAAAGTATGTTAATTCCATGATGAAAACAACAAGATGTTAAATAAGTCAAATAGTCACGAACAATGAGTGTGACGCATTTAATAAAGTTGTGTTCAACACAGATAATCGTAAGACCACCAAAATAAAACAAAATAGAACAATATAATTATGTTTTTTTTTTGGTAAAGAACTGACAACAAATAAAAAACCCTTGTATCAAACAAAATGGATTGAATTGTATTCAACCTATGACTAGAAAATATAATAAATAATACAATAAGATATGTGTTAGTGGTTAAGAAGGAATGTATAAACATGTGTCACAAAATAAGTAAAATATTATTGTGGAATACCATGCTGATACCATGTAAGTAGTAGAGACATACTGCATTAAAACAGATGGTACATTGTTACATAACCCATAGAGAAGGTACCTGTTAAACAGAAAACCAAACATATCAATGAAAAGAAATGATTATCAACAATGATATCAATTAAGGAATTGTTATAAATAACAATACATCCTAATAGACAATGCATTAAAATGCAACCATGTAAATAAAACCAATCAAATGCAATGGCAAACACAGATAGCAAAGATACAACAAATATGCCAATTCAGTTTGGCAAAGTGCAATATCAAAACCAATACTAAAGTGAATAACAATATTACCAGTAGTAAGACCAATATCTGGTAATGTTTTGAGAACAGATCTTTAACATAATAACAACAGTATTATAAACAAAATGATGTAAACTAACTAACCATGTACAAACAATCAGATGTAAGATGGACCACTGTATGGCCCATTAATTAAGGAAAATAGTGTATTAAAGATTAAACACAGATTGTTAACAATATTACCAGTAGTTAGAGGGAAACTCAATACAACTTTGAGAACAGATTAGAACTATAAAAACAGTCAGTATATATGCAAATAATTAGAAACCAACTGACCATAGTGACAGAAATCAGATGTAAACCAACCATGTTAAGTAAGTTACTTAGGAAAAATATGACATATAAATTTGTCTAAGAGTAAATGAGAACATTACCAAAAGTAGGAGTAATGTCTAATACCAATATAGAAACACAAACAAAATGTAACAATAACAGTTTAATTATTGTTTTTATGAAAAATAAATGACCACTATGATGAGACACCATATGAACAAACCCATTATTGAAGAATTGAAGGGTTCTAAACTAGCTAGAAGCTGACCACTATATGTAATGCATTAAGTACAATATATGTACACTAATGACATTTAATACATAATATAATTCACATAGAAAAGACTAAAATTATGTTGACAATTGTATGAGACAGGTAGAAGAGGAATAAGACAGTATGTATATTATATTTAATACAATCATGTAAAGATATTTTAGTGTGAAATCATGTAAATAATCGTTTTAGTATTATTAGATTGTAAGATTACTTGTATTAAATAAGGGAAATTCATTTTAAATACATTTATATAAAAACAAAGATGGACGCTTAATGACGCTATAATGAGCTATTGTTAAGGAAATAATTATTTCCAAATAACAAATGAAACCAAGTGAGAAATGGACTCCAAGTGTTTATTTAGAAAGTGTTTTTATTAAAAATAATTAAATCTGGTGTCAAAAACTTATAAAAATAAGAAACACCCAAGATAATTAATAAAAACGTTATATTAAGAGAAGCGATGTAAATAAAATAATGTTGTTTAGACTTAAATTAAAGAAGAAAATGTCTACAATTCAATGACATAACTCATGTAACGATAGGACGTTCAATAAGGAAGTTATTGTAATTATTAACTTTTCAATTATTTTTTACACTAGTGCTTACGTCACATAAACTCCAACCCAAAGTCAAAATTTGGTAAAACATCAAATATTTTAATAAAACAAAGGCTTTTGGGGTGAAGACTATAGCGATTACAACCAATCAAATCAACGCATTTTGTCAGACTCGAAAGAGACGCTCCGGCAAAATGTAACAGTCTACGAACAGCCTTCAGACGGACAGGTCACGCAACTCTACACCATGAAAAAGTATTATTTTCAAATTTGTGCGCGTCCATTGACAATAAGTTGATAAACATACATAACCTAGACACAACAAAAATACTTCCGAGTGATATGTGCGGTATTACCGAACTATACAAGTACGATAGTGTATAATCCCGGTCGTACTCGCGTGTGTTGTGATAAATAAACAGGGAGTACAATATTTTATTTAAATAACTTTGATTTAAAAAATAATAATTTTAAATAGACATATATGGATACTACGCGAGTCGAGTACTAGCGAAAGGTTAAACGTATAATAAAATTATTAGAATTCCAAGAAATGTCAATTTACACTTATTAAAATATTAGATAAATATTTTAATTAATTTTCATAATTATAAAAAGTATGTTTGAAGTAATTGTCATTAATTACAAGAGTTAACATTTAGTCACTTTTTTGACTAAACTTATTTGTCTTGATTATTTCGATGTTTTGAAATAAATAACATTAACTTTCATACAAAAGTATAAAAGCAATTCTAATAGTAACATGTTAAAAGGTTATTAATAATGTGTTCAGAAAATATAAATTAAGAAATGTTAACCGTTAAGAAATCATTTACCATAACAGCATTACCTGTGATAGCTAACCTCAAAATGGTAGCGGTAACTTGTTAATTTAACTGTTGCATCTGTTCTCAAATAATTTCCAAACCAAATAGAAATCAAATCAAGAGTTTTTTTTTTGTATTTTATTAAGTTTTTCTCTTGAAAATATATATTTATCAAACTCATTGTTGAAAATAAAAAGATACATTGAAACTGTACAAGCCACGAGCTTGACGCTTACTATAGAGTTTTATAAGGTGCGTGCGCATCCACGCGTACGATAATAACATACTTACCATACATATGGTATTAATTTTCATTGTTTGATGTTTATTCGTTATTTTTTAACCATTGTTCAATTTTCTTAATTCTATTAATATTACATCTTGACACTGATATCATGTCACCTCAAAGAACCTAACAACCTGATAATATATTGACAAGAAAACATAACCTATTAAGTTCAAATTATTGTACCAAAGACAGGACTACCAGCATTGAGCCTGGACAGAGTTTTATGTTAAAATTAATCAATTGTAATTATTATTTAAAGGGTTATTAGCCCAAATGATTGTTAATTGTTTTTGAAATTTGCCATTTTAAAATTGTTAATAAACCTTCACTTATTTACCTATGAACAAGAGTATCATTTCAAATATAAATTAAATTATTTCTTGTAAATCAGTTCTACCAAAGGTGGCGGAAGAATTCAAACAGAGAGTAATTTAAAGCATTATCTATATGTGCTAATTCATTCATATTGTGTATACTAACTGTTTTGAATATTCAAATTGAATATTTGTGTGCATTCTAAGTGTATGTATTTCAGCTACAACCGTCACAGAACAGGACTGAAACAGATACTTGTGGTAAGTGAGGGAGGCATACAACAAAAAGTGCGCGAAGCCTACTTAAATCAAAAAAGTGAATTATTCGTAGACACTTATACAGATTATACAATCACACTAATAACTCCTAATAATTATAATTGGAGCAGTTTTTATAAAACAACATCACAGCAGATACCGGAGCGTATCTGCAAGCACACTACACACCATATCGATACAACTATATATATAGCTTATACATGAATCATCTATAATATTACATTATAATATATGTTTATTGTTTTTAATGCTAAATTTTTTAAATTTCATTTTATCAGATATAAACCGACATACTACAGGTTAATGTTAGTGATGAGGTATTATTGTGTGAGCATAAATTGAATTAATAAGGTACCTACAGAATTGTTATTTAGCAACTTTAGTTAGACTGTGATTTAGAAAATGTCATTTGGATAAATGTTAATATATAGAAATGTCAGCTTATGTTGCAACAGTGTACTTAAAAGTGTTGAATAATTTGTTGTTTGTTAATAATATTGCCAATTGTGATTAATACTACTTGATAGACACTTGTCTAGAAATGAACGTTGAGAATTCAATTGTGTACACTGGATTAAAAATGTTATCATGATATGTAATATGAACACTAATAAAACACTGTTATCGTAATGCAAGTGTTTTATTGGAAGTCCTGTCACGATGGGCTCACCACAATTTTTCTTCTGTCTAGACCACAAGTCTAGTTTTAAGAATTTAGTAACGACCCCTGTTAAAAAAAATTTGCAAAAAATTAAAAAAAAATCGGGGACGTTTCAATGGTAGCAGAGCGTGATTGAGATCATGAGCTGAAAGGTGACAGGTCTGGAAAAGTAATTTGGGGAGTTTAAATAGATTCTGGATCAGTAAAGGAGAGTGCAATAATAAAATATCTGGTGAATTTTATAAGAGGAAATGAGCTTAAAGAAAGATTTTTTTGGTGTTGTGCATGTTAATTGTTTTATTAAATGTTAATGTTGTCTTATGTATATAAAACGGATGTAACATATATATATATATATATTACATATAATATTTATACATAAATTTACCTCAAGATGTTATTTTTCTATTTGGAACATGTTTCGGGTACTATCTTGTACCCATCCTCAGCTTTCCGTTTTTTTTGTCTGGTGAAGTAAATATGTGTTGTTGGATACCTATTATTATTGTGGCTTCCTGTTGGCTTCTGGTATTTCAAGTTGGTTTTATTGTGTGTGATTGTGGTGTATGTGTTAGTTTTTTGTGTATTTTCAATGTTGAGTGCTTTGAATATTGTGTCACGTTTTGTATTGATTTGTATTTGTTCAGGTATTAGTTTGTTTTCTGTTTTTTGTTTACCTGAACAAATACAAATCATTACATAACATGACACAATATTCAAAGCACTCAACATTGAAAATACACAAAAAACTAACACATACACCACAATCACACACCATAAAACCAACTTGAAATACCAGAAGCCAACAGGAAGCCACAATAATAATAGTCTTCCAACAACACATATGTACTTCACCAGACAAAAAAACCGGAAGGCTGAGGATGGGTACAAGATAGTACCCGAAACATGTTCGAAATAAAAAAATAACATCTTCAGGTAAATTTATGTATAAATATTAAAATTAATTATATACATCAAGAAACGGACTGTAGCAAAAAGTGATTGAAATATATATATGATGATGATGTAAGGATCGCACACACATTTACACAATTGTTTGAGTGGCTTACTTTCCTTGTAGGGTTTTGAGTACGTTTAGAGTATCAAAAAAATATTTTTTTTTGCATGGCCCAACGCTGTCAGACCTGGTCGGAGTTGGTCAGGACCTGTTTAACCGTGGTTGCATATTGTCCTGAATGGTTGAAGTACACCCGATCTTTAATAATTTCTGGCCTGACGTGAAGGCATTTATTGTTTGATTGTACTTGAAGCTACGGTACCTCGATTGAGGAATTATCCTATTTTAAATACACGTGAATTAATATTTTTGTTTGGAAGAGTGCGGTCATGGTCGGACCATACACCTGCTTGTGTATTGTCATTCTTGAAGTGTGACGTATTTTTTGAATCCTCTATTGTGAAAGTTCCTTTACCAACATATATGTATATATTTAACGGATGGTAATTATAATAGCGTTGTATTAACTTTGTATTGTATGGTGTTGTATGTGTATGTCTATTTGGTATCAATGTTGTTGCGTGTTTCCTTGTGTTGGGGAGACTGCTGTGCATTTCGTTTTCCCTTTTTCCTCTCGCTTCGTCAGGGGGCCCTGAAGCCACTTGAGAACCCTGAAGCCACTTGATGCGACTCAAGTTTTTCCTCTTCTTTGTTGTGATGGTGCGTTAAATTGTTGTAATGTGTTGTTCTGATAACGGAAATTTCATGGCTGACATTAATTAGATTTTGGGTGGTGTCATACGGAGCGTCGGTCAAGGTAGTAGTAAGAGTGGGGTTCGAAATGAGGAAATAATTGAAATAAAGACGAGTAGGAATTTGTTACTGCCCGTTTTTGAAAGGGAAGTTTCAATGGTATCTGTGCACAAGAAATATATGTTAAAATTAAATGCGCATTGCGTTAGTAAATTACAAGCAACATAATAATTTGTAATGTGATGTAGACTGAGGCGAGATTACCCTTGGCCAGCTGATAGCCGCACGGGTAGCGGAATTCAATAATTGTTCATTTTATCAGATAAACCGTTGTAAGGTATCATATAATTATTGCATTCTTAATACTCTGAATTTATGACCCACTTAGTTTGTTTTCCTAGCAATCAGGTGTTTGAGTGTTGACGAATCTGGGTCAGTTCTTACATTGAATCCTTGTTTGGTTCGGACCATGCCGCATTCCGGGTTGATGTCCCCACTTGTTTCAAGGTCTCTTGTATTGGTGAGTGCAGGCTGTCCGCAGAGAAGTTGCCCCCCCTTCACTCACATCTTATGGTTAGCGATTTGATAGAGTGATGGAGAGATTGATGTTCGCGTGACCTCCATCCGATCTTTCTGCCTTGTTAGTCGGGGCTGTCCGCCCTAGAGTAGGGAAGTTGGCCACGCACATGTCAAGGGCGTAGTTTACTTTGTTGTGTTGCATATGCGTGGTCGGTCCACGAGGTGGACAGTTGTAGAGTAGGTAGGCTCTCACATATCATGGTTGGTGATACCTTGTTGGTCTTCGGACGCATATGTGAGTGGTGGTAGTAGTAGGTGGTGGTCACCAGTGAGGGTGACGTTTTGGGGCGGCCCCATGGGCATTGGCAGGTAGGAGAGGATCGCGTGGGGATGATCGTTGGTGAGAAGTGTTGTTCAGTCCTTGGAAGGGGGGGGGGAGAATAGAAATCGTCTTGGTTAGATATTGATTTTGGGTTCTCAGTTTGTAGGTTAGGAGTCCTTAGGAGGTCAGAATTCGGAGGCATGCCCGATTCTCGTTTTTCTTCTGTTTCTCCTTCTGTCTCTTGTCTGTGTGTGCTGACCCTGGCCAGGTCAGCATGCAGATTCCGCACACTCATACACATACACATATTCAGGTAGCACACAGTACACATGAGTACACATGAGTACACACTCCACTTCTTCCTTCCTCTACTTTCTTTTTCACTCTGAGCCTCTGTCTTCCTAAGAGCGATATGTATCCTGAGATTTACCCAAGGGAGCCGAGAGTCCTGTGGCTGTAATGATGTAGCCGGGAGACTGTGAATGTAGCTGATTCTTTTGGGGCAACCATGTTGCCTTTTTGGGGTGAGGGTGTGCCGTTGCAAATTTAGATAGTAAAATTTCCCGGCCAGATTTCGCCCGACATTGCCGATCGAATATCTGTAACAAAGGTTACGCGCTGGTTAGGCAAGTGCACGACAATATAGCTCGGCCTTGACCGTTATATCGCGATAGCTCGGAGCGACGTAATCTAGTCCGCGGCGACGCGTCAGCTGTTTTGTACAATTTTCCATACGCGAGTCGGCAGGCAAGAACCGTACTATTTCACATTTTTATATTTGCTCTCTGACGGGACGCTTGGTCAGGCGGCGTGGTACACTGTGGTTCATCTTTACGAAATGAGTTCGTAATTTTTTTTAAATGCGTCAGGTGAGCCAAATTATTGTATTAAAGTTAATTTATTAACGGAATGTGTGGGAATTACGTTTATATGTATATATGTGTGTGTGCGACTCAAATGTTACGTCTGGGGTAGCTGAGAACACGTGGCCGACTTGCCTTTGCTTGCTTGAAAATTACAAAAATAAGATGTCGTTGGAAATTATATTCACATGTAAAGTAATAATTTGATGTAAACAATATTTAAAGTGAAATGTATTTGAAATCTGAAATTTTATAATTTGAAATTGTGAGGATTACTCTTAATACTTAGTTGTCGGTACAGAATTGTGACACTGTGTCTGTGATCTGGGTTTACGGGGGCGAGAAAGAATTATACTAAGGTATTTTCTTGACGGCTATCTACAAGTAAAATAAAACATATTTTATTTACAAAATAAACATGTTTTATTTTATAAAACATATTTTATCCACATATTAAAGTAAAACACATAATTGTGAGTTGGTATTAAAAATAATTATTTTATATTGTATAATTTCACAAAATGGATGAGTCATTGGAAATCATATATATTCTAAAATTAAATGTTATTTTTTTTATTAAAATATCAATAGCAATAGGCCCTAATTCAATTTTATTTTAGTAAAGTTAATTGACTATTATTTTTTAAATGAGTTGCTATTTTCATAATAATTCTAGAATTTTATAATTTTTTCATCATATATGTTTAGATATTTAAGACTATATGTTATTAATGTGTACCGAATAGCAAAGATATGTTACGTTTTCAGAGTGTGACCTTACAAAAGAGAATATTTTGAATTTTCTAATTTCGAATTTTTGAAAATGAAGTAATTTTTTTGCAATATTTAATAAACCGTTGACTGATTCTTTTACTGTGTTTTAATTATATATTTCATGTCATCAACTTCACTTTTTAAAAATACGATTACTGTGTAACCACATATAGCCTAGTTAACGAAACGAACATCCTACGACCTAGCCGGTGCACCGGTGTTTAACACTAAACAGTTGCGTTGGGTACGTGGACAGAGGTGTATTCATTTTATAATACTTGTAACGTTGCAATATGCTTTTATATTTATTCTAAACAAATATACATATATATATTTTTTTTATTATTAGAACTACTTTCTGGGCTACCAGGCAGTAACACTACAGTACTGTAGCAAAGGACACCATGGCAGTAAAAGGTAAGTCCTGCAGACACTGAAGATGGCCTCTAATGGCGAGGTTGAAACGTCTGTGAGAAGCAACATAAGACCACGGCCTGATAGCCCAGAAAGTAGTTCTAATAATTACGATGCCGGCCGCGAAAGGCTAAAAATCAATTGTAGTATATTTTACAGTTACTGTATATACTACTATATATTCAGTGAAAGAGATGTTTGTATATTTATATACTGAGTACCTCTCCGCTGCAAAACATATTGTTTACTGTTATATATTTTAATATCTTATTGAAAATACGTAGACTTCACACTAGAAGCTAGTGGTAATACTATAATTGAAAAAATAATTAGAAATTTGAAAAATAACAAAAACATTCGGTTTCAGAAAAATTGAGAGCATTTTGTCCTTATGGTGAAGTTTATACCAGACACGAGCGCACGCTACAGCTCCACTATAGTTGCAGTATTGATACTATTTGAAAAAATATATAGCCAAAATAGGTAACTTTCATATAAAGTCACGGCAAACATATATTTTTATGTTAGTGAAGAACTTGATTCAGATTTTCAGGTGTCGGCACCTGGGTTATACTACTGACGTACTCACGACGAACACGATTTTAAAATACAATAACGTGCAAAAAGCCAGGTAAACTTAAGCATTTAAGTTCGGAAATTTAACAATTTTCCCGTGACCCAGGTCACTAAATAAACCTCTGCTCAACAGTCCGTAAAGGACCAAGTCATACAGCACGGCTTTTGTGTTTACTGGGACAGTTACGTAGGTAGTACGGCGCGTCGGCAGCCGCTAGATGCGGATTTCACAGCCAGGAGGACTCGCTGTTATCTCAGCGACTACTCAATTTTGCCTCACGACGCTGAGTGCACGTCGTACTGAGCCTCCCCTTGAAAATTAACCCGAGACCACACGAAAACGAATGGCGCGTGCTAACCACTAGACCACCATCATGCTGGTCACTACCGGGATGAAACAAAGTTTTAAATTTTTCAAAAGTATACAATTTTTGTATTAGATAATATACAGCATGTAGTGTCAAGACTGTAGTCTCGTACCATTTGTTCCCTATATAACAAGTGCTCGTGGTTGTGAGAAATTTAGTGACGAGTAACAGAACAGTGAACAGCAGTGGTACAGTTGAATTCGCTGTCACATTGATTGCACTGTTTGTATACTTTGACGTTGTTACGCGTGTAAGTAAACCAATTAAAGGGTTGTAGTACACAAATACGTAGTCACTCAGACTGTCAATTTGCTCACTATCTAGTGTGTGTTACTGAACAACATTTTCCCCTTGATATTAATAGTAGCGTTGGTAATACTGTAATCAAATTAGGATCTTGCTACTACTAAGAATACAATGCAGTGTATTTCTTATTAAAGTTGTCTTTTTCGCTTGAAACGTAACTATAATATGGAAAGTTAAATAGGTTACCTGTAAATTTAAATTGAGGAAAGTGTTAGACTTTGTCTCTACTACTTTCCAAAATTAATTCTTTTCCCGAGAAGAGAGTCTTCATTATTTGACTTTTGATTCGATTAGATGGTAATGCATAAGTTATAAGTAAACAATGTGTTGCCTTCATTACGGAAAGTAACAACTTCGCTTGCTTGTTGTTTGTTTAAGAACACAGCGCAGCAAGCACAAACAAAATTAGTATACAAAGAAGTAAAACTGGTTGTTATTTAAAGTGTGTTTTGTTTGATTTTGGATGCTGATCAAACAAGATAATCATATTATGTTTTTAAAATCTTCTTCCAATATGGACGCGTCAAAAATGTCTTGTATGACTACGTTTTCCTTATATTACAATGAGTATCCTCAGGTCTAAGTGAGGATACTCACTGTAATATGAGTGAAACGTTGTCATACAAGACATTTTTTACGCGGTCCGTACCAGAAGAAGATTTTAAAAACATAATGGACACCGGCCGCGGAAGCCTACGTAAAACATGATAATCCTAGTCAATTCTCTATCGATATTAGACGCATATATTTTAACAGTTTTCAGTCTGTACGTAATGGCTCTCTGGGGCTTCACAATCAATTGCCGCCGCGTGTTCAGGAGCGCAGCGCTTGAAAACGTAATTTATTTATTGAACGTTTATTATACTAAGGTGTTAACAATATGAATACAAGTTATTGTAGAAACTGTCCAGGGGAAATAATAAAATGGTTTTCTGGAAGGTTACTTTTGTATAGATCCCATACTCATATCACAGCAGATGGTCCATAAACATCGGTAATAAAACCTAGAGATACGTACAGCTTTTCTAAAGTTTTCCAAAAACTTTAAATAAATTGTTAAATAAATCGTGCCCAGTAATAGTAAAAATGGACTCACCGGAGCACATAATCAAGGCTATTAAAGCTTATATTTTGATACCGCTATAATAACTGCCAGTAACTGTGAGGTCACTAAACCGATTCAAATAAATCAATGAGCGAGGCAGGTTTGGGGTTTGATTCCCATTTTTGTCACCTTGTACCTTGAAAATATTATCAAACTCTGGAACGCCATAGTGTTTGGGGTAATTGTGCTTCACCGGAAAGTAATAGATAATGCACTGTCATTTGTTGACAGGCAGGTGGTATTTGCGTCTAGTGACAGAGCTGTATGTTCACCAGCTGTATATAACTTCCAATTCGTAAACTGTATATTATATATTGCATGTCGTTTTATTATGAATGGTACTGATTTACAGCTTTAATTTCATTGTGTCTGCTAATCACAATCACATTACAAAAAGCCTTCTAAAATTGTTAAGGTAGACAATGATCTACTAGATTTCAAATCTGAACATTCAGTGCAGAAGAGTAATTAGTTAAAAAAACAAAACCATGTGTGCATATTATACCTTGAAATGCTATTACAAAAATTAAAGAAAGTAAACTACTTACATGAGGAAAACCACAGACCACAGTCGCAAGAGACAAAAGAAAAAATAATTCTTATATTTCGTTGTCCATGACGTGGCCGTTGTTAAAAATCTAGTTAAAAATAAATAGTCTGAAACACACCTGTCTGTGCCACCACCTAATATTTTAAATATTTGAGCTACAATTTTGAACTATTAATAATGATGACAATACTACTACTACTACTACTACTACTACTACTACTACTACTACTACTACTACTACTATTACTACTACTACCACTCATAATAATAATAATAATAATAATATATCAAATTTCATAACTGTAATGAAGTTAACGGTGATAACAACCAACACGATGGTGATGATGATGGTTGTGTTGGTATTACTGCTGCTGATGATGATGGTGATGTTATTTACGATATTCTGAATTTTGGATTTTTAGTGATTGTCTTCCTATTCGACGTTTACAGTCATCCTAAACTCCTTAAAGATTCACATCTTACAGGAGGGAAAATGAATGTGTTCTTATTTTAAAGGGAGAGTACAGAGACATATGAATGCCTTAATGTGTGCTCACCATCTAAAATAGACGTAAATGTTAATGATAATGATATGATAGTTATAAACTTTAGCAAACCGTATATTCAACTTAAATGCTGCGGACAATATTTTATAAGTTGTTATAACTTTTTACCAAGCCTAAAAACAACAATATTTAAAATGGTTTATCATTTCTTCCTAAACGCTTTACGGATATCTGTTCTATATTTGTGGCACTAAACTGCAACTTAGCTTTCAATTTTATTTTTTATATTTCCAGTTTATTGGATTCTATTATAGACTGCACAAATAATTTTCAAGTTACACCATGCGTATTAAAAACAAGCATAGAGAGAGTAAAGGTAATTTAAAAGTGTATAATTTGAATAGTTTATTATATTTCACAAATTTCATTCCTAATTTAACACATTAACATTCTAAATATTTTATTAGGTTTTATAAAAGCTAATCGTTGACTTTGAAAATTTATTATTCAGTTAACACATGGTAGGGCAGAAATTGAGACTAACTGAAAAGTGCTGGTTTTGTAGTTAAATTAAGAGATAACTTGTATGAAAGTGACTTCAAAAGATTAATGGCTTCATAAATGAGGTAATATATACTTATATAGTGTATTGTTAATATTTGTATAGTAGGCCTACATAAAACAGTTTAAAAGACTAGTAATATAGTAATAGACAAATCGTTTCCTTTAAATTATAATAATCATCGTCTATAGTTTGTGACTCTGACTATTTTAGTACTTGCTTGTTCACAAAGATTATAGTTATTATAAGTACACATATACAGGGTGTTTCATATAAAACGCAACCCACTAATCAGCCTTCTGTAATATTTGAATTTACCGCCAAACTCCCCTACGTTTTACTGGAATAGACTCGTCCAACAATCGAACATTGTGCCGGCGCAGTAAACTGCCACTGATACCTATGACAAAGCGATCATAACGCTCAGTGCATTGTTAGAGAGAAAATGGTTTTTTCGCAAGACGAACGTGTTTTTATTCTTGAGTTGTACTTTAGCACGCGATCAGTGGTTGCAGTGCAAGAATCTTTTTGCCGTAAGTACCGTGATAAACCAGCACCTAACAAAACATCGAGTTTAATAAAATTTACGAGTTTTTGAAAGCCCTCATCGTAAAAATCTGCCGCCTGTGATTTCAGCCATTCATTAACGCCCGCCTTCAGCTCTTCGTCGTCTTCAAAGCGCTGTGTTGCCAGCCACTTTTTCATACGCATGAACAGGTGATAATCGCTCAGTGCCAGATCAGGGCTGTATGGGGGATGATTGAAAAGCTCCCATCCAAACTTTCCCAGTAGTTCTTGCGTTCGTGATGCTGTATGCGGTCGGGCGTTGTCGTGGAAGAACAATATACCGGAGCTGAACTTACCGCATCGCTTGATTTGGATTGCTCTCCGCAGCTTTTTTAAGGTTTCACAGTAAACCTCGGAGTTGCTTGTGGTGCCCCGTTCCATCAACTCTACCAGGAGACCCCCTTTTCTGTCCCAAAAACTGTCACCATCATTTTCCTTGCTGACAAGGTCTGCACACATTTCCGCTCATCATCGTGCAAATTGGTGCGGCCATTTTTAAACAGAACACACCACTGCCTTACTCCATTACATTCTTCCCATACACCTCACACAGTCGCCGATGAATGTCCACCGGTCTGCAGTTTTCTGCTTGCAGAAATCGTATTACTGAACTTCACAGTTCGCGGGATTTTCAATTGCAGCACTCATTTTAAAAATTATTATTAACAAGCACCTACAGCAACAAACCACGAACACTTGAACAACTGAAGGTCAATATCGAACAAGCTGTTTTAAATATCAACCCAAATACTCTAAAAAAAGTTGCAAGAAACACAGTGAAAAGGGTGGAAGCGTGTATTCATGAAGATGGCGGCCACTTCCAGCATTTACTCTAGAATTTTAAGTATTGTAAAGTTTGGAAATAAAATATTTAATTAAATACTTTACATATGCCTTTTTTATTTAAATGTAATTACTGCCATAGATGGGTTGCGTTTTATATGGAACACCCTTTATAAAAGGGTTGTTTAGCAGACATAATCTGAAACGTATTACCTTATTACAAGAAAAGAACTGTCCATATCAAGTATCAACCTATATATATCACGACATATAAAAATTATAAACCAAAGCACTGTATTATGAATTACTTTTGTTACACTTTATGTGAAAAAGTGTGACAGACATGTGAAAAAGGTATGTCTTTTTCTTGTTCCAAAATGTGTAAGTTTTCTTTGTTATTTGTTTAAATATTTGTTTTAAATGTTTACAATAATTTGATAGTGCCATATTTGTTAGCAATTGAATAATTTAAGAACCATTCTTTAAGCAGTCTGCAAGTTCCAGTATCTACGAGCTATTTCAGTGGAGGCTATATTTTTTTGGGTACCTAAACCGTTTTCAATTGGTTTGTGTTTGGATGCTTAGTTATATGAACATCATTACCTTGTGACATGTATATTACATCTACGCACAACTGACATTACCTTGCCTACTCGTGATTTATACATTCATAACATTAATTAGATTCTTCACACACACACAATGTACGCTTGCGTGTGTGTTTGCGTGATTTTCCATACTGCAACAGTGCAAATTCTATAAACGATATACTTAAAATTGTAACATTTACAATGTTTAAAAATTTTATTTACGACTGACAATCTTAGGCCGGCTTATGTCAGATGATGTAACGTCATTAGGGCTAAAATATATCTGTACAGTGTAACTGTTTATGAGCGTAGAGTCAGTACTGAAATGAATTTTACATACATCCAAAAATTATTCGATTTAGCGAAATCTGAAAAAATAAATAAAATAAAAGGAAAACGAATTCTCTTAACGGATAATGAATGATGTTACGTTTCTTAGACTCGCGGATGTGCGATTTTGTATGTGAGAAATTTTACAGAGTAATTATTTTTTTGTTACTGTTAATCAAATAATTACGGAGTAATCTAAATACTGTCATATGCGCAAAATACCGTGAATCAGGAAGAAGTATTGTATATGGTATGAGTGTTTTACAGAGTACAAAAATCACCGAGATATACAGTAAGATTCACTAGACATGAATCAACCGTTTTCGTGCTAACGGCGCAGGTTATGTAATGCGCATGCGTCAACAGAAAACCATACTGTAATTTTATTATTGTAAATCTGTTCGTATAAATTGTAATACTATACCTGAAGTAACATTTTTGTAGAAATTTTATTGAAGATTTATTTGAGCTTAAAAACGCTGAATGTTTAAATAATGATTTGGATTCAACACTTTAAGAAATGGTGAATAAATATAATGACATAAGTTAATGATTATATAATGATTTAAATAAAGATTTTAAGTTGCAAATAATATGTTATCAGAGTCTTAGCTTGTTAAGATGTTAGTTAATTAATAAATTCATACTTATAAGTGATATTATTAGTGAGACACCCAGTGCAAAGTTAATTTTACTTCCGTTATAGGTCTAAACGTATTTCATAATATGATGTACATGCACAAATGATTTTTAATTTGTTAGTTTAACACAATTTTAATCTTTTTTTTTAAATTTGTCATAATTATTACATTTCATGTTACCCTCTCTTCACTGTGTGACGTTGTGTTTTGACAAATGTTCGAATCCCCCGACCTGGTTTGGTACTTACACAGATGCATGCAAAGAAACGTAACGTCTAAATGTGTGTGCGCGCGCGCGGCACGAGTGTTTACAATAACAATTTTGTTTCGAAACAGTTTTCGATTCAATTTCATTTCAAATCTTTATATACTTGTATCTTTATGAACCAATTGGTTATCTAAATGTTTGTAAATTTGTATAGTCACATGTAATAAGTAAGACACAGAGTGTTTAGGTTATATAGATATCTCAGCTTACAGGCTGTCAAGTCGGTACGTCTATTATAAATAATTTCGGATCATTCATTTTTAAATTCTGAATGATTTTGTTTTTCCTAAAGACTTATTACGTTTTATTTTATTGCCTTTAGATCCTAAGTTATTAGTTAGTACTTTCCTCTGTTGCTCTATCGCTATCTCCTTTTCTTTGCCTTTCTTCTTAAAGTTTAACGTTTCAAGCCATTGCTATACAAAATCCAGAAAGCCGAACATTTTTTCTGAAATATATAAAGGAAAATTAATCAATAATATCAATTGTGAAATATAGAGTTTTAAAACAGTAATTTGAAAAGACTTATTCCGATTACTTTCAATATTTATATTACGCGGAATTCTGCATCAAATAGTGTAGTTCTACTACGCTAATTATTTCATTGAAATTAGTTTTTACTGGCGTATGGTATTCTCAAATATACACACCATTACAGCAAGGTAATTTGTTAAATAATCCATAAGACAGATTTTTGCCGTCATACTAAGTTTTTAGTGTACACAAAATAATAAAACGTATAGTCATAGATTTACAGTGAATATATTGGCAGACGTAAACGTTGATTACTCCAATGCGTTAAAGTGGAGAGAGATGACTTTCTTGATTCACTTAATACTAGAAACTTAATGGTCTTGATTAATTTGCGAATTGTAAATAATTTCCCCGCTTGTTTAATTGTTTCTTCCGCAATAAATTCAAAACATTCACAACAAACAGGGAATTAAGCTTTGCACTGGTAAGGAAATTAATATTCCAATTATAACTTACAGCTATATGTAGACACCAACAATTGTTTGACTCACATACAAACGTTTAATTTTTTTTTTGCATTTGCATCATAGTGATTACACAGTTTAGAGGTGTGCAAGTTTACAGTGACTGTAACTGCACTACAACTGTAAGCGAAAGAGAGGTGAATCTTGTATCACACTGGTACGCTGTTCATAATAACATTTCAGATTCTTGTCTGTTATCTGTGCACATCAGGTTTATATCACATACATGATATATATATATATATATTGTAACGTTATGCTTTTTACGTGCTCTGTAAATGTGTATGTTTTGTGTGTTCGCCTCACACGTTGTGGTCGTTACTTTATGTTTACGCTGACGATGTCCGTAGCGATCTCTCAAATTACCAGTACACGCGAGTGGGAACTTTACCTGTTCTTTAATATGTGTCCGTAAATACTGGGTGGCGCCAAATTGTTTAATCTGAAAACAATTAAAAAGAATAGGACGATTGAGCGTTCGTTCTATGACGGTATGGTGATTCAATTACTCCCGCCGTGTGCGAATTTCTTAATCTAGCTGTTAGTTCGCCGATTTTCCGAACTGAGCGCTTACCGTCACCTTTCCTTGTCGCTAAAATTCACAAATCATATAATGCACTTTCCTATGATATAAAGAACAGTGGTTACAACTCTGTACTAGTTTATTAAATTGTGATTAATAGTTGTTCAGTATCATACAAAATTATATTTTGTTATTAAACAAATTTACTCCGGCAATTATAATAAGACAAATATTTTTCAAGGCTTGACGATATCGATCTTGAACGATTTAGTTAGTCAGACATGGCGTCTACAGAATGTTTATTATTTCTATTTCGTTCAATAAATCTGGATTCTTTTGGATTACGAAAAAATATCAATTTGATTACAATAAAGTACACTACCTTACATTACTGGTACTTATATACTATAAGGTGTAATTACAATTTGTTCCTGAAGTGTTAAAAAGTGTAATTCAAAAGTTCGTAATTTCTATACAGGCTACTTTCTAATTTCGTATAAGTTTAGTGTTTCATTTTTAATTAATCTTTGAAAGAAATTAAATCCTCAGTTTACAGTGAGAGTTAAAAGTGTTGTGAGAAAAAATTAAAAAGAATTTATTTCATAAATTCGGGTATTTCAGCAATACTTATCAATCAGTTGACTTATGGTGTAGTGTCATTCAGTTGAAATAGGTTGGGTCATCGTTTGGTCATCAATCTTCAATCATCTTGGGATTTAATCACGCCTTGCGTCTTTTCCGTATAAGTTGATCGACATTTATTAATTTGGAATTAATTAATCTGGTCTGTTGCCTAGGTTGAATGTATTTGTTCCTCATCAGATAGTTTCGTTCTTCATTTTAGTAAATTTGGTTACTTTTGATTGTTTTAAATTAAAATTTGAGTCATTTACGGCTTGGCGTCTATTCCTTTTGAGCTTCAATAATGGACTAACAGTTTCTAACGTAATATTCATAAATAACGTTCAGTTGTCATGGTAACTGATTGACTCCCATTGGCTATTCATGACTTAAGACCATTGCTATAATATTTGAATTTTTATTCAAAAGGACTAAACATCTTCTGATTGCTATTATTCTTCTGTCTTCTTATCTATGTATGAGATATTATCACAACTGTTCGTATTTTCTTTCAAAGATCATTTTGACATCCCTCAAATCTGGGTTTGCTTATGTATTAATATTTTGACAGTTATGTTGATATTATCTAATTACATTCCTTTCTTATTTTATGTCCTTAATTTAACATTTATCTCTTAATATGATCCACTAATTATCATTAACAATTTACTTGCCTTGGATTTGCCAATATCATAGTTAATTTCTTACAATTTGTTGTTTTTGGTTTTTTACAGTTAGGCATTTCATAGGCCTGAGTAGTAATTGGCTATACTTTTTTATTTTATATAAATTACATATTTTTTTCCTTTATACATGTTTTGTTTTGTGTTACAAGTGATTTGGTTACTTGTTGAACTGATTTGGGTTTGTTTTATAAGAATTGTATGTTTTCATTATTTTACATATTATGGTTTGTCTATTATTTTCTAACTGCTTTTCCAGTATTATTATGTTTGCACAAATTTATCTTTTTACTTATCTAAATTGCCATTGTTTATAATTTGTCTATTATTTACTATTCTCTAAAAAAAAAACACAACATTTAGGCTTATGGTCTGTATAACTCTTTCAGCCATATTCCTACTCATAATCTTAATCAAACAATTCTTTAACAGTTATTATGCTACTCTTGTTTACATTCTGTTTATTCTTATTTATTTTTTGGTGACAAACATCATCACATGATTTACTTTATTTACCTAATTATCCCTTTGAAAATAGGATGTTTATAGATTTTGCATTTATATTCTTTACCACATTTTTTCTTATATAAACTCTCCTATCTAACCATGGTAACACTACCATTGTGACTCTTCCTGGGATTGTTTCCCTGAATATCCTTGTATTCCTGATCTACACTTATTCTTAATCCTAATAATAACAATATTCTTATTTACTAACACTTTTCACCATTAACCTTTAGTGTTTATCACTGGTTTTTAGGTGTCTATACCTATCAGTAGGGTTTCTATTTAATTTGGGGGTTTTACACTGGCACTTTGCACTTTTTATAGTATTTAAGTGTTACTAGTGGGTATTCCCTAACATTAAATTCTCTGTCTCACTTACTCATGTTCACTATCTATCTATCTCTCACTTTACAATGGTTAGTTATACTGTTAACAAGTTTCATATCATTATAGAGTTATTTATAATATTTACCCTCTATTTGTTTGGTTAGTGTACTTTAGTTTGTCATTACTTTATTGGATTTTAATAATTATCATTTACATTGATTAATTAGTCGATACTAATAATTATCATTTACATTTATTATTTATTGCTTTCTTTTTCATTACTTTATTTGAGTGTAACATTTCTCCTTTTCTGTTCTATATTATTCGTTTGTGTCTTTTCATTTCTTCTCATTTTATTTCATTTATATTTTGCTTGTTTCCTTTTCATTTACCTTCTCATTTTATTTTATTTTATTTCATTTTATTGAGTCAATCACTTGGGTTGGGTCATAGTCGTTTGTCGCGTCATAGTCATTTACTTTCATTAGTTATTTGAACATTTTGTATAGTTGATTCATCGTTTTTCCCTGGTATTGGTGTGGCTTTTTGTATTGTAACATAATGCCTCTCCTTCAAATTGATCATTTTGGTAAAACACTAGCATAGTTTTTTATGAATTTATCAGTTATATATAATTTTTTCCTTTTTCTTCTTGTTTATTTCCTCTTTCTTGTTTCCCTTCTTACTTGTTCCACTCCTTTTTATTTTGATCCGTTTTTATTTATTTCCATTAGTGCGTTCTCCCTGTTATATAATTTTTTCCCTAACTTTTAGTAGCTGGTTTCTTCCATTACTAACCTTTTTTCTGAGATCGGAGGAACATCATCTCTGCTCAGTTACTTGATTGCTGGACCTATTCTCAGTCAGTCTTAAATATTTTTTTGTCATCTTGTGACTATCATTAATAATAATATTTTGGGGATTGTCCACTTTATGGTTTTTTAGATCATTTTCACCTTTTACTCATTCTTTCTTCCGCTGTACTTTTGCTATATTCTGGTATCTACTCACACTATTGATTGTTTTTTATTTATTTAGTTGCTAATTTCATTATTTCCTACTTTTAATTAGTTTGTTTTCTCTTCTTCTTGTGATCATTTTAATTATTGCGGACATCTTGGCTCTTTTCTTCTTCTTGGTTGATTTCCATTATCTTGCTTTAGCCACTTGCTGTATACTTGCTTTATACATTATTTCTTTTTCTTTCTTGTACCAGTTCATATATTTTTTTTTCTTTGAATATTCTATATTCTTTATAACTTTTATGTATTTGTCTTGGCAGTTCTTGCTTGGTTTTATTTTTATTTATTTTAATTGGTCTCCTTTCTAATTCTCTTACACTATTAATTCTTGTTTTCACTTTATTTGTTTATTTGGTTTCATCTCATATATTTCTTGAAATATTATAGTAAGTTTGTTGTTCTTACTATTTAGGAATTTTTGTAATTTATTCCTTTATTTTATATTTTACCTCATATGTTATCTAAATATTATTGTAAGTTGATCTTACATTTAGGAATTCTTGTAATTTACTTTATCTTATATTTTACCTCATATGTTATCTAAATATTATTGTAAGTTAATCTTACATCTTTTTTGAATATTGTAATTCACTTTCTCTTTTCTTCTCCATTGGTTTGCATGGTCGGTAATTTGAAAATCAGTCCTTTTCTCGGTGTTTATCTTCACTTAGTTTACCGTGGTCCATCATTTCCTCTGCACTTGCGGTTCGGATAACCTTGGTGTGTAGAACTATTTCCGTCCTTGTGAAATAGGTCTCTCCTACCTCGTATCGCAATTCTTCTACTACCATGTGTTCATTGGTATCAGTGCCTACCTCAATCACTTGATTATGTTGTTTATTACTCAACGAAGTTAATCGTACCACCATCATTGATGTTCTCACTGATATTGGTTTATTTTGCATTTCTATTTCTGGTAATTTCCATTTGAATATAGAGTTGTTGAAGTTTTTATTCACTGGTTTGTTGTGAATCCCTTCAATAATTTCTTTTAAAGTCCTCCTACAATCTTTATATTTCATTAATTTGCTTTGGTCGGTCATTGGTAAATTAAACATATCAATTTTTCCATGCTTCATCATCTCTCCTTCTTCCCTAGTTTTTATTAGTTTCTTTTTTCCTATTTTTCCTATATCTTTTGTTTTCTTAATCTCCTTAATTATTTGGTTCTTCTTTACTCGTCTGCGGTTGGTTTCTATGTGCTAAATTTTATTTTTGTTTTTGTTATCTTTATTCTCAGGTAACAATACACTTTCGTCTTCTTTATTTCTTATTTCTTCATTGATACCTTCAGACGTGCTGTCTAGTATTTCATTCAATTGTGTGAAACCACTATCTGATGTTTCATTAAGTTGATCTGCTTTGTAATTGGTTTCTTCCCTTTTCTCATTCATCCCCGTTTTTGTCCGCTTAATTTCTTCACGATACCCTATTAGTATGTATCTTAGTTCTTCTCTATACTTCTCACTGTCTTCCTTCAATTGTCGTTGGAGTGTTTCGCTATTATTCTAGATCTTATTATTCAATTTTTCCAGATCTTTCTTGATCTGTCTCTTTAACTCCTCACTCGTCTCTTCTAAGATCTCTTGGTTTCTCTTCAAGGCTTCGTGGTTACTTTCCATCTTATTATTCAGAGTTTCTATGTCCTCCTTAAGTTGTTTCTTTAACTCTTCACGATTCTTCTCATTATCCTCCTACATTTCTTCTTGTAATGATTCTAATTTTATTTAATTCTTGCTTTTATGCCTGTCTTTGTTCCTTTAATTCTTCATTGCCTTTGTCTATTTTTCCGGCTAGGAAATTCATCAGGTCTTGTATGCTCGGACCTCCTTTTGCTTTTGTATCATCTCAGGCCTGTTATTCCCTCTCACTATATTGACTTGTTTTCTCCGGTTGGTTGCCGACTATTACCTCTACTTCCGGTGTTGGTTTGGTTGGGTTTTCTGGTTGGTCCACTTGGGCATCATCTTCGATCATTTCCTCGATCATTTCTTCAATCATTTCCATTTCTTCTTCGTCGGTACCCTCAGTTCCCTTCTTAGATTTTCCCCTGGTGGTCGTGGAATGTTTCATACTTTTTCGTAACCGCCGCTAGTCTTCAACTCTAGCCACACGAGTTGGTCGTCAAATTGTAACGTTTAGATGACGTCCGCCTTGTCTAAGCCCCACGTTGGGCGCCAATTTGTAACGTTTAGCTTTGTACGTGCTCTGTAAATGTGTATGTTTTGTGTGTTCGCATCACACGTTGTGGTCGTTACTTTATGTTTACGCTGACGATGTCCGTAGCGATCTCCCAAATTACCAGTACACGCGAGTGGGAACCTTACCTGTTCTTTAATATGTGTCCGTAAATACTGGGTGGCGCCAAATTGTTTAATCTGAAAACAATTAAAAAGAATAGGACGATTGAGCGTTCGTTCTATGACGGTATGGTGAATTCAATTACTTCCGCCGTGTGCGAATTTCTTAATCTAGCTGTTAGTTCGCCGAGTTTCCGACGTGAGCGCCTACCGTCACCTCTCCTTGTCGCTAAAATTCACAAATCATATAATGTACTTTCCTATGAAATAAAGAACAGTGGTTACAACTCTGTACTAGTTTATTAAATTGTGATTAATAGTTGTTCAGTATCATACAACATTATATTTTGTTATTAAAGAAATTTACTCCGGCAATTATAATAAGACAAATATTTCTCAAGGCTTGACGAAATCGATCTTGAACGATTTAGTTAGTCAGACATGGCGTCTACAGAATGTTTAATATTTCTATTTCGTTCAATAAATCTGGATTCTTTTGGATTACGAAAAAATATCAATTTGATTACAATAATGTACACCACATTACATTACTGGTACTTATATACTATAAGGTGTAATTACAGTTTGTTCCTGAAGTGTTAAAATGTGTAATTCAAAAGTTCGTAATTTCTATACAGGTTAGTTTCTAATTTCGTATAAGTTTAGTGTTCTATTTTTAATTAATCTTTGAAAGAAATTAGATCCTCAGTTTACAGTGAGAGTTAAAAGTGTTGTGAGAAAAATTAAAAAGAATTTATTTCATAAAATCGGGTAATTCAGCAATATTTATCAATCAGTTGACTTATGGTGTAGTGTCATTCAGTTGAAATAGGTTGGGTCATCGTTTGGTCATCAATCTTCAACCATCTTGGGATTTAATCACGCCTTGCGTCTTTTCCGTATAAGTTGATCGAAATTTATTAATTTGGAATTAATTAATCTGGTCTGTTGCCTAGGTTGAATGTATTTGTTCCTCATCAGATAGTTTCGTTCTTCATTTTAGTAAATTTGGTTACTTTTGATTGTTTTAAATTAAAATTTGAGTCATTTACGGCTTGGCGTCTATTCCTTTTGAGCTTCAATAATGGACTAACAGTTTCTAACGGAATATTCATAAATAACGTTCAGTTGTCATGGTAACTGATTGACTCCCATTGACTATTCATGACTTAAGACCATTGTTATAATATTTGAATTTTTATTCAAAAGGACTAAACATCTTCTGATTGCTTTTATTCTTCTGTCTGCTTATCTATGTATGAGATATTGTCACAACTGTTCGTATTTTCTTTCAAAGATCATTTTGACATTCCTCAAATCTGGGTTTGCTTATGTATTAATATTTTGACAGTTATGTTGATATTATGTAATTACATTCCTTTCTTATTTTATGTTCTTAATTTAACATTTATCTCTTAATATGATCCACTAATTATCATTAACTATTTACTTGCCTTGGATTTGCCAATATCATAGTTAATTTCTTACAATTTGTTGTTTTTGGTTTTTTACAGTTAGGCATTTCATAGGCCTGAGTAGTAATTGGCTATACTTTCTTATTTTATACAAATTACATATTTTTTTTCCTTTATACATGTTTTGTTTTGTGTTACAAGTGATTTGGTTACTTGTTGAACTGATTTGGGTTTGTTTTATAAGAATTGTATGTTTTCATTATTTTACATATTATGGTTTGTCTATTATTTTCTAACTGCTTTTCCAGTATCATTATGTTTGCACAAATTTATCTTTTTTCTTATCTGTATTGCCGTTGTTATAATTTGTCTATTTTTTACTATTCTCTATAAAATATAACACAGCATTTAGTCTTATGGTCTGTATAATCCTTTCAGCCATATTCCTACTCATAAACTTAATCAAACAATTCTTTAACAGTTATTGTGCTACTCTTGTTTACATTCTATTTAATCGTATTTATTTTTTGGTGACAAACATCATCACATGATTTACTTTATTTACCTAATTATCCCTTTGAACATAGGATGTTTATTGATTGTGCATTTATATTCTTTACCACATTTTTTCTTATATAAACTTTCCTATCTAACCATGGTAACACTAACATTATGACTCTTCCTGGGATTGTTTCCCTGGATATCCTTGTATTCCTGATCTGCACTTATTCGTAATCCTAATAATAACAATATTCTTATTTACTAACACTTTTCATCATTAACCAGTGTTTATGACTGGTTTTTAGGTGTCTATACCTATCAGTAGGGTTTCTATTTATTTTGGGGGTTTTACACTGGTACTTTGCACTTTTTATAGTATTTAAGTGTTACTATTGGGTATTCCCTAACATTAAATTCTCTGTCTCACTTACTCATGTTCACTATCTATCTATCTCTCACTTTACAATGGTTAGTTATACTGTTAACAAGTTTCATATCATTATAGAGTTATTTATAATATTTACCCTCTATTTATTTGGTTAGTGTACTTTAGTTTGTCATTACTTTATTGGGTTTTAATAATTATCATTTACATTGATTAATTAGTCGATACTAATAATTATCATTTACATTTATTATTTATTGGTTTTTTTTCATTACTTTATTTAAGTGTAACATTTCTCCTTTTCTGTTCTATATTATTCGTTTGTGCCTTTTCATTTCTTCTCATTTTATTTCATTTATATTTTGCTTGTTTCCTTTTCATTTACCTTCTCATTTGATTTGATTTTATTTCATTTCATTGAGTCAATCACTTGGGTTGGGTCATAGTCGTTTGTCGCATCATAGTCATTTTATTTTCATTAGTTATATATATATATATATAAGTTGACAGAGTATGCTCTACTGAGAAGTACTAATTTATAATTAATGCACACATTCACGTCATGTCTCAAGCGCTGTGTATGTTTTTACAAGTGTACTATGAGCGCTATGGTAAGTGTACTATGTAGTGCTCTTACACAACATACCAAATCAGGAGACAATGTAGGTAAACTGCCTACGAGAAATTGTTGAAAACATTCAAGATACTTTTGCCAACTAACGCCGCGTCGTCCACGTAGCGTACATGAGATGTTTTCGTCTCCGCTTTTGTAACCTCTGAACCTTTTTAAAATGTTTTACTATTTAGATTCGTTACTACATTGTTACTATTTCGATGTTATTTGAAAATCTTTGCTTAATCTAAATTTTAGCAATTCAGAGTTTTGTACTACTACTATAGACGTTTTATATTAGTTTTTATAGCCGTTCGTATTCTTATGATTCTTCAGGATGTCCACGACATAATTTTTACTTTCATTAAGGTCATTTTGTAATATATTAAAAAGAATTGAAAAATGCTGGCTTGTTATATTCAATAGTTTTCTGAGTGTTATCTAACTGCAAATATCGGAGCTACTGAAGACTTTGTGAATCCTTGTTTTTCATCATGAAATCTGATCATATCGATACCTTTGTTCGATACGTTTGTGGTGTGTGTGTAATGCTTCGTTTGTAAATTTTACCCAACATTTTCTATGCTATACTGGCAGATTTATATTTTTAAATGTTTTGTTCCTTTGGTAACCTCCATGTTAATCGTATCTACAAACTTGCTGCATATGTCTTTATCAGTTGTTCCAGGATACATATCTTCAACATGCCTAACCTACGTTTTTTCATCTTTATTGTCCTAACAATTGCTTTTAATTTGTCTAATTTGACTACCTTCTTTGTTTCTGGCTTTTTTAAGTAGTTGTATGCTTTTGTTGTTCGATATGTTTTTTAAAACAGATTATCACATTTTTGTCAGATAGTTACCTAATATTTTCAGAGAACCCGTTTGTTTTCTTTTTTATTCCTGGCTACGATTTATCCATACTCTTGCCAAGCGCCTCTTTAGCTCCAACTCGTATACTTCCTTTCATTCTATCCCAGTTGTTACGGATTCTACTTGTATTGTTTTTTGGTATTCCTTAGGATAAGGTGTTTTATGTTTTTCTGATCTAAGTACCTAATGCTCCCGTCTGCTAGCAGTTCCGTATTTAGTTTTTGCTCGGTTCTCGGTAGTAAAATTTGTCTACTTTTTTGTAAATAGCGACGTAATCTAGGCTACATATGAACAAGATATGGTCACTTCCAATTCCAGTAGTAATTAGAAATGTAACATCTAAAAACCCTATTTGAGATTTAAGGATACTTCTGTATGGCATAACACATTCTACAGTAGATCTACGATTTCTAGAAATTCCCCAGTTTATTTGAAATTGTATTTTATAACAAAAGTAGTATAAAATGTATTTACTTTATAGAGTATTTTATTACATCTTAATTTCTAGCTCACTATCATCACAGAAATGGAGAAAAAACTTTCCAGTTTTTCTTGTTATCGACTTTTCTGAATCCATGAATCACACGGTTGTGAATCCCTGTGATTATGTCTCCATGGATAAGAATAATGCCAATAGTGGAAAATTTGCTAATGGATTCTTGTAACGAATCTTACTTTTTCTCTCGGTGGCTTACATTTTTCAGATGCGTGCACATTAAAACATATAGGATTTATTGGTTTTATGCGATACCATGCGGAAACGCTTTGATATAATATTCAAGACGTTCGATTAATCTTTCAGAATTCTTATAAACAGTCGTAGCAAATTTCTATCCTATTCCTTCCTAGCAATGTTTTGATTCATTGGTGCGCCGCTAAAGAAGACATATTTCTCATGTTATTCCTTTCACTTTTTTTTTATTCTTGTAAGAAAGGTATACCTATCGTACTTCTAGAGAGTGTCAGAAATAATTCCTGTGCCTTATTATTGTGTGATTTCGTATCTCGTGTGGCAGTCCTCAAGGACTATTCCCATTGCAATTTATTTTTATGCTCAATTTTCTCATATTTACAGTCTTCATTCAAGCACAGGTTTTTACGAGGTCAGCTGTACTATTTGGACGCTTTTTAGAGCGATCACATGACATTTTAACCTCACAAAACCTTTACTTATAATTTTAATAAAAACAGAAGCTATTATATTACAGAAAAAACTTACGCGTGTCACAAAATATATAGTAATTAGTGTCACGCAGAACCACATATTTAATTAAAAGTAACTGTAACTTCGTGTTTTATCTTTGTAGTTGTGAATTTAGTAACTCCTCCCTGATTAGACATGTTCCTTTTAAATTAGAAAATAGTTCAAAAAATGGTTCTTTATCAGTTTACCTAAGATTACACACTTAAATTTAGTTAAACCTCTACCTCTTCTTTAAACCATATTATAGATTTTCCTCTTCAGAGAGCTATGGTTCCCGGTAGCGTATTAGGCAGTGATCCAAATGAAATTTTAGGATACACAAGAAATTATATATTCCTTTCTATTATTTACGTTTCCTATTGGTTTGGCAGTTCCCTGGCATTTCCGGCCCTTATTACTGGTTTGATTGGCTTCCTGTGTTGGTTCGTTGAAAATGTAGGGCTACGGATAGTGCATGTCACACAGATGAAATCCTTAATGAAAGAGAACATATGGGTAGACCAAACATAGAAGAAAGATTTTAAGAGTGTCTTTAAATGGAAAGGTACTGCAGCCGAGACCACGGGCACGGAAGAGGATTTTTCTCAAAGAACCAGCAGCATGGCAACAAGCAATTGGTGACACACACACAGAAATAATGTCACTCATTATACTTGTTACTTATTGTTTGAATTGTGCATCAGCGGAGTGAATTACAGTACTTGGAACATTCACGAAGAATAGCACAAGACTTTGAGTTAATAAATATCAAATATGTAGTAATTCACGCCTAAGTAATTTTAATTCTAATTATTATTTATTATGTAGTGTATCTATTAAGTTATATATTATTATCTATTTAATCTAATATCATAATTAGATTAGAGCAGACACTTGATCACAGTCTACTGTGTTTAGTTGCATTTAGATAGCTCTTAATTTGGAAGCTCAAAGTAAACTGCATACTAAGTAACCGGATACTGGATATATAGTAACTGCATACTGGAAAATCTAATGCAGTACTTGCACCTGTACTGCTGCGGTTCTCTAAAAGCGTATTTTTAAATGTATTGGTGCATTCAGCGAAAGAGTTAAGTTTACTTTCCAACTCTTATATAACTCAACGTTTATCACTTTTACTGTTTATGTCGTTTGTGGTATTTAAATATTTCTCATGTACTTCTAGGTTTATCGTACCAAAACAAATGCGCATAAATTAAGCACAATTTCGTAAAACACAAAAGCGCATGTGTATACGTGCGAGTTTGCGCGCGCTTGTATGTGCGTGTGTGGGTACGCTTGCGCGCGCGCACATGTAAATGTAAGTATTTACATATAAGAATAAAATATTTCTGAGGTAATTTATTCAAACTTAAGATATTATGGTTTCATGTCATCCATGGCTTCCAGTTAGGTCTACGACGAAAATAAAAATAGAACTACTTTCTAATGATTTGCTTTTGTTTGAATCACCTGAAAATACTAAGAGTCTGATATGACTGAATAAATTCAATATGTTTTAGAGCATATATAACAGCTTGTCTTATATATATATATATATATATATATATATATATATATTATATACATATATAATATTAAATTGTTTTTAATTATTAAATATTTAAAAAATTGTTTTTTGAAAAATAAATAAAATTTGAGAAAATCCTACTCGCGATGCACGTAAGGTTTACGATAAGAAGTCCCAAAACAACAAAATTGAAAACTTGGAGTGTGATACTTTAGAAACAAACAAATGTGCTAACAGTTGCATAAACATTCAAACGGCAATTTGTATTTTTCAGCTATTTACCTGTAAAGTCATTTTTAAACCGTGTTATTGCAAGGGTACCAATCGCCTCTTAAACCTTATGAATTATTCCCCCGAATATTAAGAAATAGATCACTCTCTTAGGCGTTAGGTCCCCTCCACATGTTATACATATGTATTTAATATTACAGAAATTATATTGTCAGACTAACGTAATAAAGTATATAAAGCATTCACGAAGCTTGTAAATCAATAAAAATCACTAAATATAAAATTGATTTCAACTGAAACAACTATATTGAAGTCTATAAAAGGTTACACGAAGCTCATCTCTGTACTTTTATAAATAAAAACAATTACTTTGTTGCAACTGTTTTCTACTTAAGCATATTTTTATCGGTACTCACTCATTTAAGCATTGAAATAGATTTCATAAAACAAAAAAGGTTTGAACACAAATAATATCACATTCTCTATTTTCTTGAATATATAACAAACAAATTATATACTCTAACTGACATGAAAATATTAGCTGAGAAGTCGTACCTGGCAAGCAGATAACAGTTACTTATTTAGAGATTCGTTAACGTCTGACAATCTTAGGCCGGCTTACGTTAGATGATGTAACGTCATTAGGGCTAAAATATATCTGTACAGTGTAACTGTTTATGAGTGTAGAGTCAGTACTGAAATGAATTTAACATAATCCGAAAATTATGCGATTTAGCGAAATCTGGAAAAATGAATAAAATAACAGGAAAACGAATTCTCTTAAAGGATAATAATTAATAATGTTACGCTTCTTAGACTCGCGGATGTGCGATTTTGTATGTGAGAAACTTTACAGAGTAATTATTTTTTTGTTACTCTCTTAATCAAATAATTACGGAATAATCTAAACACTGTCATATAGCGCAAAATACCGTGAATCAGGAAGACGTATTGTATATGGTATGAGTGTTTTACAGACTACAAAAATCACCGAGATATACAGTAAGGTCACTAGACATGAATCAACAGTTTTCGTGCTAACGGGGAAGGTTATGTAATGCGCATGCGTCAACAGAGAACCATAGCTTAGTTTTCTCTGAGTCGCTGTGCAGATTATTGTGTGAGTACTTTTCAAAAAATACCAGTATTCATCAAAAGCGTTTAGTTGCACTAAGTAAACAAAACAAACCAACTTACAAAACTGTTAATATATATGCTATTTTGGCAAACAATGGACACTCCGTTTCACGACTTCCACCCTTTCAGCCGGATTTTAATCCTATGGATCTGATTTGGGCAACCGTGAAGGAGCGTGTTTAAAGAAAAAACGTGCGTTTTTCTGTAGACAGTGTCAAAGGAATTTTATAGTATTTCTCCTGCCGACTAGAGAACAAGACGTGACGTCATGAAAATTGAAAATGACTACGTGAGATCAGACCAAATAAGGGATACTGTAACAGATCGTTTAGAAAGTAATGTAAGACAAGATAGCAGCAGTGAAGGCAATTTGAGTGATAGTGATAATAGACTAACGGTGATAACAGTGACGGAAATATTAGTAGGGTGAAGAATTTACCTAAATGATTATTGTAATTGCATATAAGTAAATATGCTCTATGGCACTTAATAGTTTCAGTCTAATTGTTGCATTAATATTGTCTCTCCTGTTCTTAGCTGAGACGTCGTACCTGGCAAGCAGATAACAGTTACTTATTTAGAGATACGTAAACACTTCAGTGACAGTGTGTAGCCTTTGGTGGTAAAACCAAACCTATAAAAAATGTTATCATGTGGAATCATATTCAATGTGTCAGGTTCACCAAATAAAGTGCCCCACATGCTTGTTGTAAGACGATTTTATACAAACGTGGGATGATATTTGGGGGGGGGGGAATTTTTTCACTTTGTACGTGAAATTGTTAGCGCAGGATTTTTACACGCGGTGACCTTCACTAAATATTTGTCTAAAATTGCACTAAAAAGTTTTAATTATACCAATGGCTACATAGTAAGCAACCCTGGTTAGAGTAACCTCCTTCCATTATCCCAGTTCATGGTACCCTATTACCGATTTGCCTGTGAATAGTGCTACTGGACCCCTAGAGAGCGCTGCCGCACACAGTGGATAGCGGAGCATTACTTAGTCTCTTTATTGGTCAAAGTGGTACTAGATTAGGTTGCGGTGGATCAAATATAACAGCTTCCTCCTTTCGTTGGTATTACATCTACTGACGTGTCCCAATAGGTGTCTGTGCTCTATTTTGTCTGCCGTCCTCGGCCACGTCTTTGGCCGAGGACACGTCTTTTTTCTTCAACAATGCTATTAGATTTCCAAGCGATAGAGGACTATTTTTCGTTTTGTAATTCTTGGATGAGGTAGGGGTCCGAGTAAAGAAAGCAACATACCTAGGTGACTTAAGATCAATAACAAAATGTGGTCTTCTAATTTGAGGGTTGTGACATGAGACGGGCACACCACATTCTGTAAAAAATCAATTTGCTAAAATTCCTGCAAACCTGCCTGATAATTCGGATTAGAAAACGAAGTTGCCTTTAGAAAAGGACAATAAACTTATAAACAGGGAACATAGCAAACCCACCAAAGAAATCTTTGAAGAAATAATAAGAAATATTATTAAAGATAGATTTTGTACTTACCGAAATATAAAGAAAATA